>CM053625.1:129425671-129459862 GCA_028646595.1 Phalanger gymnotis | reverse complement strand
AGCTCCCTCTTAGAGGTCTACCTCCAAAGAGGTAGCTTGGAGAATTGGCTCATGTAGCAAGGATTTATGGAACTTGTTTCCCTAGAGGTTGGAGATACTAGTTGCCTTAAATGGCTTCAAGTGGGAGCTCTGCTTGGTAACAGTTTCCAGATTGAGATAAATGGTGTTTATACATTACTTTATATCTTTACCTTGCCAACGGGCATGAAGAAACAGTATTGTGCTCCCTGGTGGGGATCCCCCTGTCCTATGCTCAGTCTTTGGTTTGCTAAGCCTGAGAATATAAAAATCTGCTAAAGCCTGAATTCTTTGCACAGACAAACCAAGCTGTGTCTGAGCTGTGTCCTCAAGGCATTCAGACACTGACCACTGGAATTACAGGCTTCTAAGTGCTCTAATAGGCATAATGTGAGTTCAAGGAGGTCAAGAAGGTGGTTCCTTTTAGGACCAAAGTCAAAGTTTCTATTTCAGGCTAGTTAAGGGGATGAGCTACACTGCTCAGGGCCTGGGTGGGGGAAGGGAGGTGGTCATTTGAGCCTGAAGGCCCCAACTTCTGCTCTAAATCCTTCCTGCTGAGCTAATCTGCTGTCTTTCCACCTCCATTCCCCCAGAACTATTGGAGACCGAATTGGGGAAGCCAAGGCCAGTGGCAACCTAGGCAATACCCTCAAAATCTTGGGCCGTTTTGAGGAAGCTGTTGTCTGCTGCCAGAGACATCTGGACATTTCCCAGGAGCAGGGTGACAAGGTAAGAGCCCAAAGACAGACATTTCTCCGGAAGACAAAACTTTTCCAGAAGTTCTCCATAGCCAGCTCTTTCTTCCCACCCCCATCTCTCTTGTCCACCCCACCCCCAAGTGACCACTTCATGCTCTCCTAACCCTGTCTATGTTCAGACCAATTGAGGGGCAACATTTCATTTGCAAATCCAGAGGTGTTATTTTGTTCAGTGCCCAACTGTCTATATCATTGGAAGAGATCTGAAGGGAACATGGATACAGATAATCCAAAAATTTGAATATTTTTTTAAAAATTCTTTTTGGCCCAAGAATACGACTACATACAGGCTCAACATTTGAATATGGGTGTGTCAGATACTCTCGGATTTCACCAACTTTCAGCCTTAAAGAATGAAGGCACATTGTGAATCAGTCCCCAACTTCCTCATTCTGCCCCCTTCACTCTCCAATACCACTCAGTCCATTCAAAGGACTAACAGTATCACTTCAATTCCACCAAGATTTACTAAGCTCCTAATGTGTGCCAGGCATCATGGATACCAAGACAAAAAAGAAATGGTCCCTATACTCAAAGAGTTTATATTCTACTAGGGGAAAGCAGCTCAGGCCTAGATGAAGAAGCAGCAGCATAGGCAAAATTTCCTACTTTCAGCTTCCTTGAGTCCTGCATCACCCTCTCTGGAATCAGGAGAAATTCGGTTTCAAAGCTCCTTACTCTCAGTTCCTGCTGGGCTAGGTAAAGGAGTGAATAGAAACGGCCAGTCCAGGCCTCAAGCAAAGCAGAGCAATTAGTTAATGCTAACATAAAAGCCCAACTTGCTATCGTGTGTATAATCAATATTAGACTGTGCTAAATTAATCTGGTACAAAATTCCAGGTCAGACCACAAGTATCTCATTCTTTATAATTTATTAGACTTAATTTTATAGTCTGCCCTATTTTAAAAAATGCAATTTCGAGAGGAGGAGCTCAAGAGTATGAAATAGGTAGTTTCTTCCTTGCAGGAAGGTGTTTTCCCTAAATAATTTATACCTCTACAGGTAGGGGAAGCAAGGGCCCTGTACAACATCGGTAATGTGTACCATGCCAAGGGGAAACAGCTGTCCTGGAACTCTGCCCAGGACCCTGGCCACCTGCCCCTGGATGTTCGGGAGACACTGCAGAAAGCTTCAGAATTCTATGAGTAAGTAGCCGCTTGGGGTACACTCATCAGCTTCAGCCAAAGCGTAGCTACCTTTCTCCCCTCTTAAGTCTCCTTCTTTTCTGGCTCACACTTTTCTACGAGAGGTCGCTTGGGAGCTGGGGCAATAAAAGAACCTCACATCTGAGCAGGGGAGGCTAGGCCATGGCTCTCAGCACTATAAGCAGGAATGATTATTCTGATGGACTCTTGGGATCCCACAGGCGGAACTTGTCTCTGGTGAAGGAGCTGGGAGACCGGGCTGCCCAGGGCCGGGCCTATGGGAACCTTGGCAACACTCAGTACCTCCTGGGAAATTTTAGTGAAGCCATCACCTTCCACAAGGAGGTAAGTGATTATCCCTGGGGCCTTTTCCCCTCTTTCTGGGGTCAAGTGTGTCTCTCCTGAAACGTGGAATTGCTTAAGAAGCAACCTCCTCTTTTTACAGAGAAAAAAGCTGAGAGCCTGAAAGAAGGGTTTTATTCACGGTAACAGCCAGTAAAGTGCAGCTAAGTGGTACAGTGGATAGAGTGGAGTCAGGAACACTTATCTTCCTGAGTTCAAATCTGCCCTCAGACACTCACTAGCTGTGTGACCCTAGGCAAGTCACCTAACCCTATTTGCCTCAGTTATCTCGTCTGTAAAATGAGCCGACATAGGAAAAGGCAAATCACTCCAGTATCTTTGCCCAAAAAACCCCAGGTGGGGTCACTCAGAGTCAGGCATGACTGAAAAAGCAACTAAACAACACAGCTAGTTAGCGGTGAAGTCAGGACTAGATTCCAGGTCTATTGACTCCCACATTGGGTGTTCTTTTGACAAGTACCAATACTCTCTCCCATTTTCCGCCCCCCACACAATCCCTCCAGATTGTCCTATATGGGGCTTAGTCTCCAAACATGAACAAAGAGCTAAATAAGACATGAAGATCCAGTTCTCTTACACATAATGGATATGATTTGAACATGTTGAGTCAGGAGATGTCTGTGGAACATCTAATTCAAAATATCCAATAGGCAATTTGTGATGTGAGCCTGGAGTCTAAGAGTGAGACTAGGACTAGATATATATACATTTGTGAATCATGTGCATAGAAATGATCATTAAATCCAGAAAAGCTGATGAAGTCACCATGTGAGAGACTGTAGAGAGCAGAGAGAAGAGGGACCGGGACAGAAGTGTGCCTTGGGGTACACTCACTGTCAAATGTGGAGGTTACTCCCTGTCAGGGATCAGTATCAAATGAGAAAACCTATATAAAGCACTTTGCAAACCTTTAAGCGCCATATAAATGTTAGCTGTGATCTTCTTATCTCCCTGCTTCCCTACCCCTTCAGATGCACTGAGCTGTACTCAACCTCCCAGCTCCGAGGCTCTTCCCCTGCCTTCAAAGCCATTAGTCAGCATAGTAGATTGAGCGCTGAGCCCTGATTCAGGAAGCCCTGAGTTCAAATTCTCAATCAGACACTTCCTAGCTATGTGAGCCTGGGCAAATTACTTACTGTGTCTGTTTCCTCAACAGTAAATGGGGACAATATTAGCACCTACCTCCCAGGGTCATTGTTGAGGGTAACACGAGATATTTGGAAAGTGTTTTACAAACCTTAAAGTGTTTTATAAATGCTGGCCTAGCATCATTATTAAATGGCAGATTCCTTATCTTGATTGGAGGAGAATAGTGACGAAGACAATGCAAAACCAATAGATGATGGAGAACAGCAGATGCAAGCTATACATAATGAAGACCTCTAGTTTCACATCCAGCCCTCTTTTTCTGTTCTACTGTATATGTGGAAATACCCGTTTAATTTGCCGTTTATTGAGTTCAGAATAAAAATGTACTAAAGAAAAAGGAAATCAGTGGGTAATCCATGACTAGAAATTCCAATTAACTTTGGAATTCACTTAGTGGTTAATTATTTTGCGGACAAGTTTAGCCCGATTTTAATTTTAATTTTTTCCTTTTAAAATTTAGCCCAATTTTTTAAAAGTTTACCATTCCTGAGTACAAGCTGCCTGTTACTAGGTGGAAGAATTATCTAGATAATTGAGAGGATCTTGCTTCCTCCTCAAGGCCCAGAGGAACCCTTACCCCACTCCCACCTCCATTTGTTTTCAGTAGCAGGATTTATGAGAAACAATGCCCATCCTATGAATACTCCTTCATTATTTTTCCTCTATAAGCTCTATACATGAATCTTTGTTTTTCAGAGACTTGCCATTGCCAAGGAATTTGGAGACAAAGCAGCCGAAAGGAGAGCATACAGTAACCTAGGGAATGCCCACATCTTCCTGGGGCGGTTTGATGTCTCAGCAGAGTACTACAAGTAAGTGGTCTTCCTGGGGGCAGTCTGGCTGTCAGGAGGCTGGAGCTAAGACTGTCCTTAATATGGTATTTGATTCCCTAGGGACTCAAGTTTGAAGGCCAAGTCATTTGAGAAGATGGAATTTGCTCTGGACCTCCAGGGGATTTTCAAGGATTTCCTCAAGGCCTTAGAAACAATGTATAGGTTCAAAAGAATATCATTGTTTAATCATTTCAGCGTCTGTGACTCCTCATGACCCTACTGGCATTTGCTTGGCCAAGATATTCAAGTGGTTTGCTGTTTCTTTCTCCAAGCTCATTTTACAGATGAGGAGCCTAAGGCAAACAGGGTTAAGTGACCTGTCCAGAGTCACACAGCTATAACAGTGTCTGAGGCTGGATTTGAACTCAGGTCTTTCTAACTCCAGGCCCAGCTCTCTCTATCCACTGAGCCACCTAGCTGCCCAAGATATCTTAGGAGGTGACTTTGATAGGCTAATGTTTGGTAAAAATCAATTCATCCACAAGTAATTATTAAGCACTTACTATTTGCCTGGCACAATGCTAAGCAATGGAAATACAAAAACAAAAGTGAAGCCCTTGCCCTCAAGGAGCTTACTATCAATTTAGGAAGCCACAAAGAGAATGAGATGTCCTTGGGAGGCAGAAATAGGGGACAACGGGTCCAAAGTCCCAGGTCACTGCTCTGCTTTCCTCACCTCTCTCCCACATATAGTGAAAAGGTCCACAGGAAAGGGTCCCAGTCCTTATTTAGGAGAGTGACAGGCACCACTTTATAGATGAGGAAACTGAGGTTTGGAGAAGTTAACTAACTTGCCACCTTTGATGGCCCCTTCTCCATCTCTATCCTCCTCGACCTCTATACAGCTTTCGATGCTGTCGACTGCCCTGTCTTCCTGGACGTTCTCTTGTTTGGGTTTTCAAGACGCTGCTTTCCTGCTTCTCCTCCTCCCTGTCTAACCATGCCTTCTTTGTCTCCGTTGCTTATTCATCATCTGTGTCACTCAACAGCAGTGGGTGCACACCAGCGTCCTGTCCTGCATCATCTTCTCTCTGCTCTCTATAGCCTTTGACTTGGTGACATTAGCTCCCCTGAGTTTAATGATCATCTCTATACACATGGTTTCCAGATCTGTATATCCAGCCCTAGTCTCTCTGCTAAGCTCCAGTCTTGTGTCACAAATTTCTTATTGGACATTTTGAACCAGTTCCATTTGTTGTTCAGTGCTTCAGTCATGTCTAATTCTTCATGGCCCTGTTCACCATCCTGTCCATGAGGTTTTCTTGGGAAAGATACTAGAGTGCTCTGCCATTCTCTTCTCCAGTGGAATAAGGCAGACAGAGGCTAAGTGACTTGTCCAGGGTCACAGAGCTAGCAAGTGTCGGAGGCTGGATTTAAACTCCAGGCCCTATCCACTACACCACCTAGCTGTCTCCTGAATGTCCCACAGGCAACTTAAACTCAACATAGCCAAAGCATAGTTCATTATCTTTCTCCAAAAACCCACCCCTTTCCCATACTTCCCTGTTACTAAGAGCATCCCCATCCTCTCAATCAGCCATATTCACAATTTGAGTGTCATCCTCAGCTCTTTACTCTTACCCCACATATCCAATCAGTCACCAAATCTTACAGTTTTTTGGTTTTTATAGATATAGACACCCTTTATTTCACCTACTGCTGTATAAAATATACAAGACACAAAAGTCCTATGATAGGAACCTGTAAAACATGAGGAAACTTTTTTTAAACACATTTTATTTTCCCCCAAATACATGTTAAAATAATTTTTTAACATTAATTTTTTTAGTTTTTTTTTAAAGTCCCTTCCCCTCCCACCTCCATGAGATAGTAAACAATCCAATATGTGCAATCACATAAAACATTTCCATATTAGTCATTTTGTACAAGAAGACTCAAATAACAGAGAGGAAGGAAGGGAGGAAGGGAGGAAGGGAGGAAGGGAGGAAGGAAGGAAGGAAGGAAGGAAGGAAGGAAGGAAGGAAGGAAGGAAGGAAGGAAGGAAGGAAGACAATATGTTTCAGTCTGTATTCAGACAATGCCAGTTCTTTCTCTGGAGGCAGATAACATACTTCATCATAAATCCTTTAGGATTGTCTTGGGTTGCTGAGAATAGCTAAAGTCATTGCAAATCTTATAGTTTTTCCATGATATTTCTCATATGTTACCTCATCTCTACTCACCCAACCACCACCCTAGTTCAGGTCCTCATCACCTCCCACCTAGACTATTGCAATATCCTCCTTTTCAGTTTCTCTACCTGTGTCGCCTCCTTCCACTCCAACTTCCACATAGTCACCAAGGTGATTTTCCTAAGCATAGGTCCACTCATCATCACTACCCTACTCGATAAACTCCAATGGTTCCCTGCCATCTCCACGATCAAATGTAGACTCCTCTGTTTGGCATTTAAAGCCTTTTAGATCCTGGATCCTTCCTGCCTTTCCAGTCTTCTTATGTTTTATTGCCCCTTGGATCCGGCCTCCTCAATGTTGCCCACATAATAATTTCCCCCCTCTGGGGCTTTGCACTAGGGGACCCCAGGGCCTGGAATGCATTACCTCCTCACCTCTGACTCTTGGAATTCCTTCAAGTCTCAGTTCAAGTGCCACCTACATAAAGGCTTTCCCGATCCCTGCCCCCTCTATCTGCTAGGGCCCTCCCTCCCAGAACTACCTTGTTTTCATTTTGTTTCATTTAGATATATTCTTGTAGATACATCTGTTGTCTCTGCCATTAGAAATCCTTCGGGATGGGAATTTTTCACTTTTGTCTTTATAGCTCTAATGCTTAGCATATAATAAACATTTAATAAATGCTTTGTCCATGGATTTCATTAATTAGTTAATTAAATAAAAACTCAAGTGACTCCCCATCACCTCCAGGATCAAATATAAAATCCTTTGTTTAGAGTACAAAGCCCTGCATAACCTGTCCCTCTTCCCCACCTTTCTAGTCTTCTTTTACCTTAGACCCTCCCAAGTACCCTGTGATCTAACGACCCTGGTCTCCTTACTGTTCTTCAAAGGAGACACTCCATCTCATCTCTTTGTTCCTAGTCTTTTCACTGGCTCTCCTTCATGCCTGAAATGTGCTCTCTCTTCATCCCTGCCTCTTGGCTTCTTTCAAATTCCAGCTAAAATCTCAAAGGGAATCCTTTCCAAGTCCCACTTAATTCTAGTGCCTTTTCTCTGTTGATTATTTGCAGTTTATCCTGTACATAGTTTATTTGGGCACAGAGTATTTACATGTTGTCTCCCCCGTTAGACTGTGGCTTAGATCAAATACTGTCTTTCACTTCTCTTTGTATCCCCAGTTCTTAGCACAGTGCCTGGCACGTAGTAGGTGCTTAATAAATGTTTCTTGACTAAGTGAGAGAAGCAAACTCAAAGGTCTTGATCCTTTGGGGAAGGGTCTGAAGCAGTCAGCAGTATTCTTGATACTTACTTCTCATCCCTATCCTCCCATTCTCCCCCAAACGTTTTCTACTGGGGAGCCCTTTGTGAGACTCCTTTTGGGAGATCTCTCTGGCAAACCAAACAAGTTGCTTGCCCCCTGGTGGCCATGCTAGGAAGTGTGGGAGATGACAGCGTCCCAGGCGCTCACACAAGGAAGATAAAACTATCCTCAAAAATATTAGCAGGGACACCCAGATGCAGAGGTATAAAAAAATGCCTCCTCCCCAGGGGCACAGACTGCTTTAAGGGGCTACCAGAAAGGATTCTAGGCAGTGCTCATTACACTTTCAGGAAACTCCAGTGGTTCATGTTTTTTTCTTAGCCCCCCTCCCCCGATCCAGGCTACATCTGCAGCCCTCACAACACCCCTAAACCTAACCACACCCCTGCCTTTACCATATCAGTGACCCTGAACATGTTCCCCATCCTGAATACACTGACTATCTTGACAATGACCCTATTCTGAGCATGGCCTTACCCACCACACTCACTCACCTACCTACCCATCCCTCTGCAATTTTTGCTTTGGGATGAGAATTGAGTGAGCAGAGGAGACCAGGGAGGAATCATCTGACCTCCTACCTACAGAAAAGGACCAGGTCATGATGGATGAACCCTGACCTTTTTGTCATTCAACCCGGTCCCTTCCTTTCATTTTTCATGCAGTCCTGCCATATCACCAACTAGCTACGTGAGGCACTCGATCTCAATTTTTTCATATGTATCATATCATAGATCTAGAGCCAGAAGAGTCCTTAGAGGCCATCTAGAAGGCCAACCCCTTCATTTTACTGAGGAGGAAATTAAGGCCCAGGGAGGCTAAGTGACTTGCCCAAGGTCACACAGGTAGGAAGTATCAAAGGGGTGAAAGGAGGAGATCCCAGCTGATGGTCTCTAAGGTCCCTCTTAGTTCTAACATTCTGTGCTTCTCTTCCGGCTGTCCCAGACCCCTTTCCTGGCAGCCTGACCTGATGGGGAAATCTTTCTGTCCTAAATGCAGAAAGACGCTCCAACTGTCCCGACAACTGAAGGATCAGGCCGTGGAGGCCCAGGCCTGCTACAGCCTTGGCAACACCTACACGCTTCTGCAGGACTACGAGCGCGCAGTCGAGTACCACCTGCGACACCTGCTCATAGCCCAGGAGCTGGGGGATAGGTAAATATGCCTGCTTGTCTCTGAATCAGGCTGCCCTCATAGACAGCCAAGGGGCCTGCTCTGTAAGTGTTGAGGGGTAGACTGCAGGAGAGACCTGGAATGAGGGCAATAGTTGATGACCTTAAAAAAGAGAAGATGGCCAGGGAAGGGGCACACATGTGTGTATGTGTGTATGTGTGTGTGTGTGTGCGTGTGTGTGTTTAAGAGAGAGAGAGAGAGATTAGGAGAGGGAGAGACAAAGATGTTACTAGAAAGCTGATCATCAGACAGAGTCTAAATTTCTGGGGGACAGGGCTGATGAGTCCTGTTAGACTTCCATCAGTGCTCCCCGGGGGGGTCACACCTATGATCTCTGAAGCCCAAGATTTTGTCCCTAACAGTTCTCAGTCTTATGCCCCAAAATCCCAAATCCCCTTAACAAAAGGATTTGTTCTGCAAAACTTGGACTCAGTCAAAAGGCCGTACCCAAGGACCTAGAAGGCCACACGTGGCCTGGAGGCTGCAGGTTCCCCACCCCTGCATCCTCTGCCAGTGGAGGAAGGATAGCAATTGCAGCAGAATTGTGAGTTTGTCCTACCACTAGATGGAGCAACGACATCAAATTTGTAAAGAAGGGACAAGAGCAATTTGGGGGAGCTGGAGTTGCAATGCCAGGGGAACCCCTGGTATAAGGAGAGGAGTCCCTGAACTTTGCTATTCCCTACCTGGGGGCCACCTTAGGACTTGGAGCAGCAGGAAATGGAGACTCTTTAAGGCTAGACCCATTTGACTTAGCCAGATTTTGGGTCAGACCCATTTAACTGGGGCAGACTATGAGTGAGTCCCATTTAACTGGGCCAGACTTTGGGTCAGACCCATTTGACTGGATACTTAACTCACCCATGCAAGATGATTTCCCTAAACAATCTAGCTGACCAAACATTTTGTACTGACCCTTCCCACATTCAATGGCTCATACGTTAATTTGTCCACCCTATTCATATTTGAGTACCACTTGTGTGAAAGAACCTAAACAGCTGAACAAAGTCCCTGTTTTAAAGGCGAACACCCACCAGAACTGTGGCTGGGGCTGTCCTTGGAGGTCGCTGCCCTGTGGTGGGTCTCCTCCTAGGTTGGGGAAAATGGCAGGGAGTTTAAACCCAGGCTGACTTTAGAGAAAGCACCCGAGCTCTGTGCATTGTCTTCCCCCTGTCTGAAACACGCTCCCCTCACCTCACTGCTTCGGTAATGTCAGAACCATTATTTTTTATTACATTGCAAGGATTTTGAACACAAGGCAGGGGCAGGGAATTTAAAAATAGACCCTGCCATTCAGAAGTCCCTTTTAACTTGGTCTCGATTAGATGTTTTTTGCTGTGGGTTGAGGGAAGAAGGCTAAAGGGAAAGAGGGTGATACAGGAATGCCTTGACTGTTAGCTTCCCTTCTGTCTCACTGTGGAATGAATGACGATGTTTCCTGTTTGGCAGAGTGGGTGAGGGCCGAGCCTGCTGGAGTCTGGGGAATGCCTATGTGGCCCTAGGAAGTCATGAACAAGCAGTGACCTTTGCCAAGAAGCATCTTGAGATCTCCCATGAGGTGAGATGAGTCCCTCCCGCCCAAAGATGTTTAGTTTGCAAATTGGGCCTGCTGGTAAGCTTCCATGGTGTCCTGGGTAGGCTTTGGAAGTCCCGAATCAATG
The DNA here is from genome assembly GCA_028646595.1 of Phalanger gymnotis. Lineage (NCBI taxonomy): Eukaryota > Metazoa > Chordata > Mammalia > Diprotodontia > Phalangeridae > Phalanger > Phalanger gymnotis. The sequence goes on along the minus strand of CM053625.1, from coordinate 129,449,302 downwards.
ACTTTCTTTAATGACATTTTAAATCCTCTATCTTCAGAGAGAACAAGATATGGGAACTAGATGATCTTAAAGGATTCTTTCAGCTTTAAAATTCTAGGATCTAGGACCTAGTAGAGTGCTGAAGGATAAAGCTGAAATTCTTTTGGTCTGGTGCTCAGAGAGGATGAAAGAGCCCCGGACTTGAAGTTAGGAAAACCGGGTTAAGTTACAGCCCTCACATATATTAGCGGATGACCCTGAACAAACACGTGCATCAAAGAGTTCACTGGGTTTAAAGTGAGAAAGACCAGGGTTCAAATCTCACTTTAGATACTAACTAGCTGTGTGAACGTAGGCAAGCCATTTAAACTTTCTGTGCCTCGGTTTGCCCCTCTGTAAAATGAAGAGGTTGGGCTCAATAGTCTCCAAAGTCCTTTTTGGTTCTAAATCTATGGCTCTATGACCTCTGGGATCCCTAGTCCCATCATTTGAAAAATAAGGACAATAATATTTGTATTACCTGCCCTTTTTTTAAGCCTACATTTATTATTAAGCACTTTAAGGTTTGCAAAGTGCTTTATGTACATTTTCTCATTCTGTTCTCACGATAACTGTGAGAGAGAAGCTATTATTACCCCCGTTTTAAATTTGAGCAAGCTGAGACAAAGAGAAATCACCTTGCTTTCTCAGAATTACACAGCTAGCAAGTGTTTGAGGCAAGATTTGAACCCAGGTATTCTTGATTCCATACTCTTGTACCTCTCCAGTAGAGTAATAGGGAAAATACTTTATAAACCTTAAATTTAAATACAAATATGAATTACCACTGCTACAATCTGCCTCCTTTCTCCCTCCTCGCCCACTCTCTGCCAACCCCATCTCCAAAACCTCTGCACCAACCAGGATGGTTGTCCCCACAGCCCCCAGCCCACACATAAATGCATACCCTTTTAACACTCGTGTTCTCCCCCTCACCTGAAATGCCTCTGTGACTATCCAATCTTACCCACTCTTCAAGGCCCAGCTCGGCTACTGCCATCTCTGGGAAGCCTTCCCTCACTAACAAAATCTGAATAAGTTTCCCCTTTTTTCTAAACTCCCCTAGCACTTAAAGTCTACATTACTCATTTGACACTCAACATAGATTTCCTTGAGCCTTTAGTTAAATTTTTATTTATACGTGTCCTATCTCCCTGACTGGGCCAAGATCCATGAGGTCACGTCTCAAGTGTTTCTATATTCCCCAGGGTACCTACTACAGAACCTGGCATACAGTAGGCATTAATAAAGATTAGTTGATCATGATGATGACAGATTCCCTGATATTTGACCCTTCTCTCCTTATTCTTCCCAACAGCAATCTTCAGGGAGGATAAAGAAAGAAAAGGGATGGAGGTCAGGCCTAGAACAGGGGTTCATAACTTTTTTTGTGACATAAAGCCCTTTGGATGTCTGGTGAAACCTATGGAGCCCTTCTCAGAAAAATGTTTTTTAAACACAAAATAAAATATACAGAATTACAAAGGAATCCAATTATATCAGAATATAGGCATCAACATATTTTAAAAATAAAAAACAAGTTCATGAACCACTGGTTAAGAACCCTTGGCCTAGAAGATGAGAGAGTGCCCTTGGTTAGAATGGCTAGGCCTGGTGGTGGCTGAATGGAGCTCAGTCCTTTGACATTTGTCTACAGAGCTGAGCAATTTTCATTCCCAGACAGTTTAGAGCCCCAGGCATCTTGGATCTTGGTATGTTCTGCAGAGAGCAGGGCTCTTTGTAGAGGAAGAGGGAGGGAGGCAGGGGAGATGAGAGGAAGAAGGCACTCAACCATGAGAGAAATCACATTGTTCTAGAAGCCCAGCTCGGTAACTGTGTGGGTCTTTGTACTTCTGTTGATTGGCAGGAATGGGGTGCCCCCCCCAACGCAGCTAGAGTAGCGATCCCCTGGGCTGGGCTAGACTGTCTTCTGTCTCCATCAGTGAGGAAGCACACTAACTCCTCAGCTCTGACTTGGAGAGCTGCCTGCTAGCCCCAAGCTTCCAGCTGGAGGCCAAGCCCGGGGGAAGCACAGCCGGGCTTTCTTAAAGAGGGGATGACAATAATACCAGGACTGTCTGCTGCTTCCCAGGCTTGGAGAAAAGGGGGCAGGGAGGCCTTAGAAAGGGGGAAGAAGGGCCCTAGAAGCTTGCAGGTGCTACTTGGGGACATTATAGGGATAGGCCCCCCCAATAGTTCTTTCAAGTATATCACTCCCCCAAACCAATAAATGCCAGGAGGAAGGAGGAGGACCATAATGAAAGCAGTTGCAATCAGTTCGTCAGCATGTATCTATTGACCCCATCCTGAGAAAATCACAACTCCTTGATGTGCTGCTGACGTATTTATCAGTTCCTCTACTGTATGGCTATCACTGTGCTTGGTATGAGGAAAAGGGAGAAAGGAAAAGACATGGTCTCTGCACTCAAGGGCACTTATAATCTAGCTGAGAAGATAAGACTCACATGAAACAAAAACAAAAAAAAAACCAAGATTATATGTAAACAAAGACCTTACGTGTTATTAGGGATCATTGGGGGCTGAGGAGCAGTGAAGAGAGAATTTGAACTAGGTGGCAAGCCTCAAAGGGTGAACCTGACAGTATCTCTGTCCCCCTCTCTTCTCAGTCTAGTGTCCAAAAGGCCTAGACTGTCTTACCACTGCATGTCTTTGGGCTTTTTTCCTACCTTCTCTGCAATCCAATTAAATATATGACCTCTTGGTGGGTTAGAAAGTAGGTAAAGGAAGGAAGTTAGGAAGCTAAGGAATTTCACCTCAGGCTAGTAAGGCCTGGGAAGAAAGAAGAGCCCAAACACTGAGCAAAATGATGACACCCTCCTTTTCTCATCTCCTGTTAGGACATACGAATAGCATCCTCTCTTCTAGAAAAAGTCAAGGACAGCACATGGCATCAGAGAGTTCGTTTCTAAGACAGACTGGAATTTCAATGTCACACCATTAGGGAACAAAATTCATCATTATGTAAACATTCTACTCTCCATTTTGTTAAATGATAGTTTTCTCTATAAGGAGGGCCCCTGAAAAGCTTCTGAAAATACTAGTTAGTGATATTAACATAATAGTGATAATTATCATGCCTAAGGTTTGTCCAGCACCCTCTAGAGAAACAATGTAGAGCTCAAATGAAAAAGGGGCCACATTCTCATGGGCTGCACATTGACTTAGAAAACCACATATTAGTATTATGTTCTATTGCATTTTTATTTATTTTGTTAAATATTTCCCAGTTACATTTTAATCCAGTTTGTGTTTGACACCTCTGCTTTGGAGTTTCTAAAGGAGTCCCTCATGTCTCCAGCCCTTAGCACCTGGTAGGTACTTAATAAATGCATGTTTACTGACTGACATCCATTATCTTATTTGGTCCTCACTGCCGTGTGGGGCAGACTCATCAACATAAAAGGATAGAACTGGAAGGAACCTTAGAGGTCATCTAGCACAGCCCCTTTATTTTGTGGGTAGGGAGACTGAAGTCCAGAGAGGGGAAGTTCAGGCAAAAGTGTTAGCAACAAAGCCAGTACTAGAACCCAGATTCTTTGACTTAAAGTACAGTGCTGACTCCCAGTCCAGATCCCTTTCGATTCTATCAAATTCAACAATCATTTATCAGTGACCTGTTTTATGCTAGATGCTGCAGATACAAAGTCAAAAATTAAATTATCCCCGCCCTCAAGAGGCTTACATTCTACTGGGGGAAGCAACAAATAAATACCAAAAAAAAAAAAAAAGTCAAAGTACACCATGGTAACTTACCTTAATTCAATCCTAACTTCCTGTATTCACATCCTGCTTTTTAACAGTCTCTTCCCTTATTCCTGTAGCCTATCCCCTCAAATATTCACTCAATTCTCCCATCTCCTTTTGTCTCCTTCTCTCCCTTGTGACTCTGCCTTTTTTTCTGTGCCACCCCCACCTCCTAGAAACAGCCTTGCAATTCCACATCATGTCGCCTTTCTAAACCACATCTATTCTAAAAATTTCCTAGTGTCTACCCCTGATCCCCCAACCCACTAGTCTGTTTAGCATAACTGTTAGCAGGTGCCGGCTACCCTGTGCCAAGCTAGGGAGCAGGCATCAGAGACAACTGCCCCTGAGCTTGGGCTGGAAGGTACAGAAGGGACAGGGAAAGAAGCCCTCCCAGGAATCCTTAGAGACCCAAGCCAATAGACCTAGCAGTAACAAGTCATGGACATTTTAGGGACACCAAAAAGTCTACCTCCCACAAAATAGCTAGATGATGTCTGAAATTGCAAATATTAAAGCTTCATTCCTTTGGCTTAAGACCCAAGAGGAAATGTCCTTTATTAAAATGCAAGGCCTAACCCTGAGAAAGTTCATACATACTAAACTTCCTCAGTCATAGGATCATAAGATGTTTTTCTCCCAATATATTTGTATTTATTTCCTTATGTATTTCTCACTTACATGTAAAAAAAATTAACATTTTTTTGGAGACAATTGGGGTTAAGTGACTTGGTCACACAACTAGTAAGTGTCTGAGGTCAAATTTGAACTCAGGTCCTCTTGACTCTAGGGCTGGTGCTCAATCCACTCTGCTACCTAGCTGCCCCTTTAACATTTGTTTTTTGAAATTTTGAGTTCTAAATTCTATCCCTCCTTTCTCCTCCTCCTTCCTTGAGAAGACAAGCATTTGATATAGATTATACATGTGAAGTCATGCGAGACATTTCCGTAATAGCCATGCTGCAAAAGAAAACAGACAAAAAAAAAACCACAAGAAAAATAAAGAAACTAAAAAAAGTCTGCTTCCATCTGCATTCAGACTCCTTCAGTCCTTTCTCTGGAGGTGGACAGCATTTTTCATCATTGGTCCTTTGGAATTGTCTCAGATCATTTTCTTGATCAGAGTAGCTAAATCTTTCTCAGCTGCTCATCCTTGCAATATTGCTGTCACTGTATACAGTGTTTTCCTGGGTCTGCTCATTTCACTTTATGTCATTTCATGTAAGTCTTCTCAGGTTTTTCTGAAAGCATCCTGCTCACCATTTCTTATAGAACAATAGTATTCCATCACAATCGTATACTACAACTTGTTCAGCCATTCCCCAATCGATGGGCATACTCTCAATTTCCAATTCTTTGTCACTATGAAAAGAGCTGCTATAAATATTTTTGTATTTTTAAAATCTCTTTGGGATACAGACCTGGTAGTAGCACTGCTGGGCCAAAGGGTATGCACAGTTTTATAGCTCTTTGGGCATAGTTCTAAATTGTTCTCCAGACTGGTTGGATCAGTGCACAACTCCACCAACAGTACATCAGTGTCCCAGTTTTTCCACATTGTCGCCAACATTTGTCATTTTTGTTTTCTGTCATAGTAGCCAATCTGCTAGGTGTGAGGAAGATCATAGGAAGTTAAGAACTAGAGGGAACCTTGGACATTATCTCATACACCACCTCTCTCGCTTTACATATGAGGAAACTGAGGCCAGAGAAGGGAAGTGGCTGTTAAAGTCTGAACAGTTAGCATCAAGGCAAGGATTAGAACCCATATCTTTTTGTCTCTTAATCCAAGGTTCACTATGAAGATACAGACAGTTTGAAATTCATTTGAGGAACCAGAAGGATAGGAAAAGGATGGTGCCACAAACAGATACTCGAGGACCTCCTCTAAAATTGCAATGTAGCCCTTGCTACAGTCAATCAAGTGTTGTTAACTTTTTTTGTGTTTTGGACCCCTTTTGCTGTCTAGTGAAGCCAATGGTTCCCTCCTCAGTATAATGTTTTTAAATTGGGCAGCTTCATGATGCAACGGAGAGAGAATTGGACCTGAAGTCAGGAAGACCTGAATTCAAATGTGACCTCAGATATTTACTAGCTGTGTGACTGGGTGAGGCATTTAACCGCTGTCTGCCTCAGTTTTCTCATCTGTAAAATGGGGATAATAATAGTACCTATCTTCCCAGGGTTTTTGCAAACCTTAAAGCACTATAATAAATGCTAGCAATTATTATTTAATGCATAAAATAAAATGCAAAGGATTACAAAGAAAACTATGTTGAAACATACTTTTCAAATGAAAAACAAAATAACAAGCTCACAAACCCCGTGGGAAGAACCTCTGCTACAAAGGCAGTCCTGGGTATCTTTTTATGCCATCCTAACATGCACACCTTTCCCTCTACCCTGGTGTCTGCTCTACAGATTGGAGACAGGAATGGAGAGCTCACTGCCCGCATGAACATCGCCCAGCTTCAGCTGGCCCTTGGTGAGGATGCCAACACCAAGGCAGGGGACAAGCCTCACTACCCTGGCTATGAAGCTCAAGGTAGGTTCTTTCTGGGACCCTGCTGGTCTCCATGTTGTCCAGATAATGTGGGATAGAGGAATGTTATGATGCTTTTTATGTGGGTGGGACAAGTGGGCACAGTCATCAGTTTGTACCTTTTTCATGAAGCCAACCTGGCCAAACCCAATGTTAAAATAGAATGTTACCTTATCACAGCAAAACACAGGGAAGAAAACGGGATCCGGATTCAGAGAAATAAGACACCAGGATGGTTTGTGTCTTGTTTCAGTGAAAGAAAGGAGGTACTTGAGGATTTGTACCTCGTTTCACCAGAAGAACCAGGTACCACAGTGTTTTGCAATGAAGGGCAAGGGAGCTAGATTATATACAGGACTTTGGTCTTTGTGTTCCCAAGATTTAGGATCCCTGGGAGAGGGAAGGGAAAAATCATCCCTACCCCTACTCCCTGGGAGCCCCACCGTGGGCCTGGCTGCTGATAGCTTCTGGATAGTGCCTTTTCCCTAAGAGCGAGCTGCGGGACCAGAGAAATCTGCAGCCCTGGCAGTAGAGGACAGGGACCAGAAGAGCAGTACTCCAGAGAAGGCTGTATGACCCTAGGTATCACACTAAGCCATCTGGAATGCTGTGGTCAAGCCCATACCTGCAGTGTTCTGTGCAGTTCTAGCCGCCACATTTTAGAAAGGTCATTGCCAGGGGTACAGTTGGAAGAACCCTGCTTCTGAATCAAAGGATCTGGGTTCAAGTCCTGCTTCTGACACTTGCTACCCGAGTGACCTCAGGCAAGTCAGTTAATCTCTCTGGGCCTCAGTTTCTTCATCTGTAGAATGAAGGAGTTACATTAGATGGCCTCTGAGGTCCTTTCCAGCCTAGATCCTGTGAAGCAACTGGAGAATGGAGAAACAAAGAGAGCAATGAGTGTGCTTATGTGCATAGAGCACTAGATTTAGGAAGCTCTGTACCTGTGTGACCTTGGGCAAGTCACTTTACCTCTATGGGCCTCAGTTTCCTCATTTGTAAAGTGAGGGTGTTGGACTAAATGATCTGAGGTCCCTCTCAGCTCTAGATCTATGATACTGTGGTGAGGGGACTCAAAACTATTGTATAAGAGTAGGCAAAGGAGGTGGGGGTGGTTAACCTGGAGAAGAAAAGACTGAAGAGGGGCGAAGTGCAGCTTTCGACAACTATCTGAGGGGTTGTCACGTTGAAATGAGAGAAAACTTGTTCTGTGAGTTTCTGAAGATCAGGACTAGGACCAATGGGGTAAAGCAGCATATTTCTACATAATATAAGAAAGAACTTTCTAACAATTAGAGCTGTCTGAAAATAGAGTAGGCTGCCTGGGTGATGAGTAAGCGTGTTCAAGCGGAGATGAAGGGCCATCTGTCAGGGATGCTCTAGAGGGGTTTCCTGTGCTGGGTGGGAGTTTTAACTAGATCATCATAATAATTCCTCACGTTTATAGAGAGCTCCTCTGTTTGCAAAGTGCTTTTTACGTGTGACCTTGGGGATTCTTTGAATTCTTAGCCTAGGAAGGACTCCTCTCAGGCCTGCTTTGGAGTCAGCTCCCTTTTGCCCTCTCTCCCCTACCCTCCCCCACCCAGTGCACAGCACCTGCTTGTACCCTGTGTTCTTGTCCACCGAATTTTGCAAACATTTTCATCTGACCTTCCCCCAACTCAAACCCCTTTGTTTCATAACCCTCACCAGTAATCAGTAGGCATTTAATGTCTGGCATTAGGTACTGGAGAAATAAAGGCAAAAGTGAAACCATATCTGCCCTCAAGGAGCTTCCAGTCCAAATGGATATGACAACATATACATAGGCAGAAATAAATAGAGGATACCAAGTTTGAAACCTTTGCAACATATCTCTTCCTCTACACCAGGGCTGTCCAAAATGCCACCCACAGGCCGAATGCGGCCCTGTGCAATTTATGCAGCCTGCCTACAAGCATAGAAATTTACATAAATGCTTTAGTAAACAAAGCTGAGCTATCGCAGAGCAAAATGGCAAATCAAAATATATTGTCTATTGTTTCAATAAAAACCCAAGACTGGATAGCCCTGCTCTACAAAATCCCCCTGTGACCTTCCCACCACTCAAGAAACCAGGCTTAGTGAGAGACTGGGCAGGTTTTTCCAGGAAGTTTTAGATTACAAAGCATCCCGTTTCCTTAGCCATTTCCAAAGATGTCATGTCTAAAAGGTCCAGAGAGCCCATAGTGGAGGCAGGTGACCTTGCAGAGGTCCCTGCCGAGGTCCCTGGAAACAGAGTTCAGTTTTCCTTTCCCACCCTCATGGACACAAGCAAGGAAGACAAGGCCAAGTTGTAGGGATGGATGTCCCTTCCCACTTGGAAATAAGAGTATGCAGTGGAGAAGGAGGGAGAGGATGCCTGGAGTGTGTATGCCCTGTTAATTAGGCAGCATTTGGCATCCAAGCCCCAGCTGCCTATAACGACCTCATTCATTGGAACTGCCACTGATCCATTTCCCCAGGTCAATTCTGTTCCCAGCACAAGTACAGAATGTTCTCCTGGAAAAAAAAAGCAGAGGGAATAGAAGGGGGAGGTATGTGGAGAAATACAGAGAGGAGGAGTGAGAATGAGGTGGTAGAATCTGTACATGCTTCCTGGAGGAAAGGAAGGGCTGGGCCAAGTCAGAGAGCTCAGCCTTCCCTGTCATTGTTAGGAGGATTGCTTACAGTGTTTGTTCATGTTTCCTTCCCTATAGTTTGGGACAGAGCGATGAGGTGCCTTCTGGGGCTTTCTCCGTAAAGACAGGGGTTCAGCCAAGGCCGAGGGAGTCGGACCTGGAATGGACCTGTAAACCCAGTACAATCTAAATAGTAAATCAGCACTTCTGTATCCTGGTCGAGATGTCACAGCTTGGCCAGTCTATGAGATTCTGCTGGGCGTTGTTGCTGTTCTTATTAAAGCTACTCTCATTATGGAGTGAGAGGTCACAAGGGAAGGGAACAAGCATTTATTAAGTGCTCACTACAGGGCAGGCCCTGTGCTAAGTGCTTCCCAAATATTATCCTATTTCATCTCCACAGTAACCCCTGGAGGTTGATGCTATTAATGATCCCCATTTTGTAGCTGAGGAAACTGAGGCAGACACAAGTTAAGTGACTTACCAAGGGTCACGCAGTCCAGATTTGAACTCAGGTCTTCTTCATTCCAGGCCTAGCGCTCAATCCACCATGCCACCCAACCGTCTATGGCACAATCTGGATGAGTTCCACTCTAACTCAGTACTGCCACTAGGACCAGGCTAAGGGAACGTCTCTCCCAAATTGACTCATGAGTAGCACTCATGTAGTCTCCACTCTCCAGAAATCCCTACCCTGGGAAGGGCCCAGGAAGGAGAAACCAAGATACCATGGATGAGCTGTTCAGGCAGAGAAGATGGGAGAATAGAAGAAGCAAAGAATCCTTCAGACTCTTCTCCGGTTGGAGAGATAGCCTAGCATTCAATGGACAGATGCTGTTCAGATGGGCATAAGTGGCAGTTAGAATGGGCAGCAGGGGAGGTACTATCTTGGGCTAATGAAAACAATAGTACTAATAACTGACATAGTGCTTTGATTTTTACCAGGAAGTTTACAGGCATCTCATTTGATTTGAGTTGACCTGATCCCTGGGACATACTTTCCTATGCCTTCCAGGATAGAGGAAGGAGTACTTCTAAGTTCTATTGGTATCTTAGTTCAGCTGCTAGGATTGGCACCAGAAAGGGGGTGACCAGCACCACTGTCCAGAGATGCCATGCTCATCTATAGGTCTTGGCAGAGGCATGGAGAATCTTGACAGCAGCAAGGAGATAGGGGAATGGGGCCTATCCTTCTGGAAAACAAAAGGGCTCCCACAGATACTCTATGTCACTGCAGGGTTTTCTTCTCATACCAAAAGGAAAAGAGGAGGGTGGCAGGATTAAAAAACCAACAAACCGCTAGTGTGTAGTGTGGGATAAAGCAACTGTCCCCTGTTCCTCAATACCAGAGTAAACTCTGGTTCTGCATTACTCTCTGAGGGTGGCTACTGGGGAGCTACGATGGATTGGGGAGGGAGGGAGGGTGGCCTTCCCATGGAAACAGTCTCCAGAATTCCTTCTTGGAGTCTGTACCATTGCCTGGGAGGATCAGCTTTATTTTCAGCAGTTGAGCTCCAGAGTGGATAGAAATTTTGTCACATATTTGGAAGGAGGCTCGTGTCTCCCTGGGAAGCATCAGTCCCTCCCACAGAGTTAATGGTGGTTGGAAAGAGAGCAAATGGAAGATCTTGTCACCCAGAGCACAGGGAGGCAGTTCTAGAAAGTCTGGCCCAGAGAATGAGTGCTGAGGCTAGGCCTAAGGCCTAAACACTCCCTTGGACACGGCTTCTCTAGGATATTGAGAAAGAACACTTACATAATCAGAAATCCTCAGCACTACCATGGAAGATCAAGGCAGAGGTGTTCAGCCTGCCAAGGTTATGGGGGTATGAGGTGTGCTGTCTCACCTTAGCTTTTTGTGAGTAGCCAGGTCCTTAGGAAAGACAAGGGGATTGTAGAACCCACAGAGCTGCGGTCTCTCCATCTCCAACCAGAAATCTTGGACATTCTGTCCTTCCCAAGAATTAGAGGCCAGAAGAGACCAAGGAGCATGAGTTCCTGGAAAAACCAACAGACAGGAGGCTGGAAGTGTATGAGGTAGGCCATGACACAGTGATGACAGGGGAATCCTTTCTCTACTGGATTCTGGGTCAAAATTCAATGCTTACATTTAATTCCTTCTTCTTCATTTATAGCTTAAGGCCAAAATGAGATCTGAGACTAAGATCGATCAGAAGACCAAGGGGTTGGGGGTGGGGGGATAAGTCTGGGGGTTAGTGGGGATGGGAGGAGATTAAACCAAGTGCCTCCCTTACGTACTTGGAACAATAGATAAAGATAAAGATTGGACCTATGATTTCATCAGTGTAAGGACCTCCCAGATAAGGCAGTTCCTTCTACTGATGCAGGTCAGCACCTTCTCTGCCTCTTATAGTCTTAGTTGCCTAGAACAGAGAAGCTAAGTGATTTGCCCAGAGTCACACAGCCAGTATGTGTCAAAGGCAGTACTTGAATCCAGGTCTTTCTGGTTCTTGGGCTCCTGCTCCATCCACTACACCATGCTACCCTCACAACAGAGGGACTAAATCTGAGACACTAGTGCAGAACTGGAAGGGTCCAAGTCAGGGGATCCCAGGACTGGAGGCTCCTGGTGATGGAGTAGGGAGTAGGGAGTTACCACCTGGAAATGTGGGTGGAGCCAGAGAGGAGGTGGGGAATCACAAAACAATGGGGAAAGGTTCCAACTAAAAGGAACTCTTGAAAAAGGAAAGAACTGGCTACTAACCAGTCAGGAGGGAGAGAGAAGAGGAAGGAGCAGAGCTGAGAAGGGGCCGGCCTTAGTGAGAAACATTGAGTAGAATAGGTCCAGAGGGATAAGAAATTGAAAGTGGTCAGGCCTATTCTGCCCATTTTATCTAACTTGATTGGAGGGATTGCATGTCTTCCTGAGAGTCAGCTGGATACATCCCCAGGGAAACTTATGGAGGTACAGAGCGGAGCCTAGAGTCCCAGCCTATGACATCCGCTGCATGGATAGTGCCCACTTTATTGGGTGTCCCCTAGGGCGAATGCTTTACTGCCTTCCCTAGGGGACATGTAGCCCTGTTCCCTCCCCTTGCCTGGTCCCCTCTCCTGGCAGTGATTCAGAGCCATCATGGGGGTGGTTGAGTGGGACAAGGGGAACAGCAATCTGATTTTTTCTTTAGCAGCCTCGCATGGCTCCTTTGACTAGACAGAGAATCCTTTCACCATTAACCAATATAAGAATTCCTTCCCTGAGAGAGGGCAGAACCACAGACCATCCCAGGGTGCGTGTATGTTTGGGAAGTGGGGGGTTGAATAGAGGGAAAGTTCCAGGCCTCTCAAACCCTGCTTTACTCTGTCTATACTGGCAATCTTCTAGAAAGTTTAATCTGCTCTACAATTATAATGCCATCCAAGAGTTAAATTGTTCCTTTGTCCTATGGGAAGGAAGCACTTTTCTCCATTTTCATCCAAGGAATAGCCCATCTGGGAAATAACTGAGGATGGCATAATTGTGCTACCTGTACCATATAGGCCAAGCCCTACTCCCTTGCCCATTGGAATCCCCTATTAGGGTGGGAAGGAAAAGAGAGTGGGTCAGATTTGTCAGTAGACAATGCAAAGCAGGAAGGACTGATTAGGGAGCAGAAGTCCCTCTCATTCAAACAACCCTGACTCCCCTCTTGAGGAGCTGGCTATGCTCTGGTACATCTTAAAAGGGCTGGATGTTCTACCAGCATTGGGGCTTAACATTCTTCCCCCTCCCACCCATCCTCGAGGCCAGCTGGGCCATAGGACAGGAAGAGCTGGGACTTTTAGGCCCTTGCTCATTCCTTCTCCTATTCATCCCCCTTAAAAAAGGCCCATGAGATAGAGTCCTCTTGGCCACTTGCCCTGCTGCTTCCTTTCTACCAGTCACCTCCAGCCCTGACTCTCTCTCCATCTGCAATTACCAAAGAGCATTGATGGAGCAGATGAAATCTCAGGTAGAGGGTAGAGAATACTCTAGTGTAGTTCTTAACTTGTTTATTTTTATATTGGGATAATTGTGTTTCAATACAATTGGGTTTTTTTTTTGAAAACTCACGTATTTTATTTTATGCATTTATAAATAATACTCCCAGAAGGGGCCCAAAGGTTTTGCCAGACTGCCACAGGGGCTGCACAAAAAAAGGGGAAGAACTTCCCCCTTCCCAGAGTAATATTTATAAGAGCATAAAATAAAATACACAAGATTTCAAAAGAAACCAAGGGCCTTTTCAGAAAGAGCTCTCTAGCCAGGTCCAAACCTTCTTCAGGTAGAGGGACCTGGGAGAAATCTGAGATCCAGAAATCCAAGAACTTGCAGAACACCATGGATTTGCAAGCTGGCACGGAAGGAGTGAATCAGGAGAAAGGAAAGAGAGGCTAGGAGGGAACCCGATATGCCAACGCCCCTTTCCTGAAGCCCCATAAAGGCTTCTCTGATTATATAAAGGGTGCTATTTCAGCACCCAGCGGGGGCCTCTTTGCAAAAGAAAAATGACACTTGTTATTGGCAGCTTTCAGAGAAACCCCGAAAGAAGGCCAAGGGCTCTGAACTGTGCAATAAGCTTCTCCATAGAAAACAAGCATAATGAGATGGAACCATCTCCATACATATTTACCAGCCCTGACCCAGACCCATCAACCGGTTATGTCTTTATTTAAGCAGCTCTTGCTGCAGTGGAACCGAGCTGTCCTGAGCCAGCCACATTTTTGTCTAGTCCTATTTGAGAGTAGTAGCACTTGTGAATTAGCTGCTGGAGGTAGGAGCTTAGTCAGTGGCTGAGATTAGGACATGGCCTGCAACTGGAGAACAGATTCACATGAGCAGGACTGGGAGAAAGTAGGGCCAGTTTCCTCTGAACGAGCTGCTACCAGACCTGGCCTGCCATTCCATCTCTCAAGGTTAACCTGCTATGCTCCAAAGTCTACACAATAGACTTTCTATCTAGTCTGGTGTCCCATTCTGAGTAGGGGGCTGGGGGAGGAGGAGCAATGTCTGGCACTCTTGATTGCTCAGAGAGAAAAGATTCTGCCAGTTCTGGGCAAGTTCAGTCCGTAAGCCCACCTGAGACGTCCCTTTGGGGAAGCCCAAGATCCTGCCTTCGATGGGAAGCATGGAGCAGCAGTTGGAGAGAAGGCAGGACCTCTTACGGGGTCTGGACACCAATCCGCCCCAGCTTCCTCAAGTGACTGGCTATGGCTCAGTCACCCAGAAATTTACTCAACTCTGTCTGAAGCCAGTTTGCGTTCCACCCTATCTCACCTCTATGGATTGAGTTCTCAAGCATTATCACTACTGGGTGAAATAAACCTTATTTCAAACCACTCAAAGGTCCAAGTGGGGTCCCAAGTTCTGATACTGAGGTTTATTTACATTTCCTTCACTTCTATGAATTTATACCTAGTCTGGACAGCCTTGTCTCCTCCCCTTTCTCTCTGTCTCTGTCTCTGTCTCTGTCTCTGTCTCTCTCTCTCTCTCTCTCTCTCTCTCTCTCTCTCTCTCTCACTCACTCACTCACTCTCTCTCACTCTCTCTCATTCTCTCACACACGCACACGCACACGCACACACACTTTACCCTAGCTGAAAGGGCAAACAGCTCAGAAAAATTCAAAGTCATAAACTGGGAAGGCCATTGACTAGTAACCATGCTAGTGACCAGTTTGCTGTCTCAGGTAAAGTGGCTGCAAACTTCTAAACACTATTTAGGCTATTTATTAAGGGGAGGGACAGGAAGTAGAAAGGGCCTCGTAAATACACCCTGAATGCAGGCAGTCAGAGGGAAGCTCAGCCAGTCCCTAGCTGAAAAATTTGAACTTTCTAGATTCAAAACACCTCAGCAAACTCCCCAAGACAGAGAACACATTTAGACTTGCCCTAGAGGTTTTCCGACTGTCGGCCACTGCCTGGCCACCATGCCAACAAACACGGAGGGCGGGAGCAGGACCAGCCTAGAGACACATACATAGACAGAGATTTTAGTCAGTCAATTTCAGTCCTTCAATCTCCACGTCTACCCCAGCCCCACCCTGCCGGGAGCCAGAGAGGGCCCATCTTCATGGTGGACGATCAAGTGGTTTGGGAGGCCCTGTCCAGAGCCAACGGTCTCGAAGAAGAGGTGGGGAAATTGAGTCTGATTCCCAGGTCCTTGCGTGATGATTGGGAGAGAGGCCCTCCACCAAGACAGGGAGGGAGATGGAGAAAGATTTTCACCGGGTGTGGTAAGTAAAGGGCACTATTGGGAAGACCACCGTTGGCCATCCTCTGGGACACCCCCCACAGTAGGAAGATGGGAAAGATTAGGAGATAGTAGAAGACAGAAAAATAGGAGACACATTCCCAGTTGTTGGTATTACTGGGTGGGGAGGCAGTCATTCAGATAAATTTACCTCCATCACCATTACCAACCTCAAGCAAATTTCTCTTCGGCTTTGGAAAGTATCATATGATTTCTTTTTCATTTTTTGCATCAGGCTTACCTTTTTTATTCTGGATTAGGCTAAGGTTCATAGGAGTTTATATCCCTGCAGATGATCAAGGGAGATGACCCAGAAAAATATCAAGGGCTAGGAGAAGCCATCCCAATAGATAGGACTGAATGTTCTCAGTAGTAGGTCTGAGTGGGTAATCCATCCACAGATAATTGAGAAGCTACCCGGTTCCAAAGAGTACCTTCCATATTGGGAAATGAACAGTACTATATGCAGGGGGAAAGAGAGAACCCAGGTGCCAAGATAGGATCCATCCCCAAGATAATAACACAATCAAGGTGTGTAGTCTGAATTGTTTAGATAATTTCTGGTGATTACTCATATGAAATTACCAGTAAGAAGGCACTGTGAGGCTTTCAGGAAGAACAAAGATTAATTGCCTTAACCTAATGCTATTGCAGACCCAAGAAAAGCAGGGACATGTGTAATTAACCACTCCTTAATGATTAGAAAGCCTAGAGCATTTAATTGGCCCCTTTCCCTCCCATTTTAGGTCAGGCAGGACTAGGTTGTTGCTAGTGCCCTAAGCAAATGAAGGCTGCCTTTCTCTGTCTCCAAACCAAAGCCAAGTTGGAAAGAAAAAAATGCTGGAGGGTGGGGGGAGAGGATAATAAATACCTAAATTCCCCAAATGTGAACATTTGGAAAATAGGAGGAGGGGTCTTCTACTCTGCTTTTGAAACATCACCTCAATTTCTGAATAGCTCTCTCCCCCAGCAAGCCACCTCTTTGAACAACAACTTAGAAGAAAGAGAGAAAAAACAGTTTTTCAAAACCAACCAACAAATAAACTGCTTTACAATATTTGCAGTATTCTGCACCCAGAGTCTCCCACCTTTGCAAAGAAGAAAGGGAGGTGCATGGAAAGTGGGTTTTAAAAATGAACCCAAGTCCCTTAGCAGATCTCTTGGGATATTTATCTATTACTGGAGTGTGCAGTACTTGGGGCTCGCTGTCCTTTTACTAGCCCCCAGTCTCCTCTAAGGCACTTTATTGCTGTGCAGTCAATTTGCACCACACTCCATGGCCTTTCTCTTCCTCCCCACCCCCATCTGTCCCCCACTCCCCGCAGTGTACCTCAGCTAAGCAAATCCTGTGCCTAGGACACTGTGGTTATTTTAACACAAAAGTTGGCTCCCACTAGTTGGGTCAGGGCCATACTGCTCAGAAGTCAGCAAGATGCTCTTTTAAAAAACCAATTCATTTCTATCCCAGACAATTTCATTATCTGGTATTTGAGAGATGGCAATTTGAGAGACTTTGGGATGTGACCCAAGTGATTGGGAGCTAGGGAAATGGCAATGTTTGGCTGCCAGGCCAGCATTTATACAAGCTACTTCCCATAGAGGTGATAGGCATCCTCTTTGGTCTGCCCTCATCTCTCAGTTGAAGATGAGTTCCTGAATGCAGGGACCAGACCTTATTCATCTTTACTTTATTCTCCTTAGTCTTCTCTTTGCTGGGTCATACATCTAGTTCCTGTTTACTTGTTTCCCATTGTATCCAACTCTTCATGACTCCATTTGGGGTTTTCTTGGCAAAGGTCCTGGAGCGATTTGTCATTTCCTTCTCCAGTTCATTTTACAGCTGAGGAAACTAAGGCAAACAAAGTTAAGTGACTTGCCCAGGGTCACACAACTAGCAAGTGTCTTGAGGCTAGATTCAATCTCAGGTCTTCCTGACTCTAGGCCTGGCACTCTATCCACTGTGCCACCTAGCCACCCACGCACATAGTAGGGGCTAGTTAAATGCTGAACTATCTCATCAGTAAGACCTATATAGCCCAGAGAGTGCTGACCAGCTTGTTGTCATGGAAAGAACATTGGACTGGGAATAAAGATTCTATCTTCTGTTCCTGGTTCTCTTCCTACCTCTACTATAAATGAGCATCGTAACTAAGAAGTCATTTCACTTCTGCGGTCTGTCTGGAGAATGTGGCTAGATTTGATCAGCGGCTCTCAAACTTTGTGGTCTCAGGCTCTCTTTACATTCTTAAAAATTATCGAGGATCACCCAAAGAGCTTTTGTTGATGGCGATAATATCTATCGATATTTACAAGCATTAAAATATCTTAGTAGTATTGTAAAAAAATTTCAAAACTAACATTTTAGAGTATGTTAAGCACCAAATAAATAAAGTACAAAATACTTTATGAATATTATCTCATTTCATCCTCACCGTAACCCCGGATATTGTTACCATTTATGGGACTCCTCCAGGGCCTTCTTAAGGACACAAGATTATTTGTTTGAGAGTTGTTTTACCAGGGAGAGTAAAACATATCAGCTATTTTGAGTTCATTAACCCTGCCTAATGAGGTAGATGCTATTATTGTCATTCCTATGTTATATAGACAAGGAAACTGAGGCACAGAAAATGTAAGTGACTTGCCCAGGGTCACGTAGTCATAAGTATCTGCCTCCAGTTTCAGCATTGTATCCACTGTGCTACCTAGATGCCTCTAAAATGAAAACTATAGGGTTTTGGCCTCATAGAGGCAAGAAAGAGCCTCAGGCCATTCCTGGGTGTGCTTGGACCACACTTTGAGAACTGCTGGATTAAGTAATCCTAAGAGCCCCGCTCCAATATTCTGGGATATTATGATTATCTCCAGTCTAGTACAATTAAATCTGGTTGTAAGGGATTGGGAAATGATCTACATGGCTGGGCCTACCCCTAAATGGAGATAGTGACCACCCACATGATGTGATTTGATGGCTCATCAGCAAACCATAACCCTGGATATGGTTACCATTTATCGAACTCTTCAAGGACTTTCTTAAGGACAAATGATTATTTTAACTAGGTTTGGGAGTTGTTTTACTTGGGAGAGTAAAATATATCTAGTTTGAGTTCATTAACCCTAGCTCAAATCCAATAACTTCTTTCTTCTAAGAAACTCTGCTCAACCATCTTACTTGCAAGGGACCTTTCCTATAACATTCATTGTCTGTGGCATTCCATTAAGATTATATCAGGTGTTTTTTTTTTAAATTTTTTTTTAATGTGAATTCTAGAATTGTAGAATCACCCGCACTCAAATATTTAGAGATTCTAGGGCAATGAACTTGCTTTTTAAAAAAAAATGTTTTGATAACCCTATTTCAATATAATTGGTTTTCTTTGTCCTGTGTATTTACTTGATGCATTTCCACAGGCCACCAGACTGCCATCAGGGTCCAACAGACACACAAAAATAAGGTTAAGAACCTTCAATCTAACCTCTCATGAGGTTACTCATGGGGAAGCCAAAGACCAGATGGGGAAGTTCCTGGCCCAAGGTCACACCATTAGCTTAGCTCGGAGCCAGGATGACAATCTAGATCTCCCTTAAAATAAACTACCTAAATCTTATGTGCCTAGGGAAGGCTGGCCCCCTGGAGAGTATGGACAAATAGGTTGGAATCTGGTTCCCACCCAGATGCAACACTCAGAACAAATTACTTCCCTTTCTGAGCTTTCAGTTACCCTTAGGACAGGCAGTCCACAATGAAAAGGGGATACTAAGAACTCCTGTCCCTACCCTAATACCTAGCCTCTTAAAGGCGACATCCAAAAGCCAGAATTGTCAGTCCCCTTCCCAGTTGTGTAGGATGGGGAATCAATGAAAATGTCTGTCTATGAAAAGCCAGCCTGGGAATAAGCATTTCCCATGGATCCTTTGATGGAGCGTATGACTACATGCAAATAATTGAGAACTGACTACCAAAACTTAGGTTTTTTCTCACCTGTAGGGTAAATGGTCCCAGCTTAGCCAAACTATTTTCAATTCAAACAAAACCAAGAAATCAGGCTTTATTTTTTAGCTTCCTGCCACCTCCCTAGGAGTAGGAGGGGGGACTATCCCTTAACCCACCCACTTGGTCAGAAGTCAGCTAAAGCTAGAGTTTGCAAAATTAGAGGCTCTCTTCCCCCTCCAAAAAACTATAAAAGTTCCTACTCTCAGAGTGCTCATGATCTGGTTGAGTAGATAAAATAACAAGCAGGAAAAAAAATTACTAATAATCCAAGACTTAGCTTATAATCCGTGCCAGGTGAATAGTACAGTGAATGTTGCAGATGAGGAGAGATTACTGAAGCCAGAGGCAACGAGGGAAGTCTTGGTAGAGAATGGGCCTTGAGCTAAGCACTGAAAGACGAATAGACTGGAGTGGAAAGCATGGCAGTCAATCTCAGAGAAATAAAATTGGGTGCCACACTATGGAAGGCATTAAATGCCAAGCTGAGTATGGACCCTGAAGTCCGTGAGGAATCCTGTTCCCCTCCCTGCTCTGCCCTGTTTCCTGGATGGTTGCCCAGGTCATTCAAGTGCCATACACCTACCAGCACCTAGGGGATACCAGACACGGGCTTCGCTCCCACAGCTCCAAGGTTACACCAGACGTTATCTCCACACTTCTATCCCAGGCAAACTGCCAGAGAGATTTATTGCCTCAGTGTGAAGAGTGAGTGATGGTGTTTTTAAAGTACAGGCTGTTCCTTTCTCCTTTTTAGCTTTCACAAGGACTACATATCACAGAACCTGTCATCTCATGGGCCTAGAAATGAGTGGAGGGGCCCCCTTTGTAATCCCACCACCCTCTCTGAAACTTCATGGGATCCTAAACCTAGACTCTGCTTCAGCTGGAAAACAGAGCTGAGGCATGGCTTTAATCCCACCTACTTCTAAGCAGAGGAACACTTCTTTGGAGAGAGTGACTCTGTTTCCATCCATAGGATAGAGTTGGGGGGTGGGGATGCGGAGCAGACTGATCAGAGTTGGGGAAGTGGTCAGGTCCAAGGATATATTTGGGGGACTGAGAGTGTTTGTGGCTGAGGAAGTAAGCCATTCTGGTTATTTCCCCCACAGAGTGCAATCTATTAACCTTACCCTGGGAATTGGAGTGGGGGTCCCTCTGAGGTGGGCCCAAAATCCAGCCAAATACTTTTGACTTCAAGGTTTCACATATCACTTCACCATGACAAATCACTTACCCTTCCTCCCAGCTTCAAAAATGCAAAGAAACAGTGTGCTTCCCCATCCCACCCTAGTTAGTGACTGTCCATGAAGCACAGAGAGGTGTTTGATGTTCTATAGGAAGGTAATGAAGAACCTACTGGAAACATATTAAAAGGAGCAGCCGAGAGGCCTGGGATTATACCCTAACTCTCTCTCCCACCACCATGTTAAGTCTTAAAGTTTGACCATGGGTAAGTCACTAACTCACTTTATGTCTTAATGCCCTAATTTTTTGTACTGGCCAGAGTGACTCCTGCTCTAGGTAACACCAAAGAAATGGATCAAAAGTCAATGGTAAAGGTCCCGTGAGGCATTTAAATCAACTCCACAAACATTTTCGCTCTGTGTATCATCTAAAAATGTCATCTCTTAGGTCAGTTTCCTTACCTTCCTTCCCACTCTGAAACAAGCTAATATAGTTCTAGGGAACTCATGCTCTTTAGAATATTAGATGGAGCCGAGCTGTTTAAGAAAAGTGAATCTGTCCACAGGAACAAACCCTCACGTAATTGATTCCAGAAAGGCATTTTTTAAATTCAGCTATATCATTGTTCCATTGCCTTATCACAGGTGGGTGAAAATTGTTTGAACAACTGTACGTTGCTAAGGGGGTAACACCAGAAAAGCCACAGCAAAGAAAAAATACTTAGCAAGTTTGTGTCCAGACTTCAATTTGGTCTTCTCATGGGCACTCTCCTAATTCCAGCTCCGCTTCCGACAAGTTCTTTTAGTCTGATTGTGGCCATTAGCATGGAAGCGAGTGTTTGCTGAACTTGACTCATTTAGATGAAACACAAGCAATGAAATACACAGCTATGAAATCACAGAATCTGAGGGTTGGGAGCCAGCATCCAGGCCAAATCATACACCAAAAAAATCCTCATTATAATGTACCTGACAAGTGGATGTCTAGCTCATGCTTGAAGACCTCTATGGGGGTTGGAGGGTGGAGGAGGAAGAACCCGCCACTCCTTGAAATACCCCTATTCCACTTTGCATCAGCTCTAATCATTAGAATCTTTTTCCTGACATTGAGCCAAATTTTACCTTTTTGCAACTCCCCCTGGGCCCCCATTGCTCCTGGCTCTGTCCACTGGAGTCAAACAAAGTAAGTCTAGTCCCTCTGCCTCCACAGGGCAGCCCTTCAGATACTTCAACTTAGCTATCCTGTACCGCCACTCCACCCCATCTCTTCCCCCTTTTTGAAAATTGGGACAATATTTGCCTTCTCCAATGGTACCTCTCTCATTTTCCATGATCTTTCAACATTACCCACAGTGACTCAGCAATCATATCAGCCAACTCTTTCAGAACCCAAACATGTGGTTCATCTGGTCCAGGTGATTTGAATTCATCAAAGGCAGCTGGCATCCCATTTTTAGACATGTGCCCTAAGAATGTAGTTGTCACTGCATAGGGTAAAACCTTGATTAACCAATAATTTTTCCTGGGCCTCAGTTTCCTCATCTCTAGACTGAGAGGGTTAGACTATATGGTTTCTAAGATCTCCATCCAGGTCTAGATCTGTGGTTCTCTACAACTCAAAAAATATAAAAACATTTTCTATATTTGACTTCTAAGAGAAAGAAGAAAATGAGAGAGCAAGGCTAATATCGAAGATTTATTAAAAAAGTAACTTGCTAGGTTTAGCCCAATCTCCTTTATCTTCTCTAACCCCAGTCCTATTTGTGAGATCACTAATGTTCAGAGCCATGATCCAGAGCCTGGTAGAATCCTAAGGGCTCTACCCAAATGAGGAAAACCGATTTAGGGCTAGTCAAAACCATTAGTAAGCACACAAGGAAGCAATGACTGGTCGTTGAACTAGAGAAGCTTGTTAACAAGGGCTACAAAGGTTTTCTGCTTAACCCCAAGTCAACAACAAAATTCAATTACCCCAAAATAGCCCAGGTCCTGAGTATTTTTGCTGACTGAGACACTACCACACTTGTATGGAAGGGCTGGAACTGACTGTGGTCCCCATTGTCTTCCCAGGGGCCAGGCCTAAGAGGATCCAGAGGCACAGTGTAGAGAGCCTGGATTTATTGAAGTTCCCACTGGAAAAGGTAAGCAGGCTTGGGTTGAGCGAGGGAAAAGATGAGTGTCTGTGGGTGTAGGGGGGTGTTTATGGTGGTATGGTTTGAGGGAAGGGAGCTCAGGACTGGAGAGACACTTCAGAATCACTGGGTTGAGTAGATTAAACATGGGTGGAGTGGCTTATTGACCTATCTCATTTATATGAATTCTGCAATTAGCAGATATCGCTATCATCAACAGGATTAAAGAGGGAGGGTTTCCAGGGAGCAGGGAACTGCCGAGAACTCTGAAAAAAAGGCACTCTGCCCCTGAAAGCCCAGTGAGCTGTTTACAGAGCAGCAAAATGACCCTTTTTGTTAGTACCATCTCAGCATTAATGTTTCTTCCCTTTTAGCTCTAGCTGATAAATGTGGACCCTTTATTGCTCTCAGTTGGGCCAAAGCAGGTTGAACAGAACTGCTTAAAAGAAGCCCATCTGTCCCTGTTCTTAACCCTGACACCCAAGGTGTTTCCTCTACTAACAGTACCATTTTGAATTTATTTTGCCCATTGCCCACAAAATGCTCAAAGGTCTCACATCATCATCCCAGTTTCCCTAACCACCTCATGAAAAGACTTCCTAGGCAGCAGATGAAGAGCATTTGGATACATTAGAAGATGGCACCATTGACTAAAACTGGCCTCTCCTGGTGGCTTTTTTCCATTCTGTTCATTTTATTTATTTATTCATCCATTCATTTATTCATTTATTTATTTAATGTTTTTCATTTTCAGCATTGATTTTCACAAGAGTTTGGATTACAAATTTTCTCCCCATTTCTACCCTCCCCCCCACTCCAAGATGGCATATATTCTGATTGCCCTGTTCCCCAGTCAGCCTTCCTTCCTGTCACCACACACCCCCATCTCCTTTTCCCTTACTTTCTTGTAGGGCAAGATAGATTTCTATGCCCCATTGCCAGTATATCTTATTTCCTAGTTGCATGCAAAAACTTTTTTTTTAACATCTGCTTTTAAAACTTTGAGTTCCAAATTCTCTCCCCTCTTCCCTCCCCACCCACCCTCCCTAAGAAGGCAAGCAATTCAACATAAGCCACATGTGTATCATTAAGCAAAACCCTTCCACAATACTCATGTTGTGAAAGACT
>CM053625.1:129396475-129425171 GCA_028646595.1 Phalanger gymnotis | reverse complement strand
GCAGTTCTAGAATTTGTTCAGAGCCATTTTTATAGGTGTTTGGAGGGTCCTGGGGGAGAGCTTTAGGCAGGTCCCTGCTTTCCAGCCACCATCTGGGCTCTGCCCCACCTCCACCCCCATGCCCCACCCCCGTTCATTTTTAAAGAAGCCATTTCAAGGAAATGTAACAGACACTCATCTTCTGCCACTGCTTTTTCTCCCTCTTAGGCTATGTCTGCAACAATAACAACAAAGCTGAAAAACAAAAAATTCATTAGTCTAATTAATTATTTGATGTTAAGTAGATCAAAAAGGAAAAAACCCAACCAATTAATTTTTTTCATTTATTCAACAAATACTAATTAAATTAAGCACCTACACTATGTGCTAAATCCTGGGTTTTATTTCTGGATCCAATGTGGTTTGTACATATTCTATAATCCATACAGAGAAATATCTCCATTTGTAGACAAGTGCCTCAGGGCCAGAGTGGCCCAGCCCAAAGGAGGAAACCTATTTAGGGATACTGCTCACCATTAATTCCATTAGCTAATAGGCAGGTCCTAGACCAACCAAGTGAAGCTAAGCCTTAGTCTGTGGTCTTTTTCTGTTTTTCAGAATCATCAGAACATAGTATTTTGTAATGGATTTGTGGTGTATCTTATTACACTTAATCACCCAGCTCCTGGTGATTTTACATGGGCACTACCATCACTCATCTTTCAAAGTGCATTGCCACTTCATTTGTTTCTAAATAGCACCTTTTCTCCACAGATTTCTAACCTGTCCATCTTCTCTCTTCACTGGTTTCTATTCTTAACTTCCTTATTTCTGTTGAGGGTGTCACCATCCTTCTGAGTGACCCAGATTTGCAGCCTTGGAGTTACCGTCACCTTTAACCCCCAAATGGATCAGCTGCCAAGTCTTATCGATCTTTCCTCCTCAATAAATCTACCTTCTACACACATAGGTTGTTGTTGTTATGTTTGTCCTTTGTTCTCAAAGAGAACATTGGGAGAACACTCAAAGAGTGACATTGGGGAGGTGATTCCATAACTTAGAATTAGATTTAAGCAAGGGAGGTCTGTGCAAGGTCACCAGCCTCACCTTTTCCTCCAGAGACATCTGGATCCAGTGGCAAGATATAGATCAGGACAACTGGAGTTGTCCCCAGATGCAGTGGGAGACCTTGGTCTTTTTAAGCTAAGGTCTTTCCCAGGTCCCAGTTTGACTGAGGCAACACCCATTCAGTGATTAAGGCATAGTAGTGGTAGTAGTAGTAGTAGTAGTAGTAGTAGTAGTAGTAGTAGTAGTAGTAGTAGTAGTGGTAGTAGTAGTGGTAGTAGTAGTGGTACTAGTCGTGATGGTGGTAGTAGTAGTGGTAGTGGTGGTACTAGTCGTGATGGTGGTAGTAGTAGTGGTAGTGGTGGTACTAGTCGTGATGGTGGTAGTAGTAGGACGAGGAGGAGGAGGAAGAGGAATAGTGATAGTAGTAGTGATGGTAGTAGTAGTAGTGGTGGTGGTTGTTGTTTGTCCTTCAGGAAGATACACACACACATACCCCTCCACCTTAATTCACACCTGCCATTTCTATTGCCTGAACTCTTACGATAGCCTTCTAATTGGTTTCCTGCATCCCTGCATGGTGACTGGCACTTACTAAGTGCTTAATAAACACTAACTACCTGGCTGCATCCCCTCTCCCGTCCCCACTCCATCCTCCACACAGCTGCCAAGCTGATATCCCTAAGGCACGAACTTGGTCATATCTCTACCCTGCCCAAGAAGGTTTAGTTGTTTCCTCTCACCTCTAGAAGCAAATACAGGCTCCTGTTTGACCTTCAGAGCCCCTTACAATCTGACTTCACCCTACCTTTCTAGACCCATTTCATTTGACTCTTCTTCGTGTACTCTACATTACAGCCAAATTGGTCTACTTTCTGGTCGAAATACAAAATACTCCATCTACCCCATGCCTAGAATTAATCCTTTTCCCAACTGTTAGAACCCATACCTTCCTTCTGATTTCATCTGAAGTGTTCTGTACTATAGGAAGGCTATTGCCCTCCCCCTTCCCTGAATAGTCCCTCTCCTGGGGGGAATTATTTTGTTTATATTTTGTATTAAATTATCTGTGCACATATTGTTTCCTCCCAATAGAATGTAAGCCTTACTAGCTGTGTGACCCTGGGCAAGTCACTTAATCCTGTTTGCCTCAGTTTCCTCATCTGTCAAATGAACTGGAGAAGGAAATGGCAAACCACTCTAGTATCTTTGCCAAGAAAACCCCAAATAGGGCCATGAAGATTCAGACACAACTAATTGATACAACAACAAAAATGTTTCCTTCCGATAGAGTGTAAGCTCTTTGAGGGTAGGAACTATTTCTTTTTCTTTTTTTTTTCTTTTTTGTCCAGAACATAGGGGACAAGAATGGGGACTAGACCTATGATTTCAGTGGTACAGGGAGGAAACTTCTTTCAATGCCATTTGGTATCTTCTAAATAACTTAGTCTTAAACGGTTGCCTAGGGTACTGCCAGTGAAGTGACTTTCCAAGGGTCACGCAGTCAGTATATCTGAAGTGGGACATGAACCCAGGTCTGTCCCCCCTGTAATGAGCTCAGTTCCATGATAAATCCTTCTGAAGGACCTTTTATCATATTACTGTTTATTTAATTAGCAAGCTATTAAGAGGTACTAGGAATTAGAGGATAGCCCTAATCTTTAAGGAGCAGCTCGTGGAAAGTAACTACCGTGAACTCCTGAAGGGTCCTTAAGCTCTCGTTGATAGAATCTTGAATTGGACACAGTATGGAACTGACCTCAGGGAGCATTTCAGATGGACTATACTACCACAACCACCCTGAAAATCCATCCAAGGGAAAGCTGGAGATGCCTCTGTGACCTTGGACTTCACCTCTGAGCTGGTTTCCTCAATTGCAAAATGGGGTTAATAATACCTTCCCTCTTCCCCTGCCTGTCCCACCCAGCTGATGTGAAGATAGAGGGAGATAACATATAAAAGTATGAAATGCCTTGTACAAATGCTAATAGTTAGTTATTATTTCTTAACATGTAAGTTGCCTAGATTTAAAAACAAAACCAAACAAAAAACCTTGCTCGATTTTCCAGGACCTTTTTCAACATTCCTCCCTTGTTTTCTTTCCCATGACAGAACCAGAACGGAGACAGCCACCACATGGTAGAGCTGAAGATGGCAGGCAAGGACTTCTTTTCCCTCTCTGTGAAAAGTCAGAAATACCGTGAGGGTCCCCAAGAGGGGAGCAGCTTCCCCTTAGACAGCACCAATGACATCCGAATCCAGATCCCCCGGACGGTAAGATCTTGGTTATTCACCACTTTCCTAAGCCTGTTCCCTCTGGGGTCTGACCCAGTCCTCAGGGCTGTCCCCAGTAAGGAGGCATTGAGGCCAGTCAAGGTGCCAGCCCCCTCATCTCTACATCCTGGTGAATTCCAGGTAAATCATCCGGTAAGAGCAGCTGGGGAGAGAAAGATGGACTCCTAAGGAGGGATATTCATAGGATCTCAGAGCTAGACAGGACCTTAGAGCTCATCTAACCAAACTCCCTCCCTTATAAATGGGGAAACTGAGGCCCATAAAGGGGAAGTGACTTTCTTCCCTCCCCCCTCAACAAATATTCATTGAATGACTACTGTAGGGCAGCTAGGTGGCACAGTGGATAGGATGCTGGGCCTCATCTTCCTGAGTTCAAATCTGGCCTCAGACACTTACTAGCTGTGTGACCCTGGGCAAGTCACTGAACCCTGTTTGCCTTAGTTTCCTTATCCGTAAAATGAGCTGGAGAAGGAAATGGCAAACCACTCCAGTATCTCTGCCAAGAAAACCCCAAATGGGGTCACAAAGTGTCAGACACACAGCATTGTACCAGGAGCTGCAGAGGTACAAGGAATATATGTAATGCATGGCCTTTCCTCTCAAAGACAAGACCAGCACCCATAAAAAGTTCAATAACAACGCCATAATGAAAGAGATGTCACAGGGTAGCCTGTGCTAAGTGCCCAAGAGGTAAGATAGGCAATAAAGGCTGACAGCTTGTGGGCTCCACTAAGGATCTTTAAAGCTTCAAGGGCTCTTAAGAGATCCTTCAGTCCCTTGCCTTTGGAACAGGACAATGCTCAGATTATACACATGTGAGTCTCATCTGAGTTCCCCGTGACCTTGGTCAGGAGCAGTGGGGGTTAGAAAAGATGCTGCCCAGAGGGCTAGGGGGTCAGCTTCCTGTTTCCTGCTTTTTTCTCCTGTGGTTTTCCGAGCCTCACCCTCCACCCCCTTGGATAGAGCCCAGTTTACTTAGATCAGTCTCTCTTCTGATGTTTCTTCACCCACGTGATTCTTGTCTTAATTGTCCCAAGCTCCCTTATGTATCTATTAGACATTCACAAAAAGGCTCTCACCAAAAATAGACTGAGTGCCCTCCTCAGGTCTCAGCAGGTGGCATGGAGCCCAATACAAAACGGATCATTCTTTTTGGATGAGAACCTTATCCACCCACTTCTTATATATGAGGCTGTTAGTCGGTAAAAGACCATCTTGGGCGTAGAGAGAGAGTGGGGTTTGGGGAGAAAGTAGTGTCTGAATAGCTCCAAATTTTCTTCCAACTTATGAAGTGGACTTGCAAACTTCATCCCTTGTGAGTATTCCCTCAATGTAACTCTCTGGGAAATGGGTACAGCAGGGTCAAGGGGTCCTCAGATGTCTGCAGACTAATGCTCTTTGGAGGTCTCCTGAAGGGAATGACACCTGTCACTGCCTCTGGCTCATGGAGTGGTTGAGGGTGACCTTTTGAGGGAAAGGAAACTTTGAGTCAAAGAGGAGAGATGCTGAAGAGATGGGAAGGGGAAAAAGGGGGGACCACTGAAGGACCAAGAGAAAAAAAAAACCAAACCCAGATAGGAGCAGAGCCCAGGCAACCAAAAAAATTACCCATTTGGAAGACTCTGCTCCTTTTGCTGTGACTCATCTTAGCCCCTGTGTCAGGGTGGGAAAGGTGGTGAGGTGAGTAGAATGTAGAACTGGCATCTTGTCAAGGCAGGGGTGGGGGGAAGGCTCCAAACAGGCTAAGAGAGACTCCCAGACAAGCTTTTCCCATCCTTCCCATCGGCACTAGCACCTGCCAAACTGGCAGCCCCCATCACTCACACTCAGCCTCCTCCTTCTTCTCCCCTGAGTTCCATCCTGGAGCTGCTGCCTTAGAACCGGGGGAGGACCCTGTGATAGCACCACCTAGTCTAGCTAGAAGGGAGCTGCCAGCTGCTACCCAGGGCTTCCCTGAGCCCCTTGAGTGGAACAAGCTGGAGAGATTTTTGAGGAGATCCCAAGCCTCCCCCTGGGGAAAGAAAGCTCTCTCCAGCCCGCATGGATCGAGGCACACGATGGAGGTAGGAGGTAGCTGGCAAAGGTGCCTGTGCTCAGTACTCTTTGAAGGATTTCTTGTACCACCTTGCTTCAAGATGAAAGTATATTATTGGTGCTTGTTTCTTGGTGGGAAAATTTGGTTTGTGCTTTGCGTCTAGGGTCAGAAGATCAGGTATGGTCACTGCCTCTGCTCTTTATTTCTTGCATAACTTTGGGCAAGTCACTGTATCTCTCTGGGCCTCAATTTCCCTATGTAAAATTAGGATGTTAAACTAGTTCAGAGGTTCTTAACCATTTTGTGTCATGGAGGTCTTTGGCAATTTAGTGAAGCCTATAAACCCTTTATCAGAATAATGTCTTAAAATGCATAAAATATAAGATATAAGATTACAAAGGAAATCGTTTATATTGACATAAAGATGTGGGGTTTTTTCCCATCCAAGATCACAGATATCCTGAAATCAGCCTGGGCACCCCAAGCTAAGAGCCTCTGGACCAAATGATCCTAAAAGAAAAAAAGAACAAATGAAATTTCAGGACTCCCTAGATAAATGCACTGCAATATTGTAACCCGTTCACTCAATTCGTCTTTCTGCAACTGATTGGGGCAGGGGAGAGGGGAGAGGGGCAATTTTTCAATCTCCTCTTGAGGAGGAAAAGACTAAGCTGTAGCTTCAGCAGATATGGCCATGCCACAATCTGCCTCTTTGGAATGGAAGCACACCAAGCCTGGAGGCTCTTGAAATATAAGCAAAGGTAGTCTTGGAGTCCACCTTGGTTTAGGTAACTGTTATTAAATGCTACAGTGTCCTACTCTCCTGGAACACTATACATAGGATTCATGAGTCAGAGAGGAGGTTGGACTCAGTATCCTCTTTGCCTCTAAAACCATATGGATGATAAGGCAGTGAGAGAATTGATTACAATTACAATTATGAGGGATGTTTTGAAATGAGAGACTCATTCTATACTTTTTGCAATCCAGCAATCAGAAAAGCATTTGTTAGGCACTTAGTAGGCAGTGTGCCAATTGTCGGGCATACAAAGACAAAGTTGAAACATCCTTGCCTTCAAGGAGCCTACTTTTTGATGGAAGAGAAATCATGGACATGTTTAAGTGTATATATAAAACAGATAATAGCTATCATTTATATATAGTGCTTTAAAATTTGCAAAGCACTTTATGTTCACACAACCCTGGGAGGTGGGTGCTATCAGTATTATTCATTTACAGTTGAGGAACCTAAGGCAGACAATGGTTGAGTGATTTGCCTAGGGTCACTCATCTAGTAAGTGTCTGAGCTAGGATTTGAACTCAGGACTTCTAGGCAGGCACAGAAGACAGTCCAGGCACATTCACAGAAACAAGATGGAGGATCTTAGGTGAGGAACAAAAAGGAGGAGCTTCCACTCATTGCCCACATGTGCCACTCCCTACTAGACCACTGTGCACATGTGAATAGAGGCCACCAGGCTCCCAGACATTCTGCGATGCTAGGTTTGGCTCTGCCTTGGCCCCTCCCATAAGGCCTCAAAGACCAAGAGCATAGCATTGGGTGCAGACCTTTGGGCAGCTGAAGATGCCCTTTAGGGCCTCATCACTCTTATTACACTCTTCCCCCTCCATAGGGAAGAATGTAGGGACCTTAAAGGGGACCTGAGAAGCTTCCCTTGCAATGCTGTCTGGGTCAGAGGCTTAGGAGGCCCACCTGGAAAAGGAGTCTAAAAATACTTCTCTGGTTGGGAGGAAGGGGTGTTAAGGTTTAATTAACATATTCCCAGCTCTCTGAAGAGAAGTGTGATCACGGTAGGGTACAGTGTGGTAGCTGTATTATTAGATCCAAACCACTCCCCCCCACCCCACCCTGTCTTTTTCATTCCCTTCTAAAAAGCAACTGAGACTCCCACGGGACCCTGCTCAACCCACGTAAAGGGTCTTGACAGCCAGGACACCTGGGTTTGGGATCCTAGATCAAGAGGAGAATGCTCCAAGAAGAAGAGAAGTGTGTGGGATAGGGGAGCGAGGGGAGCGGTGTTTGTGTGTGGGAGGGCGGGGAGGCCATGTACCTCTTAAGGAAAGGAGACTTCCAACAGAAAGGAACCAGAGGGAGGGTTCTCTTGGAGGACCCTCAGTCAAGCTCTTGAGGAGCATGTGTTTGTGTATGTCTATGTGTGTATGTGGGGGACGGCGAGCACAAGGTACACACCTGGAAGCAGTCGTCTTCCTAGGTAACCCTAGGAGCAGTATGGGAAGTAAAGCTCTCCTGGCTCTCCCGGCTTTCCTATCTAAATGCAGGTCAGGGTCTCTACCCACTTATGGAGCAAGGGGTAAAGGGGCCTTTGCCTAGGGGAGGCTCTATTCTTTCCCCCAGTATTCAGTATTCCAGCTGGGGAAGGGCCCCTGAGATATCTCTAAAAGGGTGCTAAAGCTACTGAATTTTGTAAACTGCTGTTTTTAAAAAAATCTGAGTGATGAAAAGAAAGAAACCAAAAAGCACAGAGTTGGTGAGGGGTGGGAGGATAACCACTCCATGGCTGTTAACATCTTTTGACCTCCAGACTTTCCTGGGCTCTGTGGCCACTCCTGCAGAACTAGGTGTGCTGCTGCAAAGGGAACAGATACATGGCTTTGTGGTATTTCTTTTGAGGCATCCAGAGAGGCTTCCCCAACCCTTGACCCAAGGAAAGCCCTCTATGAATGGCTGGCTCCCTTTATGACTCAAAGTCCGTGAGAGGGGTCAGATCCTTACTCCCCACCCAAAACCTCTTGGCATAGTCTGGCCATGATATATATCATATCATGCTTTAGGGGGTAGATTTCATAAGATCAGAGATTTAGAGCTAGAATGAACCCTAGAGATTATCTAATCAATCCTTCTCACTCTCTGAGTCTCAGAAAATTTCTGTGATTTGCCCAGGGTCACACAGGTAGCAAGTAGCAGAGCTGGGATTTGAACCCAGGCCCAATAATTCTAAATCTTTGTGATCTACACAAATTCCTATACAATTGTTGTTGAGTCATGTCGGACTCTTCATGACCTAATTTGGGGTTTTCTTGGGAAAGATACTGGATTGGTTTGCCATTTCCTTCTCCAGCTCATTTGACAGATGAGGACACTGAGGCAAACAGGGTCAAGTAACTGGCCCAGGGTCACACAGGTAGACCAGACTTGAACTCAGGAAGATGAGTCTTCCAGATTACAAGCCTTGTGCTCTATCCACTGCACTGCCTAGCTGCCCCAGGTGTAAAATTCTTACACATAGAATATTCTATGTACAAGAAAGGAAAGGACCTTTAGATATCCTCTAGCCCAAACCCTTCCTTTCATAGATGGAGAAACTGAGGTGCAAGGAAATTTTGTCTCGCCCAAGGTTCCCATCCTCTCCCTTTCCCCCCAGTTAATGGTAAGCCTGGGATGAGAATTTTTGTCTTTGCTTTTTAGTCCCAGGCTCTTTAGTAACAAGCTGGGTTGTATAATTCGGCCTTGCTGCACTGTGATTGCATCAGTCGCTGTGTGTGAGCCTGTGGATAATTAGATATTTGGTAGGCACGGAGGTAGCAGAGAGAGGGAGATTGAAAATCAATTTGTGAAAAGCTAGAAGCTTTTTGACCATCTTATTAGACCATCTGAGATGATCTAAGCATAGAATCTTTTCCAGGAATCAGCATCAGCTGACAATTTTCCTGGAAGTGTAGTTATTGGCGTCATTAGTCCTTCTTCTGTAGGGACCGAGAAGAGGTGGTTGAGATGGAATCAGAGTCTTGGATCAGAGGATGTAAAAGCTGGAGTGAATCAACCCACCAGCATTTATTAAGCTCCTACTGTGTTCCAGGGACCCTGTGTAGAACAGAGGTGTCGAGTACACAGGTCACATATGGCCCACAACACTCCCATGTGCTGCCAAAGCCCGATTAAAATATAATTGGGAAACAATTAACAACATTAAATAAAAAGATATGAATATTAATATGGAGTTTTCTAAGTCAATTTGTGACTCTCAGGGATCCTAAGGTACAGTTTAGTGGCCCCTGTTTTTATTTGAGTATGATACCGCTGGTGCAAAAGATGACTCTTAGGCTGAGTTTTGAAGAAAAAAAAAAAGGGATTCTAAGAGGCAGAGGTGAGGAGGGAAAGCATCCCAGGCGTGGGTAACAGCCAACGCAATAGCATGGGGAAGGAAATGGAATATCACATGTGAGGAACAGCAAGAAAGCCAGCTTGGCTGGACCAAAAAGTGTGCAAACAGGTGCAGTGTATAGCAAGGCCAGAAAGATGAGTCATGAAGGGCTTTAAAGGCTGAACAGAGGAATTTATACTTGATTCTAGAGGAAATAGGAAGCAACTAGGGTTTTTTGATTGGAAAAGTAACATGATCAGACTGGTGCTTTCAGAACACTTTCAGAACACACTAAAAGAGGCTTTGGAAGGGAGAGAGTCTTCACGCCAGGAAACCAGTTCAAAGGTTATCATTGCAATACTTCAAGACAGAGGTGAGAAGGCCCTGAGCTAGCATAAGAGGAGAGAAGCAGGTAGAATAAAGAAATTTGTGGAGGCAGAAATGACAAGATGTGGCAACTGATTGCTTTATGTGGGGTGAGGGAGAAGGAGAAATCAGGGATGATGCTGAGTTTTTAAATCTGAATAACTGCAAGGATGATGGGGCCTTTGACAGAAATAGGGAAGTCTGGAAGAGGGGTGGGTGAAACTTGCCAAAAATAAAGAGCTCTTTTGACAGATAGAATATGAAGTCAAGTTTCCTACCCGAAGGAGCCATCCAGACCTCCTGGACCATTGGCTAAGCTGCCCTTCCATATCCTCAGGGGCCTGTTGAGGACAGAGCTCCAAAATATCGACCTTAATGGTGGAAGTTTCTAGGAGAAGGGCTGGTTATCAGCTTGTCGCTGCTAGATTAGAACTTCCGTGTACCCCAGATGCTGCCAACAAAACCTCAGGAGCTCAAAGATGCTGAAGGGTAGATTCCTGTCCAGGAGCTGATTAGCACTGGAAGCTTGTTCTCTTGGGGGAGTGGGACAGAAATAGAAAAAGGTAACAGAGTGATTGGGTCATACTTTGAGACACCAGTTGAATATAAAGGGAGGTCTTCCGGTCACTTGCAGAATGAGATGATTTCTATTTCTTTGGCAGTAGCAGAAAGTGTATCAGCACAGTAGACCTGCGTTCTAGCCACATCTTTGCCAGTAGCTAGCTGTGTTTTCTTGGGCAAATCATTTCCTTTCTCAACTGGACTCAAGCACACTCATCTTAAAATCAAGGCAGGGGGTGCTGTTGAGTTAGATGGTTTTTACTGTCCCTTCCAGAGCTACTCTTTTGATTTCAGGAGGTAGGGTTTGAGCCAGCCTTGAAGAATAAGTTGGATTTTATTAAGTAGAGATTGATATGGGGGAAGTGGGGAATAGAGGTGGGAGATGATAATACTGATGACAAGTGACAGGAATAAAGGTTAAAGTGCAGCAGTCACACAAAGAAATAGTCATACCTCCTCCCACCCCACTCCCACTTCCGACTCCCTACTCTGGTGATAAAACTCCCGTTTTGTCTCCTTATTTCATAGGATCATAGATATAGAGGCGAAAGGGACCTTAAAGAGCCACTGAGTCCTGCTTATTTCCCCTCACTGTTTTATGGATGAGGAAATTGAGGCCAAGGGGATTAAGTGATTTACCCAAGGTCACACAGCCCAGGAAGCATCTGTGGCAGAATTTAAACTCTGTTGTTCCTGACTTCGTCTGGTGCTCTCTCTACCATGCCACCTAAATTCCTTTTCCAGTCTGGCACACTGAGGGACAATGACCTGTAGGGCCAGCCAGAGGAGGCAGAAATCCTGGTGGAACCCAGTACACCAAAGTTGTAATTAACACCTAGCATCCCTGCTGGGAAAGGGAACAGGAGACTTTCCTTTTTATGATTCACAGACAAACCCAAGTTAGCTTTCCCATAGGAGAACGATTTTGAAAATCTTCTCCCGAAACAAGTACAAACCAGTAGAGTTTTTAAGGCACCCTTATGAACAGCTCCCTCCTTCCCAGCCCAGGTGCCTGCCCCTGTACCTAAAAAGGTGTTTTAAACTTGTTCAGATTCCTTTTTTAATGTAATTTTTATTTTTTCTCAATTACATGTAAATAAAAAAAGGTAAAGTATTTAAGTATTATTTTTCTCTCAATATTTGCTTTACTTCTTCTTTTACAAAGTTTCCTGGAGTTCACAGCTTTGTACCAAAATGAAAGGGGCCAAGGTGTTTGCTTATTAAATAATTCAGAACTGTTTCACCCATTGTCATTCTTCTAAATCCACATGCTGTGTTAAAAACTGTTCTGAAACCAAGAACATTGAAGCAGCTCTGGAAACAAAAAAAAATTAACATTCTTTTTTTTTTAATTTTGAGTTCCAGATTCTCTCCCTGCTCCTTGAGAAGGCAAGTGATTTGCTCTAGATTATACATGTGTAGTCATGCAGAACATTTCCATGTCAGCCAGGCCGCAAAAGAAAACAGACCAAAAAACCAAGAATGATAAAGAAAGTAAAAATAGTATGCTTCAAGCTGCATTCATATGCCATCATTTCTTTCTCTAGAGGCAGATAGCATTTTTCATCATAAGTCCTTCAAAATCATCTTGGATCATTGTATTGTTGAGAATAGCTAAGTCATTCACAGTTGATCCTCATACAATATTGCTGTTATTGTATACAATGTTCTCCTGATTCTGCTTATTTCTGCATCAGTTCATATAAGTCTTTCCAGATTTTTCTGAAGGCAACCTGCTCACCATTTCTTATAGCACAGTAGTATACTATCACAATCATATACCACAACTTTTTCAGCCATTCTCCAATTGGTGGCCATCCCTTCAATTTCCAGTTCTTGGCCAGCACAAAAAAGAACTGCTATGTTTTTATACATATAGGTCATCTTCCTTTTTCTTTGATCTCTTTGGGGTACAGACTTAGTAGTGGTATTGCTGGGTCAAAGGGTATGCACAGTTTTATAGCCCTTTGGGAATAGTTCCAAAATGTTCTCCAGAATGGTTGGATCAGTTCACAATTCCATTAACAAAGTATTGATGTCCCTGTTTTCCCATATCCTCTCAAACATTTATCATTTTCTTTTTCTGTCATATTAGCCAATCTGATAGATGTGAGGTGGTACCTCATTGTTATTTGCATTTTTCTAATCAAAGGTGACTTAGAACATTTTTTCATATGACTATAGATAGCCTTGATTTCTTCTTCTGAAAACTTCCTATTCCTATCCTTTGACCATTTATCAACTGGAGAATGGCTCTTATTTTTAGAAATTTGTTTCAGTTCTCTATATACTTGAGAAATAAGGCCTTTATCAGGGAAACTTGCTGTAAAATGTTTTTCCCAGTTTTCTTCTTCCCATCTAATCTTGGCTGCATTGATTTTTGTTTTGTAAAAACCTTTCTAATTTAAAGTAATCAAAATTATACATTTTATATCCTGTAATGCTCTCTATCCCTTTTGGTCATAAATTCTTCCCTGATCCATAAATCTGATGGGCAAGATGTTTTGCTTATTTCCTAATTTGTTTATAGTATCACCCTTTATGTCTAAATTATATACCCATTTTGACCTTATCTTGGTGTGGGATGTTGGTCTATACCTAGTTTCTGCCAAACTACTTCTAGTTTTCCCAGGAATTTTTTAAACTTGCTCAAATTCTAAGTGAGAGTCTTAGCTCAAGCTGAGTTTTAGCATAAAGATGGAGGAATTTGGCAATTCTAGATTTCAGCAGAGCCTCTGGGACAAGCATTCACTCCCTCCTTGAAAATGTGACTATTTATTTACCTCTTCTTTTCTGCATGGTTCTGTGGTGGAAGAGCAAGGAGGGCAGATAACCTCTGATGGTAGGGAGACTTACACAAAACTAAGCAGAGTTATATATTTCAGCAAGGGATTAAACATAAGATTTGCTGCAGATAAGCCCCAGGCTTCAGATGAGTAGAAAATTGACTGTGTGTTTCTCTGCATCACTGCCTCACCAACAAACATTTGAGTCTGAGTACAAGACCCTGTAGCAAGAGTAGCTGTCATGTCAAACATGTGTCAAACAGACACATATCATGGTCCTTGCTATCACCAAACCTAACCATGTAGCTGGGGAGTCAGGACTAACCTCTTCAAAAAGTTGAACACTGTATATTTATATGAGGAATAAAAAATAAGCAAATGAAGCTGCTCCACTTATCAACGCCCCCCACCCCAATCAGTCAATTAAGAAGCATTTATGAAGTGCCTTCTACAGGGCCAGCCCTGGGGATATACCAAAACCAAAAGCATTTCCTGTCATCAGGAGGCTTCCATTTCTAGTGAGAGAGACAATATAAGTAGGTACATACAAAACATGTATAGAATAGAAGGAAGGTAACCCTAGAGGAGAAGGCAGTTGGGGTTACTGGGAAAGGCCTCTTGTCAAAGATGGCATTTTTGAAGCTTAATTTTTTATTCATTCCATCTTTTTTATTGATATCTTTTATTTTCCTCTTCATTTCCAAATATATCGCTATCTCCCTTCCCCCTGCCAGAGAGCCACGCTTGTACCAAAGAATAAAAAAAGAGGGGGAAAAAAAACAGTTCAGCAAAACCAACCGCCACGTCAGCCGTCTGACAGACTAGGCAGTGTTCTACACCCACCTCTGCAAAGAAGGGAGGGAGGTACAGCTGAGCTTTGAAGAAAGCCAAGGATCCCAGGAGGTGGAGGAGGAGGAGGTCAGGAGGGAGAAGATTTCAGACTTGGGGAATGGCCAGTGCAAATGCACAGAGTTGGGAGGAATCAAACATCCTATGTGAGGGACAACAAGTAGCCCAATAAGGCTGGACAAAGAGCTTATGGAAGGGACTAGTACATGAGAACACTGCAAAGATTGGAAAGGGCCACCTTGTGAAAAGTTTCAAATGCCAAACAAATGAGTATAATTTGATCCTAGAGGTAATAGGGAACCACTGGAGTTTATTGAGTAGGGGGTTAGAACTATGCATTAAGGACATGTTTGGCAGCTGAGTGGAGGACAGATTGGAATGGGGGGGCAGGGCAGAGATCTAAGATGGGGAAACCAATGAGAAGGCTATTATAGTAATCCAGGTGAGAGGAAATGAAAGTGGTTCTGTAAGTGGGGGACAGATAGGAGAGATGTTGTAGAGATAGTAATGTCGAGACTTGGCTCCCAATTAGATAGATGAGGTGATGGAGATAGGGGAGTCAAGAATGATACCAAGACTGTGCATCTGGGTGATCAAGAGAATGACAGCCCTTGACAGAAGAGGGGTAGATTTGGGGGGGAGGTGGGTTCAGTTTTGGATATGTTGAATTTGATATGCCTAGAGGACATGCAGCTAAAAATGTTCAATAGGGAATTGGTGACATAGGGGTTCAGGGGAGAGACTAGAGCTGGATATAAAGATCTGGGAATCATTAGCTTACAGATGATAAGTGATGAGATCACCAAATAAAGTAGTATAATGAGAGAAGAAAGTAAGATCCAGTAAAGAGACTTCGGGTACATCCACAGTGAGTGGCATATATCATGAACGAAAAT
The DNA here is from genome assembly GCA_028646595.1 of Phalanger gymnotis. Lineage (NCBI taxonomy): Eukaryota > Metazoa > Chordata > Mammalia > Diprotodontia > Phalangeridae > Phalanger > Phalanger gymnotis. The sequence continues at coordinate 129,410,215 of CM053625.1, read as the reverse complement.
CTGTCCAAAAAAAAAGGTTGAGAAGCAGGGATGAAGGAGGAGTACCAAGGGTTAGGAGTGTCAAGAAAATCCAATGATGAGATACAAGAGAAGGTGGCCAACAGTGTCAAATGCTTGAGAGATCGAGAAGGATATGGACTGAGAAAAGGCCATTAGGTGTTTTAATTAAGAGATTTTTGGTGGCTTTGGAGAGAGCAATTTCAGGTGAATGAGACTGGAAGCCCAGCTGCAAAGGGTTTAGAAGAGTGTGAGAGGAAAGAAAGTAGAGGTACTCAGTGTAAATGACTTTCTGGTTTAGTTGAGGAGGGAAGAGATAGGATGCCAGCTATTGGGAATAGTAGCGTCTAACAAGAGTTATCTAAGAATGGAGGAGACATAAGTGTTTGTAGGCAGCAGGGAAGGAGTCAGTGGATAAGGAGAGACTGAAGATTAAAGAGAGGAGGGAATGACAGTGGGGACAATCCACTGGAGAAGATAGGAGAGAATGGAATTAAGGGTGCATGTGGAAGCATCTGGGGCAGGTAGGTGGTACAGTGAATAGAGCACCGGGCTTGGAATCAGGAAGATCTGAGTTCAAATCCAGCCTCAGATACTTACTAGCTCTGTAACCCTGGGCAAGTCACTTAACTCCTATTTGCTTCAATTCTTCATCTATAAAATGGGGGCACACAGGAGAAGAAAATGGCAAACCATTCCAATATCTTTGCTAAGAAAACTTCATGAACAAAGTCCATGGGATCATGCAGTCAGACATGACTGAACAACAATAACAATATAGCAAGATTAGCCTTAGAAAAGAGAAAGGTCAACTTTTCATCAATTTGATAAATTTAATTAATATATATATTAAAGGCCTGCTATGTGCCAGGCAGTATGCTAAAAGTTAGGGATACAAAAAGAGGCAAAAGACAGTTCCTGCCCTCAAGAAACTTATAATCTAACAGGGGAGACAACATGCAAACAAATATATACATATATATATGTATATAGCAAACTATGTGCAGGATAAATAAGAAATATTTTAGAGAAAAAGTACTAGAGTTAAGAGGGGTTAGGAAAGACTTCCTGTGGATGGCAGAATTTTAGTTGGAACTTAAAGGAAGCCAGGAGGTCAGTAGTCAGAGTGGAGGAGGGAGAGCATTCCAGGCATAGGGGGGACAGCCAGAGCCAAGTGAAGAAGATAGTGGGGAATGGTGTTAAAGGGTTGTGACAGAAGAGAGAAGTCTCAGCAAATGGCCTGAATTTTTTTTGGGGGGGAGTGGGTGGCGGAGTGTGAAGTAAGAAATGAGATCCTCAGCAGAGGAGTTGGGGAGAGGAAAAGGGCATCATAATGGGCTTGGCCAGAGAAGAGAAACTTTGGAGTGTGGAATAGAGAATAATTTAGGGAGGATAATGGGAATTAGAACTCAGATCACAAACATTTGTAATAAATGCGGTCTGTATGGTTTGGTTTTTTAATTTTTCTAACTCCATTCAGCAGCATATGAGTAACATCAGAGGAGATGGAAGTAAGCAAGAGATGACTTTCACAAGGTATAGTCATGAGGTCAGCCTCATGGCAGGTGTTATTGCTATATTCTCGGAGCCTCAGGAAGCCTGCTTCGTAGCAGACATAGGCAGGAAGAGGTATACCTTTCAGGGTCTAGAGGTATCCCCAACCCGCACTGAAAACACCATCATGGCCCTACTTAGTTTGTAGATTGGGAATTAGAAAGGACCTTAGAAATCATCTAGTCCAACCACTTCTTACAGATAAGGAAACTGAGTCCTAGGGAACCCAAGATCACACAGGTAGTTAAATCACAGAGGTAAGATTCGAAACCAGGTCCTCTGACCCCAAATCCCATGCTATTTCCACACTATATCACACTGTCTCTGGCTATAGATGCTTCTTTTGCCTCCTGGGCTTCAGGAGCAATTCATTCTACATTGGTTAGAGCCAGCTGGTGGGAGAAGATACCTACGTGTTGAAGGGACACAGGCAGCATTGACAAATGCTGAGAAAAACCTTTCATGCTCATCACAAAGCCAGACTCTTCTCAGTCCCATCACTTACACTTGTCCAGAAATACTTAGAACTCAACAAACAAAAACTCCTACTTTGAAAACACAATTCTTGTGTCAACCACACCAGATCTTTCCAGATTCCCCACCCCTACCCCAGTTGTTAGAGCTCATACCCTTGACATTTCTTTGTGTTTCTCGACTTGGCCTGTAATATCTGTTTCTCTGTGTATGCATATGGAATATCCCAGTACAAGGGAAGTCTCCAGAGGGCAAGGAAATTTTGGTTTTTGCCTTAGTATTTATTCTAAGAGACTAGCACTGTGTCATTCACATAGTAGGCCCTCAGTGAATGTTGAATTGACCTGGAAGACTTTCACCACATTCTTTTCTGTAGGAACATCCAGGGCTGAGCTAACTTTTCCCTGTTGTTGTGACTGACTTCCAGGATAAGGGCTACTACACCAGGGACTAGACCAATGCTGTACTGGACCCTGCCTATAGGGACTCAGAGCCAATTGTGAAATTTTCAGTGTAAGTATTTATACCTAGGAAGTCAGCAAATGCTATAAATAAGGTTGCCACGTGCTATTTTGATGATAGTACTGACTTAAGGTTAAACTTGAAAGTGTACCAATTTTTAATTTGGAGGGACACTTGTTAAACATTTACCAGCACCGCCAAGGACTAGACCCTAGTTGTAGGCAGGTGGTCTGATATGGTGGAAAGAATGCTAGATTTGTAATCAAAGGACCTGGCTTTGGATCTTTATTCTGCCTGTGTAACCTTTGTCAAGTTACCTAAGCTATCTTATTAAGTCCCCTAATCTATTAAAATGAGGGCATTGTGATAGATGACCTCTAACTCTGTGATCCAGTTGACTCCTATAAGACAGGCATGGCCCCTAAGGGCCTACTGAGCTTGGTTTTGTCTTGGATTGAGAAATACCCTTTGCAGAAGATATCAGAAGCAAAAACGTTCCTATCTTGCAGTTCCTATCCTTAAAAGGAGCCTGTTAGCTTCGCACAGAGAACAACTAACTGTATTCTATGGCTACAGACTGAACCCTAACCCCAGCAACACACAAAGCCCATTCTGTCACTGAGCCCTAACCCTGGCTTATTTTGTTAGATTATCAAGAGCCCTGAGGGGTATCTCACAATTGAGCACTCTTGCTTACACTAAGGGGCTAGGCCAGAGAATGTGCCTTTTGATGGTGGGTCAGGAATATCACCCTCACATGAGAAAAGTTGTCCATTATGAGGCTCTCCACGTAGACAGAAGAAGATATCATGGTCCCAGGTAGTTCCTCTAAACAGCATCTGTTTTTGTTTTCAAGAAGCACGAAGGAGGCTTTGGAGAAGGGAATAGGAAAGACCACCTTGCTTTATGGATTGGACCTCTTCCCCTCCCTAGCTAATCCCATACCAGGTGTCCTTCCTTGCAAGGCCTCCCTCCTGTCCCTGGGGGGCTTGGGCTGATGAGCAGCAGCTGGACAGCAGGAAGGAAGAGGTCCCTCCCCACCACCACCAGAGGCTGAGCAGTTTTGCAGACACACATCGTTCATCACCCAGCCCTGGTGAGCCTGTCACTGGGATAGGCCAGGAATTACATGGGCCTGCTTGCAGATCCCAGGTTCAACCCAGGGCAGGAAAGAGGAAAGGCCAGAAAGTTGTGTGTGTGTTTTTTTAAGTTGCTCCAAGAACATATCCCTCCAAAAAATACAGTTTGCAGGTGTAGCTCAAAAAACCTTTGCTGGGACTTTAGGAGATTATTCACTGTCTGTAGCAGCTCTCCCAGATTTCCCCAAAGGGGATCTTCTGGCTTGCTGAAGAGTGAGAAGCAAGGATTTGATCAACAGAAGGTCAGAGCTATGCAAAGGGTATTGGCAATGTGACAATAGGTGACAAGGCAGCTAGGTGGCATAATGGGTAGCATGGTAGACTTATAATCTAGAAGACCAAAGTTCAAATCTTACCTTAGACATTTACTAGCTGTATGATCCTGGGCAAATCACATAACCTCGCTCCGTCTTACTTTCCTCTTCTATAAAACAGGAATAATGGCAATAGTACCTCCCTCACAAGGGAGATAAAATGGAGATAAAATGAAAAAAAAATTGCAAACCTTAAAGTGATAAATGCCAAGGCACTTGCCCTTGGGGCTCTTGGAGGTCTTTAAGAAGGTGATTGCTAGATTTCCAATTTCTCTTTCACCTGCCTGGGTCCTCTGTGAAATTGTTAATTTTTCCCACTTCCTGTCCTTTCCAGGGGTCCCCTCCCAACCATCTGATCCCATTCCTCCCAACAGTGGTTGTCACTACAATGATATTCTCGGTCTTTGGGAAGATTTGAACAAATAGAAAATCTTAGACTCCCGTCTAAGGAAACAAACCGCTCTCTGCACTTGTATAGCATATGGGGCTTTTTTCAGAGGATTTTTGTGCTTGTTCCGTTATCTGATCTTCAGAAACCTCTGTGAAGCTAGCACACTGGAATTATTTTCCCCATTTCATGGATAGAGAAACACATGGGTCACAAAATTAATACAAGGTTACCTTTGTAACCTTGTTAATTCAACAAACATCAAGCACTTAATGTGCTGGATACTGGGAATAGAAAATATAAAAACACAACATATGCTGCCCTAAAGGACTTTTTTGGTTTTCACTGGGAGTCAAATCAAAACCTCCCTGGACCTCCATTTCTTATCTGTAAAATGGGGAAGGGGGTTGGTCCAGATAGCTTCTGAGGTCCCTTCCAGCTCTAGAGCCAGGAGTTTATGCTGGTAAGTGTTTAACAACCTCGTCTTGGAGAGAGAAAAATACACCCTGAATGCACTTGCAAGTTTAGTCTTCATCATTATCATTTTTCCATCACTTTCTAAAGCCTAGACCATCAACAAAACAATAAGTCAAGCCCTGATTTGCAGCATTTGCTGATTTCTTAGCTGTAACTGGCTCTTGGTTCCAGTTCTAGGTGGCTCCTGCACACCCTTGTCTGTGATTCTGTGGTCAGAGAAATTCAATAGAAAGTAATGTGGGAATGGAGAGAGCAAGAGGGGGATGAGGGTAAGGCTTCTTGGAAGAGGAAGCTCCTGAGCTAGGCCTTAAGCCTTCAAGGAAGATAAGGATTCTAAAATATAGAGATGAGGGAATATTTCCCTGGCATAGGGTGCAGGTACATAGTGAAAAGGGACCTAATGTCAAGTTCAAGGAACATTTGGTTGCCCAGTTGGCCTGGGATAGAGAATATTTACATGAATGTGAATAATGTTAAATAAACCAGGAGAGGTTGGGTAGGAGCCAGGTAATGGAGGGCCTGATTGCCAGGATGAGGAGTTTGGCTTCTATGTGGATTTTTGACCATTGGAAAAATCAGGACTAAAACCACATATAGCCCCTCTGGTTTTTTTACATTCTGCTGACTTAAGTGCTCACTATTGATCTGTTCCCATGACATAGCTAACCGCTGAATAGCAATCTCTCACAGAGGGGTTGGAGAGGGAGACAGGAGCTTATTTCCTAAACCCCAGGTACTAGAAGAACAATCTCCTTGCAGTCTGAAGAACAAATCTCAAAACATCTTACTTCACCCAAGTAGGAAATGAATTTATGGAATCTTTAATGAATATAAACAGTTCCAGATGAATTTATATAAATCCTTGGATCTATATGGGGGAGAGGGGGGAAATCATTAAAGTGCTGCTTAGGTTGTTTGAGGATGTCCCTAATCTGAGATGATGCCAGGAAATTACTCTGGAATCTGTTTATCTAGGCCAGGGGAAACAGAAGTGATCAATGTGTCAATTCTAAAATCGCTGAAATCAGTTCATTTTCAGAACAGTCTAACTGCATTGTTATATAGGGTTTTAGGGTTCACATAGCTCTTTCCTCACAACAACTCTGTGAAATAGGGGGTACAAGTTTTATTATTCCCATTTCACAGATGATGAAACAGGTTCTGAGGGGAAGAGTGATTTGCATATGGTCACAAAGCTTTGAGTGTCTGAGGCAGGATTTAAATCCAGGTCATCTGAATCTAAGTCTAGCATGATAGCTCTCCACATAAACACCTGATTTATCCTCACCCTCTCCCATGCTGCCCAGTCTTAAATTAGGGTATGAAAATACTAAACCCTACAGCTACTGCCCAGCCCTGGTGACAACCACCATCAGTTCTTTCCTTAGCCCTCCTTTAATAAGGGAATCCTGTATTTGCAAATATTGAATTTGGCCAATCAGAACAGTAGGTGGGGAGCCTGGGCTCCAATAAAGACTACAAACTTGGTTTGAAATAATAAGGCTCATTAGTAATCTTCTTTTCATCTCAGTGAGCCTCCGTTTCTTCATTTGTAAAAACAAGTGGCCTGACTAGATGGTATGCAGGTTATCTTCCAAGTCTATACGGATTCCCTAAAAGCCCATCAAATCTCCTCACTGTCTTCAAAGCACTCCTTTCAGTAAAAGATTGAAATAACCCGAGGATTTAGCCTGCCCCCCGCACAGCTTTTTTTTTTTAGATAAAATTTTACTAATATATTTTGGTTTTACATCACCTACAATTCTTGCTGTATACCTTCTCAGCTTCCCTTCCCAGAGCTATGCCTTATAACAAAGTTGTTTTTTTTTTTTAACAAAAGAGAAAAAGAAAAAAAATCTGCAAAATAGATCAATGCATAGAAAAAAATCTGACAGTAAATGTAACATTTCACACTTGTGGACCCCCTCCTTCCACTTCTGCAAAAGTGGGAGGAGGTGTAATTTTCTTCTTTCTTCTTTCTTCTTCGGGACAAGATTTGTTCTTTTCACTATCCAAGGGCTGGACGGGATTCTACACTTCCTAGCACTCAGGATAGGTGGGGCGGGGCTCCTGGAGAGAAGAGGTGTCCATCTCAGATCCATTTTTCTTAGCAATTATTTTGTTATTTAATATTTTAGTTTGTAACATTGATTCATCTCAGTTCCATTTACTATTGGAGTGATGGTGGCTAGCTTTGGATTGCAAAGAAACCAAAGGAGGCCTCCGGCTTTGACATGCGTGCCCTGGAGGGGCTAGGGTAGGGGTTGGTGGAGGTTCTGCTCTATCTCTATGCCCAGGGGGCTGAGCCCCAGCTGAATTTGAAGGGATAATCCTTTTGAATCGGTTTCCAAGGGGTCGGTGTGCTCGTGGAGAAGGTGGGCGGGGAGCTGAGGAGTGGGAGGGACCCCGCGCAGTCCCAGCTCTGAGCGCCTGTAAAAAGCAGAGAATACAATTCCCTGGCTCCGGGAGAGCTCGGCTGTCTCTTTAAGCCTCCGGCGGCAGCGTTGGCGGTGGCAGTGGCGGTGGCGGCTGCATCCCCGACAGCCGCGAGTGAATCTTGGCACGGGGGTCGCCTTTCACATGGCTGAGGCGCTCCAGCTGCCTGCGCCTTGCGCTGCGGCTGCCGCACGAGATGGGCTGTCCAGCCGCGAGGAGTGCTAACTAACCCAAGATCAGCCGAGCACTACCTCGCCCCCGGAGCCTGGACCCAGCTTGGCCCTTGGCGGACTACGGAAAGAAGCAATTGGAGATTCTGAGTGAGTGTCCCGGGGTCCCTGGGAAAGCGAGAACGCTGACAGATGGAGGCTTGGGGGGGGGGGGGATTGTTCCTTTTGTTATGTAGAATTCGGGCCCTGGAACGCCCCCCTCCCGGGAAATTCCGAAACTCCTCTGCTCGCGGAAAACTTTGTCGGACAGTTCCCGCTAAGTGGAATAATAATGACCTCGCCTTTCCCTGGGGAGGGGGGAAACCGGGGACTGGGGACGTTTGTACTGTCTGGGGGGTGCTGCGCTATCCTTCCAACCATGTGTGTATTTATTCAACTGGGGCTGTGTGTGCGTGAAAGGTCAGAGCTTACAAGAAAGCGCCCCAAAGCCAGTCTCCCTCCCTTTTGTCAGGAAAGTCATTTGCATCTGAGTGAGTGTCCATTATCTGCTGTTTTTACCCGGGAGTTGGAGAGTTAGATTCACTTAGCCTGGCTGGTAAGGCTGAGAATCTGGCTGTTTGAGGGGCAGGGCGGGAGAGGAGTGGAGGATATTTGTAGTCTACAAAGTTTAAGAGTTTGCATTTTCCCCCGGTTCCCTTGGGATCTATACCTACTGTTAGAGGGGAGGACTGAGCATGGGGGGGGGGGGGGCCGGGGAGAGGAAAAAGACAGCCACCTAAAAGACACCAGGGTTGTTTAGTCAGAAGAGGAGGGGGCTGTGGGGTGATTCTGTTTTAGGACTTGATTGCAGCAAAGAGTTTGTGTGAGAGGGCTGCTAGGCGGTTTATACACGGGGGGAACTAGTATGAAAACGACGCCAGACACTTTACGCAGGGAGTGGGGAGAATCTCAAATTCAATCAAGCAAGAGAGATTTGAATAACACATTAACGAAGAACTTCCTGACCATTTGGGTTTAGCCCTAAGGTTCATAGAGCTGGGAGAGGAGGGACCTTAAAAACCATCTTCTCCAAACCCCCTGTTTTACATATGATAAAATTGAGGCCCCAAAGGGTTAAATGACTTGCCCAAAGTCACCCAGGTAATAGATGGTTGAGTTGGGACTTGAATCCTGGTCTTCTTACTCCAAATCAATGCTCACTCCTCTGTACCACTCAGGTGATTTACATAGTCACCCACCTGTAGGCAGTGAGGCTGAAACAGATGAGCTCTCAAAGTCCCTTCAGTCTCTCAAATTCTCAGATTTTCCTAAGAAAGTCGTGGTCTCCCAAGCATGCTGCTGGTTGTTCCTCAAGATACAGACACATTAAATCTTGTATGTTCTTCGTATAAAGGATGTTGGGGAGGGGAGGGGTTTCAAGTCAGAGACTGGGGTTGGAGGTGGGTATAAGAGATTTCAGTACCAGGTGCCATCTCCACAATATTTTTGCTTACATCTGGCCATGGAGTCATCAGCATTGGCTGAACAGCATCTTTGTCCCAGGAATGGAAGCAGGACCAAGGGAAGTGATCCTTACTGTTAGGTTAAGAAACTTGGAAACTGGAAGTATTTGATTCTAATCCTGTTTTCCTCACTAACCCTTTGGGGTCATAGAATTTAAACCTATGAGGGTCTGGGTTACACAGTCTATTTTCCCCTGTAGCTTTTCAGGAGGCAAGAGCACATCTTCAGGATCAACTGAAGGAAGAGAACTCTTTCAATATTTCCAAGAGAGAACCCTCTCTTAGCTGTTACTGAGCACTGAGGGAAAATATCACCCCTTTGCCCCACCATAATCCTGCAGAAAGGTTCCCTTCACAGATTCATAATAGCCTGGCTTTCATCAATGAGGCAAGCATCAGACAACATACTATTGGAACTACTGTGGGCATTTTGGCTTATAGAATGAGGGGTTCAAGATATGAATATTTTGGTACGTCTATCTGAGACAGTCTCTCAAGTAGTATAGATTGGGACCTATTCATGCCTTCTTGTTTTGTGCTACTCTTGCTCATGACCTTCGGAAGGAAGGAAGGAAAGAGTGACAAGGGAGGAAGGAAGGAAAGAGAAGGAAGGGAGGGAGGGCCTACTATATGACCAGATAAGATTTATAGATATTTATAGACAAGATTTCATTTGATCTTCACAACAACTCTGTGAAACAGCTGCTGTTATGATCCCTATTTTATAGTTGAGGAGACTGAGGCAGACAGAGGTTAACTGACTCAGCCAGGATCACAAAGCTAGTAAGTCTCTGAACCTTTATTTGAATTCAGGTCTTCCAGACTCCAGGCCTAGCATGCTATACACTGTACCACTTAGCTAGGAATTTCCTTAGGTTGGTCTTTTAATATTTTGGGGCCATCAGGACAATAATCAGTCTGTCTGTGATCTCGTGGTACATGATCTGTGTGCCTCTTTTTCCAATAATATGTCTCCTTGATGATGCATGGTATGCTATTTTTCCCATGTAAATTATCATTCGTAATATGCGGAGTCCTATTTGCCACAGTGTGTCTTTCCGGTACCATTTGAGTCATCTGTAATTTTATTTCTTTTTTTAAAAATGCTCCTATTGATGTTCTTTTTTACATGACTGTCACTTCCCAATGACTCTCCTCCTGCTCCACATAGAAGAACCCTTCCTTGTAATAAATACGATGTTGATTTTTCTGAGTATTGTATGACTTGTAAACTTTAGTCAGCGCTAGCACTGAACATTCGTGCTGAGGAGATGGGCTAATACTGACATCTCACATTTCCATAGAACAAGCTAATAAGAATGCGATCATTAGGGTTAGTATTCCCATTTTCTCCATAAGAGAAAACTGAGGCTCATAGGGATTATTAGCTAATAAGTGACTGATCTAGAGTTCACAGCCAAGGTGAATGGCTCTCTTTCTACTACTTCAGAAAGACCCTAACTATATGTTTTCTTGATTCAAAATCAGGACAGTATCAGTGTTTCGGTGTGTGAGTGAGTACACCTATCTTTTTACCCCTCTGCCTAACAAGTCAGATTTCTGCTGAGCTCCTAAGCCTGCCTGGGGTGGAAGTGGACATAGCTAAGTAACTAGAGTCATAAGTTGTTAGTAAATTGCACTGGTAGCTGGGGTAGGGATATAGATTGAGCTTAGAATTGTGTAAAGACCTTGTGTGTGCTCTAAAATGTTAACATTCTTTATATAACCTTGTCTATATTTAGAAAGGAACCTTGAGTCTGCCTCACTGACAGAAAAATATCCAGGTCTGGGCAGTGGAGGATGGGGAGGAGGGATGGTCTTTGAGAAAGACACAGGGATACCAGATGGGAGGGAAACTCCCTTGGGTAAGCACTCTATAAGTAAGCATTCTATAACTTGCAGCTGGTTCAGGACCAACTTTACCTCTGGTAAGGACCACAAGACATTCTGAAAATGAATCCACAGCTTCATTTAGTTTGGGTAATGAGCAGGTGAAAGACTCCAAGGCTTGGCAGAGTTGAGACACCCACAACTGAGTCTCCCCTAGTGTTTCCATGAGAGGAAATTGTCTTGGTCTTAGGAATCTTAGACCTCTCTGAAAGGCATCTTGGGTGCTGTTATATACAGAAAAGATCACAATTTCACAGTCAGAAAATGGAGAAAAAAGGGAACTACCTAGGGCAGAATTTGGAGTGGGGAGTGAGGAATGAGACTGGAGCCTGAAATACTGAGCAGCCCAGACTACAGTGGGAATGGGGAGGACTAAACATCCTGCCTGACCTCCTACCTGGAAGGCTCCATCCTAACATCAGCTCAGTCTTCTGGCATGTCTTGTTTTACCAAGATTCCTTCCGTGTAGGGAATAGGTGTCACTTTTGTCCTGTACCTCCAATTCAGGAAGCCCCAGAACTGGGAGCTCAAGCCCTAGGTTTATAAGGTCTAGTAAAAATCCTCCACCCATCCTGAAGGTTGTGTACAGATTCTGAGAGGAAACTGAAAGGTCTATGTGCTGCGCCAGAAACTACCCAGCAGTGGAAAAATTGGGAAGGGACTATTCCTCCCCAACCCTGAGGTCTGGTCAAACCCCACCCATTAACCTATTAGAAGTGAGGTGGAGCCTGCTCTAGGTTCTACCTCCCTCCTACCTGCTTGTTCCAGGTCTGCTGGTGACAAAACTGAAAATTCCCCTTGAGGCAGCCAAGGCTTCTAAAAGCATCTTATGCTGGGCCAGGTGCCCAGGAAAAACAAACAGTCCAGTGGCCACCTAGTCCCCTCCCAGATCAGCACTATTCTTTGTCCTCCAAGGATTTTAAACAAGGTCCTTCACCCTGTCATGGAGAAAGTGGGTAGGAGAACTCCTTCCATTACCAGGAAAGCCAGAGAGATGTGATGGAAAAGAATGATGTCAGCAAGATTTGTCTTCTGGGCCTCCCCTGCCTCTCCGTATCATTTTTTGGAATTGCGTTTCCCACCACTGGGTAGCCCCTTCATCACAGGCCCTTGGTGCTCTCATGATGTTTCAGCCTTCTTTCTGTCAAAGAAGCAAGGCAACATCTGAAACTCAGTCACCCTATTGGTGTTACAGACTTAGGCATGTGCTCTTTCCCAGGGGATTTGGATTTTCAAGATGTTGAAAGGACAGCATATAAGGAATGCAGCTCCTGTTGTAGAATTCCAGGAAATGCAGTCTCTGGGTGTAAATGATATTTGGAGCTACCACCAACCTAAAAATGTCAAGACACGTCCCTGATTCCACATTTCCTTTGGTGACCATGGTCAGCTCTCAGTCTTAGAGGCAGCTAGCTAGATGGCAGAGTGTGCTAGGTCTGGGAGACCAGAGTTCAAATCCAGCTTCATATATTAACTGTGTGACCCTGGGTAAGTCACTTAACCTCTGTCTTTCTCAGTTTCCTCAACTTGGGAATCATAATAACACCTATGTCATAGGGTTGTTGTGAAGTTCAAATGAGATAATATTTGTAAAGTGCTTAGCACAGTGCCTAGAACATAATAGGTGCTTAATAAATACTTATTCCCTCCCTCCCTAAATGCTTATTACCTCCTCCTCTATCCTTTCCATTTCAAAGGCTACAGGAAATTTTACCAAGTGGGAGGATTGGGATATAGACCTAAATTTGGGAGGGTCCAGAGTCAAATTGAGCCACAGAAGGTTGGAGTAGGGTAGGGGATAATAGGCCAGTGGAATAGCCAGTGTGACTTCAGGCTAAACACCTTCTCTAATGGTTACTGTCAAAAAAAAATACACTTTCTACTCGTCCTTGACCTTAGCTGCAAAAATAAACAGTGCTCACAATAGTTCTGTTCCCCTCTAGGCCACCATCTGCTTGGGTCAGGGACAAGTATTTCTGGTTCTGGTACAATCCCTCCCCTGGGATTAGCAGCACAGGGAGTTCCCTGGTACCTCCAAAAGGGTGGTTGTGGGTCAGGAGATTTGGAGTTTGTGGAGGTGGCCCCAGCCCTTCACCCCAGAGGGAAGGAAACACTTCAGGATTGCTTGGATATGGAGAGTGGGAGATCCTAAGGATGTGAGTAACACCCTCTAGGGTCAGCCTCACCCTCCCTCCAAGCCAAGTGCCTGACTCCACTGAAAAGGCAATTTGCAGGAGGCTGGGATCACCACCTGATGCCATCACACATCTTAGGGACATCCCCAAACATCCCTAACTTTCATTATAACCTGCCATGGATCTGTCATCCAGGGATTTACCTAAACCTGTCTGGAGCCTGTTTACACTCCCATCTTGTCTCACCTCTCGGGGAACTAGTTCCCTAAGTTTCTTCCTTGCTGAGTAGAAGCAGAACATCCTATGTGATTGGTTTTAAAACTGCCTCCTTCAGGTTGCAAGGGACTCCTAATTCTCCTAAGACTAGGTCCTTCTCCCCGTAACTTGGAAAGAGCCAAGTCTGGCAGCTAGGTGGTACAGTGGTTAGAGGTCTGGGCCTCAGATCAGGAACACTAATCCTGCCTCAGATACTTACTAGCTGTGTGACCCTGGGCAAGTCACTTAACCCCCCTGTGCCTCAACTTCCTCGACTGTAAAATGGGGATAAGTACAGTACCAGTCTCATTCAGAGGATCAGATGAAATATCTGTAAAGCTTAGCCCAGTGCCAAGCACATAGTAAGTACTTATTCCCTCCCCTTTCCCTTATCTCTAGACTTAACTCTTAGCCTTTCTCAGCTGATAATCTCTTCAGATTGAAGAAGCTTCACCTGGCCTTTCCTCTTGAGGAGAAGTAGAATCCTGAAGGTTCTATATGAAATCTTCAAGTCTCAAAATCACGAATCATGAGACAGAGTGTGCTG
>CM053625.1:129362966-129395975 GCA_028646595.1 Phalanger gymnotis | reverse complement strand
TGAGGAAAGTGAGTCACAGAAAGGTATAGGTTGCTCAGAGTCACATGATTATTAAGTGCCTAAGGTCTTTTCAACTCTAAATCTAGGAAAAGGGCTCTGGTTCTAGTCCTGTCCTGGCCACATGACCTTAAACAAGTCATTTCTTCCTTTTAGATACTACTTTCCTCATTTGTAAAACAGGGATAGTAATCCTTCAAAACACTCATCCATCATCTACAAGCATTTATTAATTGACTACCGTGTGCTAGGCACTGAAGACGTAAGGGCAAAAAGGAAACCGCCCCTATTCTCATGGAACTTTCAAGATAGTAGACAAAATGTATACACATAGAAATATATGAAAAATAAATCCTAAGTGATTGGAGAAATTCAGGGAAGGGGAGAAGCATTAGCAATCATCCTGACCGAGTCTATAAACAGAGCATTTCTGAGGCCCCTCAAGTTAGGGGTGGAGGAGGTTGTTTGAAGAAAGAGAACAGAGGCTAGAAGGAACAGGGAGCTGAAGGTAGAAGCACAGAGGAGACAGTGTTTGAGCAGTTTTGAGGGAGGCTTTGGAAAGTATAGTCTTGCACACCGGTGAGTGAGTATTATTCTAAAGACAACTCAAAGGTGTTCCTTCAGAAGGGAGGAGGGAGGAGGACTTCCAGTAGGAGGGAGTGCTCTTCTCAGGGCTTCGGAGCCCCCAAATGCTGCTCTGAGGCCAGGGTGGGCTGGCTCCCAAGGCTCCAAAGCCCTGATCCGTCCAGTTTGGTCAGGCCGGCAGCTGTGGCTTTTCCGGGGGCCCAGACTAAATACATGACAGTAGTCATTTAGGACTCCCTTACAGAAGCCTTCAAACCTACAATTTGGTGCTAGCGAGTCTGACGTTTGAAACCAGCAGCACAGGAGTTTGGGGGAAGGGTAGTTCCTCAGAGGAGTGGTACCCAGCAGTCAGAATCTCTGGAGGAGGCTCTGGATCAGAGTTTCTGCCCTGGACTCTGTTTGCAATGAGGAGCTAGCCAGAGAAGGAATCAAACCTAGGGAGAGCCCTACATTAGATTTGGAGATCCAAGTCAGTATCCGTCTCACAGATGGTATGTACACATGGCTACTCCCCATCCTTTTCTTTCCTTTTCCAACCCTTTAATACTCTTCTCTTCAGTTACTGGAAGCCATCTCCACCCACACCCACACACCTATGAAGCCCCTTGATAAAGCCCTCGTTAGAGGCAACATAGCATGGTGGCTCCCAACCCAGGAAGATCTGGATACAAGGGCAGCCTCTGACGCTTGCTGACTCTGGGACCCTGGGTGAGTCGCAATCTCTCCGTGCTGATCAAGGAAGGAGTTTCCTATACTGTGGAAATTGCTATCCAGTCTCTCTCCCACCATCCAGTGTTCGTCATTTGTCCTGTTACAGTCTTTATGCAAAAATATGTACTGAGAGTGTCTGGTTCAACCCAGACCAGATTTAGAAAATAGTATGGTGCTGCTCAAAACCTTCAGAATCTTTAGGTCCAGCACAGGATAAACAAAACAAACCCTCACCTAATTGGAACTAGACAGGCTGGCTTTCTTTACTTTTCAATCTCAACCAAAGAAGTGTTTTAAAAGCCTCTTGCTTTCAGACTTTGAAAACAGTTGAAAAACCAATTATTTGTTCTACTTATCACATGTTAGAGGCAACTTGGCCTTTGCATTGCACTCCATCAGCCTTCTTTCCAAGAATGTTGGTATGGTACCCTGGTTATTTCTGAATGACCATAAATGGTTGCCTGACTTGAGGAGGGGCCTGAGCTAACTGTAAATAGTCTAAATGGAGTTTTCTCCTCCATTTGGTGCTCGATAAATGTTTGAATGAATTTTGGCCATAACATATACTCCCTTAGGAATCAAACAAGAAAAGAAAGACTTTAGCTCATATCCCTGAGGTCATCCAGGATGCTACTGAATTATTGGGGAGATTTGATTTACAACAATCACTGATTGCTTGCTGCCTTCACTTCCCACAACCCAATTTTGGCCTACAACATTGAACAATGATAGAGAAGCATAAGGACATGGGTGTGGGGGAGGTGGTAGAGAGGTTGGGCCTAGAAGCAAAAAAAAAAAGCATCTGATACTTCAGGCCCAACATTCTTCTCCCCCCATCACCTGTTTCCTGTCTATGGGTGTAAAATCTTCAACCAATCAAATGTATTGGCATTCCTGGTAATGACCCATGGCCTGGTCTGATTTGAAATCAGGGGCCATATCTTTATTTCAATTTATCTCCCAACACTGAACAATAGTATTCTATTCACAAAAGACTCTAAATAAATCAACCAGTAGATATTTACTGAACATACCTATTACATGAGTCCTAATATGTTCCAAGGGAGAGACAACAACAGCAGCAAAAAAAAAAAAAGACACGGGAGTCACTCTGGAAAAGATTGAGGTTTACTTGACTGTCCCAGAAGGAGGATCATAGGATTATAGGAACAGAGGAAGAACTAAGCCTGGTTTCATTTGCCTGTACTCCAGCCATTGAGCTGACTATATCTAGAGCCTAAGTGAGAGGGAAGAGAGGGGGGAAAGAATAGCTTTCTCCAGGATAAATCTATTCCCCTTCCTCTTTTACCATTTTGACTTCTCTTCCTTCCTTTTCTTCCATCTCTCCTATCCTTCCAGAAAATTCCACGGGCCCCATCTGACGAGGAATGTTTCTTTGACCTACTGAGTAAGTTTCAGAGCAACCGGATGGATGACCAACGCTGCCCCCTGGAAGAGGGCCAAGCTGGGGCAGCTGAGGCTAACAGCCCTACTCCTATCCTGGAGGAAAGAATATGTAAGTGAGAAATCAGGTTGAGGGAGGAATGTCTTGGAACCGTAGGATCTAGAATTATGGAATGTTAGAGCTGTCAGAGGCTTGAAGGGTCATCAAGCCCCTCATTTTACAGATGGGGAAACAGGCCACAATTGGAGAACTGAATTGCCAAGGTGACAGGTTATTTGGTGAAAGATTTAGAATTAAAACTCAAGTTTCTTAATTTCTAGTCTGTTGTTTATTCCACCAAACTGGGCTGCTTCTCAGGCTATTGCTCCATTTCTGGGCAGAGAGATTTCTGTCCTGAACAATTTCAGCCTTCTCTCAGTGAGTCTAATGTAAACTGGACCAAACTGGGAAGCTTACCTGGTGGACTGGATTCAGAGGCACCTGGCCTCAGCCACAACAACATAGATGTTTTCATCTGTGTAGATAGAAACAGCATCAGCACCAGAGATTTTGAGACAGGGGGATTAAAGAGCTGGGGAAAGGGCAAGCAGATGGGTGAATCATGCAATCTTGCTTTTCCCTTTGCTGATTAGAGGACTATAATTACACCCGGTTCCTTGTAATCATTGGGTGTCTGTTTCCAGGTTGTATATGTGCAAAACAGAAAGCTGCTCGATTTGCAAAGAAAGAACCCATGCAAATCAATTGCAAAGGGCTTTTTGAAAGTAATATCACATCCATCCCCCACCTCCAACCCATCCCCCATATCCTAAAGTTAGGCTTAATAATGGGGAAAAGCATGTAATTACCTTGTTCCCTCCCCCTCCCCCAGCCTTGCTGGCACACTCCTACAATCAGGGCATTGGAGACACATCCCTGGAGCATGTGTGGGAGGAGAAAGGCCATCCCCTTCTGTCACCTTCTGACAGACTAAGGAGCTGTGGCCAGGGGACACCCAGATGTGCTGAGATTCCCAGCAAACCCAGATGGAAAAGCAACTATGGTTTTGCACACACGGTGGCAAAGGAAATTATTACTATTTCAACAGCTGTAAGGGATATCCTTTGTTCATGCATCCATGTGAGTGTGAGGACAGAGTAAAGATAACTGGCCTGCTCTGGGATTGAACCCATGACCTTCATCTTATGAACACTGCCTTTTCCTCCTCTCCTCACTAACCACTGAGGAAATCTCAGTTGACACTTGAAAATTCTGCAGCAGATCATGAAGGTGCCTGTCTCAAAGAGGCTTTCACACTCAGTCCCCTCAGCTCCCAGGGGGCCAATGCTGAAACTCTCATGGGAAGTAGAGTCGGTGTACTAGAGACAAGAAGATTGACCGAATTCAGTAGAGATACCAGGGAGAGACTCCTAGCACCTCCCTGGGCCCTCTCTGTGACAGAGGCACTGATCCTGGGAGATTTGGGATATATCGATGGGGTAATCGGATAATGCCTATTTGGCAGATATTCTTGGGCTTTCTAGATCTCCCTAAAACTAGGCCTTTTTGATGGTATAATGAGAAAAACCTTTGTCCAGGACTCAGGAAACCTAGGTCATAATCTCATCTCTTTTACTGATTTGGATAAGCCCCTCCTACTCTCCAGTTCTGAGCTTCCCATTCTATAAAACTGAGACAGTAATCTTTGCCCTGCCTACTTCACAAGGTTCTAGTGACTCTCCAGAGCAGGCCAAGAATACAAAAACACTTGAGAAAACCTTAAGGGCTTTACAAATGGGAGAGATGATCCTTCCCTTTAGAGTTGGAAGCTCTGGGAAGAGTCCAGCTGGAGGGGCTTTCCCTGCTTCATTCCCTTCTTATGGTTGTATCTCTCCATCAGCTCAGTCATCCCTGATGGCTTCCCCTCAGACAGAGGAGTTCTTTGACCTCATCGCCAGCTCCCAGAGTCGCCGGCTGGATGACCAGCGTGCCAGTGTGGGCAGCCTGCCAGGCCTTCGGATCACCCATAACAACTTGGGCCACCTTCGTGGGGAGGGGGATGCTCAAGAGCCTGGAGATGAATTCTTCAACATGCTTATCAAGTGCCAGGTAGGATCATAAGATAATAAATAGATTTAGAACCAAAAAGGACTTTAAGGATCATTTAGGGCAGGGAGGCTTAACTTTTTTCTGTGTCATGGATCCCTTTGGCTGTCCAAGTAAAATGTACTTCCCCCTTCTGGAAATAACATTTTTATTTAATTATTTTTTAATTAATATTTTTTTCCAATTATTCGTAAAAACAATTTTTAACATTAGTTTTTTTTTAAATTTTGAATACTAAATTCTCTCCCTTCCTCCTTTTTCTACCCCCTCCTTGAGAAGACTAGCAATTTGATATAGGTTATACATACATGTGCAGTCATACAAAACATATTACCATATTAGCCATGTTACCAAAAAAACACTCCACAAACAAAAAAAACAAGAAAAATAAGGAAAGTAAAATAAAGTGTGCTTCGATCTGCCCTCACTCCATCAGTTCTTTTGCTGGAGGTGGATAGCACTTTTCATCATATGTCCTTCAGAATTGTCTTGAATCATTTTATTGCTGAGAATAGCTAAGTCATTCACATTTGATCATCATACAATATTGCTATTACCGTGTACAGTGTTTTCCTGATTTTTGCTCATTTCACTTTGCATCAGTTCATGTAAGTCTTCCTAGGTTTTTCTGAAATCTGCCTGCTCATCATTTCTTACAGCACAATAGTATTCCATCACAGTCATATACCACAACTTGTTCAACCATTCCCCAATCGATGGGCACCTCTTCAATTTCTAATTCCTTGCCACCACCAAAAGAGGTGCTATATTTTTGTACATATAGGTCCTTTTCCTTTTTTTCCCTCAATCTCTTTGGGATATAGACCTAGTCATGATATTGCTGGGTCAAAGGGTATATGTCCTTTGGGCATAGTTCCAAACTGCTCTCCAGAATGGTTGAATCAGTTCACAACTCTACTGAGTGCATTAGTGCTTCCGTGTTCCCACATTTCCTCAAACATTTGTCATTTTTCTTTCATATTAGCCAATATGATAGGTGTGAGGTGATGCCTCAAAGTTGTTTTAATTTGCATTTCTCTAATCAATAGTGATTTAGAGCATTTTTTCATATGACTACAGATAGCTTTAATTTCTTCCTCTGAAAACCGCCTGTTCATATCCTTTGCCCATTTATCAATTGAGGAATGACTTGGATTTTTATAAATTCGACTCCAGTTATCCATGCTCAAGATGGAAACAGCCCTGTGATGAGTGGCATGATTTGTCGCCCTGTGGACCATCAAGGCAGAATGTGATTTTAGAGGTCATTCGGTCCCACTTTGTGGGGATGCGTTCTTAATTTCCCAGGATTGTCCTGATTTCCAGAAAAGAAAGTGTACTTTCATGAGGCTTTGAGAAAGAAAAATCCTTGTCTGTGTTTGGAAGAAAACTGTCTCCGTAGCTCTTGTGGATTAATCCATTCTCGGTCACAGGAAAATAGGAACTTAGAATTGGAAGGGACCTTAGAAACCATCTAGTTCAGGGGTTCTTAGCCTTTTTTGTGTCATGTATCCCTTTGGCAGCCCAGTGAAGTCTATGGACCCTTTCTCAAAATGGTTTTAAATGCATAAAATAAAATACATAGTATTATGAAGGAAGCCAAGTATACTAAAATATGGTTATCAAAATATATTTTAAAAATAAATTCATGAACCCCAAGTTAGTACATCGATTTTAGTCCAACCATATCATTTTACACAGGAGGAAACTGAGGACCAGAGAAGGCAAGGGACTTGGCTAGTTACCCATTCAACGAGCATTTACTAGCATGTACTGTGGTCTTCGTTCTGCAGCAAGTTAAATTTTGGAGAAGACAAAGAGGAGACACAATCCTTCCCCATGTGGAACTCACAGTTTCATCAGGGGGATAAGACACACATGGAAGATTAGAAAGGCAGGCCAGGGAGACAGGAGAGATTGCAAGGCAGGCTGTGCTAAAAATCCCAAGTCCAAATCCCAGCACGTCCACAGAGAGATGTCCTTGTCCTGGCCGGTTCTCTGAAAAGCCACAGAGCAAAAAAGTCTGTTAGGATAAATAGAAGCAATAAATGCTTGAGGAAGTCACAGGAGCAAATGGTTCCAGGTATATTAAAATCTCTGCCCCTATAAAATTCAGTCTCCCTAGGAAAGATAAAGTTAACCTACTTAGAATAATTGGAGAGCAATAAAGATAGTCCATGATCATTTGCCAAACTTCCCTAAGGGCTCAGGGGACAGGGTCGTTATGGGTTAGAATGGTCAAGGCAGGCTTCATGGGGGCAGAAGTAAATTTTTTCTGAGTGCCTTCTGTGTGCCTAGCCCCATACTAGATGCAGTAGAAGACACAGAGACATGTAAGCCACAGTCCCTCACGTGATTCAATTAGGTAGGCTTTAGATAGTTGGAGAGAGAGGAAGAAGAAAGATGTCCCAGGCAAGAACAGCAGAAACCAGGAAAGAGCAGCTGCAGAGATAGGAATCATAGGCTTAGACCTAGAAGGAAGAGGAAGGGGAAAGAAAGGGAAGATTCTATTCCATCTGGCTTTCTGAAAAAGATTGTGACATTTTAGGGTCTGCTGGCTCAAGCTGGCAGTGATGAAGGGTGGGGCTATATTCCACCAAGCACAGAATTTGTTCATTTTAACAGGAAAAAAAAGCAACAAAATACAATTTTCAGAAAATCAACAGAGGAAGCCCTGTGGACCAAACTTATTTCAGAAAAAAAAAGGAAAGAAAAAATAGAAAAAAAAATCTAGAAACAAAGAAACCCCACCTCAGATGCACTAAATCATGAAATCTACATGTATAAACACTGCTGTACTTAAATTTTCCTCATCATACTAAGTCAATATACAACTCCCAGGGATTCTTATGTAGGGTTTAGAGGCCTCATTTGAGTTTGACATCACTCTATCCACTGAATCACACTGCCTCTTTTTCAAAGTTGCACATTAAAATAGTGATAGTAAGTTAGTCTAGTCAGGACTAGAACTCTGCTCCTCTGAAGGTCCTTGGCCCCAAGTCTGGTCTGCAATGGAGCTTTGGGGCAGCCCCCCTCACACTTGGCTTTCCC
This sequence comes from Phalanger gymnotis, assembly GCA_028646595.1. Classification (NCBI taxonomy): domain Eukaryota; kingdom Metazoa; phylum Chordata; class Mammalia; order Diprotodontia; family Phalangeridae; genus Phalanger; species Phalanger gymnotis. The sequence continues at coordinate 129,388,141 of CM053625.1, read as the reverse complement.
ACTGCCATTTGTACGTCAGTGAAGTAAGCACTGCCCTTTTCCATCATGGACAATTTACACTGAGCCGGCTCCAGGAGGCCCCAGGGCAGGAGCTGTCCATAAATTATGCTCAGGGAGAGCCAAGCAAAGCCCCTCATCTGCAGCTGCCAGGTCTGGGCTCTGGGATGAAACACCATCAATTCTGCCCCGATGCAACTCTCTCAAACCGGATAAATGGGGTTAGATAAATGAGGAGTTCTCTTCCTGAAACCCTGGCTCCATTCTCTTCTCGATGTTTACTTCTCTCACTGTCTAGCTGTTCTCCAGTTATGACGTTACATGCTCAGACAGCCCTATTACGGGTAGTAAGGCTTGCAGGGAATTTTAGCTCTGGCGATATCGTTTATATTGGCTGGACCCCCTGTGATGACTGTACGGAAGGATGTCTTTGAGACTGCCCAGGTACTCCTAATTGTATAAGATGCCTGATGCATTTAAAATAGTAACAGTCCTCACTGGCCCTTGTGATTTAAAGAACACGCAAAGGGAGGGGAAGACTCACCCACCTCTGGGTTCCTAAAGTTCCACCATTAGAGATTCTTTTTACTAAGTCATAAAGGTGTTTAAGCATGCCTAGTAAAACTTCCCCAGGGAAGGATAATACTCTCCACTATTATGAGCCACTAATAGCTCAGGAGGAATTGGACATGACAGAGATGAGAGAGTAACACCTGGCAAAAGGCACATTGGTATGGAAGGGCTGGGGAAGGGAAGGGGGAGGCAAGAGCATCAGCATGAGAGGAGTCCCAAAACAAGAGGTGGAAGGGACCAAAGATGAACTCGATGGACTTCACGGTCTTGCTCAAGACTAGCCTTTGTGTCTGTTAGAGTCTAAAAACAGTTCCTATTGCTTTCTACCACAGTGGTCCATGAACTGACTGCCCTTCTCATTCTGAGCTACAAAATTTGGAGTATTGCAGTTATGTCACAAGAAGATAAGGGACATAGAACCTTACTGTAGAAATAACGACCTAAGTAGAACAGATTACAATAATTAGAACACCTTACACTTACAAAAAAAGGGCTTTGTAAATTTGTATATGCTATGTATAGATTAGTAGTGGTTTCTATTATATCAGATTGGTTGACAGTCACCTAGCAGAGAGCAAAGTTTCTTAGGGGAATAGAAAATGGGAAGGGTGAATTTTGATAGGGGCTCAACAAAGACAGCCTGTCAGGTGTACCCAGCCCAAACTGTGGACAGCAGTTTTGTTTTGTTTTGATGATCCCAGCTTCGTAATAGCCAAAAAGAGAAGTAGAAGGAATGACCACTGAAGTCCAGAACCATGATTCAAGATTGGTTTCTGATGTTTCCTTTACTGAAGAAGACCACGGATTAAATATTAAATTAAATCAAAATTGAATATTAAATTAATAATTAAATACTAAGCACCAACTATGAGGCAAAGAGGTAGCACAGTGGATAAGGCACTGGGCCTGGAGTCAGAAAGACTTGAATTCAAATCCAGCCTCAGACATTTACAAGCTGTGTGACCCTAGGTGAGTTACTTAACCTCTGTCTACCTCAGTCTCCTTGAATTGGAATAATATTTAAACATTAAATCAGATTAAATATTAGATTGCCCACCACTTGAATCCAAGGCACCTCCTGGGGGAGGAATGTGAATGTTCTTTCCATATTTCATGTGAGAAGAAAGGCAGAAAAACTGGTTAATCCGTGAGGTACGCACTACCTTGCTCTGTGTTTTTTCTGCATTTGTGACTCAGAATAAATATACATGTGCTTAAAGGTCAGTCTCAGAATTGTATTAAGGACAGTTATAACTCAGTATTAGTCATCTGTGTGGCACAAAAGGAAGAGGTGCCTTGGACACCAGAAACAAATAAAAAAACAGCCTGCCAGGCCAAACAGTTTTGCCAGGGGCTGCCCAAGTGAAAAGTGTGTATGCCCAGCTGAGGAGTATCTTTAACTCTGCCTCTTTCTCCTTGCTTTGGTACAGTCCTCCAGAATAGATGACCAGCGCTGTGCCCCACCTGACACAGTGCCCCGTGGCCCCACCATGCCAGATGAAGACTTCTTCAGCCTCATACAGAGGGTACAGGCCAAGCGGATGGATGAGCAGCGAGTGGATCTTGCCTCTGGCCAGGAGGAGGAGGCAGCTAACATGCGGTCAGATGCCCCGCAGCAATGCCGTCCAAGTGCCAGCTAAGGCACTGGAGGACCGCCCAGGACAGGTGCAGCTGGAACACACCTGTGCATCCCTGAGCCCTCATCTAGGATCTGGGGAAAGAGAGACCTTCTTACCTTCTTCCACCTGTCTGCAGGCACTAGGGGAAACCACCGACCATGTGCAGATCCTCATGTTCCAGGAGAGGCCAAGAAACCCCAGTGGACATATGGCTGAGCTTGACAAGGTCATGGCTAGGCACTGGAAACCCAAATAGATGTGAACACCTGGCCCTTCTTACCATAACCTCAGAGGGCATTTCCTGGGGTCAAGAGTAGATGTCTGGGGAGACAGCACATGCTAGAATCTTGCTAGGGAATGACTGGTCCTCTCCTTCACCCTGTTGAGCCCAGAAATCTCAGACTAAGTATGGTGAAGGATGGGGCCCCTCCTGTGCAGATGGCTCCATCCATGCTGCTTTCCCTGACCTGGTGTATAAGTAGTAAGAGGCAAGCAGAAGCTGCCTTGACAGAGCAGCCAAGCTGGCCCTAGCTCTCTGCCCAGCTAATCCCCCTTTCCCATTCCTCCCCTTAGCCCAACCTCCAGCCACCCCACTGAGACCAGAAATCTGACAAAGTGCAATATAGTGTCAGCCCCATCTGTGCCCCTCAGCTCACCAGGTTCCTCTCCTATCCCTGACCAAGTGTGAATCCACCAGGCATGCCAGCAGCGGAGAGTCACCAGGGGATTCCCATACCATGATGAAAACCTTCTCCCAAGCTGCAGGACTAAGGTGTGCTGGATGTGTACCCACTGAGGGTCACTGGCTAAATGATGGCGCAACCCTCAGGCATCCATGCCAGGTTTGAATCAACAGCCAAAGGACTAAGCAGCTTCAAACTTGGACTTCTTCCTCCTATCTCCTCTCTGGTTGTCAGTTTTCCCAGCATCCATTTGAACTCCCCAGGAACCAAGAGCGGCAAAAAGAAGGTTCCCCCACCAACAGGACATTATCGATTAGTATTGCCAAGATAGTGGACAGGAAAAGATGGGGACAGAGGAGAGACATCCCCACCAGCAGCCTAGCAATACTGCCAGTTCAGCCATAGAATTGTAAATCCCTAGAGGATATGCATTGATAGGGCCTGGGTAATCCCTGTGTGACAGTCATGGGGGCAGGAGGGAAAGACCAGTGTACCATTCCTGGTTATTAGGATGCCTTCATGAGTCTCCTTCCACCAGCTAGGGTCCACTGTCCTAGCGTTGGTCAGGACTGCTTCCTCACCTGCTACCCCTAAGTCTTCTTCCCCAGGAGTGTGGAGCTGAGTGGTCCAGGCAGCTCCTGAGGCAATAGTGGAAAATGAAGGCATTGCTGGAGAAAGGGTTGTTTCTGGCTTCGATTTCTTTTTTTTAAGCCTGGAAAAGGAGTCTTCATCAACATCCGCCCAGTTTAAACACTGGACTGTGTTAAATCCAGGCACTGTTTTCAAAGCCCAGGAATGCAAACGCAGCTGGTGCTTTGTTTACCCATTACCCCTGGTGTTTGTGGGTTCCTCTGACTTTCGAAAATATTCATCTGTTGCCCAAACTCTTGGAAGGTCTAGTTGGGGAGCAGAAGACTAACCATGAACTTGGCCTTTAAAGGCTGCTGGCAGATCTGAACCAGATTGAATCTGCACCCCCTCTTCCCTGAGTTCCCGGATCCTCTGGGAAGGTGAATTCAGGCTGGGTTAACTTAGTTCTCCCACAGCAACCCTGGCCCTCCACTCTTCCTAAATCAGCAAGGTCAAGGAAGGAGAAAGGGTGGGGAGGCAGGAAATGAACCAAAATGTGCTTATCCTCTGTGTCTCCATCTCTGTAATTTTTAAAGGGCATTCTAATTTTCACCCTGGGTTGACTTGGGGGTAAGCATAGAAGCTCTTCATCCTACCCACTTAAAAAAAACAAAACCATGAGTCAACTTTCTCCTCCAGCTAAATCCCAAGAGGAAAACTGTTGGGTGGAAACAGAGAGGATGATTTGGGGTCATAGGGATAGGAGTTGACTTGTGACCTGAACTTCCCACATGCTCTCAAGTAGATAGTTGGGGATTTTGACAGCAACTTAGCACCCACCCCTCAAAGATAAGGACGGCTGCAGTAGGTTATTGGCCAAGGCCAGTTCCTTATACTCCAAGACTTTTTTTTTAAATTTATACAAATAGCCCCTCCCACTGCTTAGCTCCCAGCTATAGTGTTTTGCCTTGGGCCATTAACACACCGATTTTATAAAACAAGAATTCACACAGGATTTTTACCAAAGCAGCTGACTGGCTCTAGCTGCCCTGGACCAGTTGGGAAAGGCTGGAATGATATTCCCTCATCTGACTTGCAGAGATCTTCCCAGTGACTGAGACATGTAATTCTTAGAAGGGCAATGGCCCAGAAATAGGGTCTCCCCGCCAGGAATAAGAAATCTGGGGTTGAGACATTGTGGCAGAATGGAGCTCAGGGACAAGATTTCCCTTGCTCTATTTCTCTTCTCCACCCCACCTCTCCAGTTTTCAATCTCTTAGGCCACATCTAATATTCAAAGCTTGGGGAAACAAGAGAAAATGAGACAGAAGAGGAGGGCACAGTCCTTTCTCTCACAAAGCTGACAGTCCAATACCTGTCTTTGCTTTTCTGGTTTTGCCTCAAGGTCCTAGATGAATGGTTAGATGGGCTCCTGACTTACCCTAAAGGGATATAGTAACTATAAAGATGTATTATTTGATTCTCACAAAAGCCCTGGGAAGTTGTAGGACAGGCCACCAAAATGGTAGAATTAAAAGAAAATGGCCCAAGGTCATACAACAAGTTCATAACAGAATTGAACCCATGTCTGCTAATTGACAATCCATTCCTCTCTCTACTATCCTGGGCCCAAGAGAGCAGGTGATACCTAAGACTGGGCCTGACTTATTTGCAGTCAAACTATGAATGAAAAGGAACCTTCTTCCAGGGGCTAAAGGACAGAAAGTAAGAGTCTGAGCCAAAGTAGGACATAGCTCCACCTAGGCAGAAAAGAAGTGAAACTAGAGAGGCAGGCTTTCCAAAAAAAGGGAAAATAATAAACAAGCAAAACATTAGTAATTACCATATACTTGAATGTTCAACCTTATTTATTTTTTACATCTGCGTTGGTTGTGTTGTAAGTGGGCCATTCCCAATCCTGGACGTACATTTTGTTTTCTCTAAAAATAAGATCTGCCAAATGAATTAATATATGTGTAAGTATGTAATTAAAGCCTTGGGGGTTTTGTGCATAATAAAAGATTTTTGTGGTTTAACCTGCATTTGACAAGACTCAGTTCCCTTCTGAATCATGTGACTATTCATACCCATCAAGAACCTGGCTTGAGAAGACCTCAGAACACATGGAGTACGACCAACCCTTGGGTGAGCTCGATCTCCTTCATCAGACTGATCTCTGGTCTCATCTCACTTATTAGAACTCCCTCTATATCAAAAGGCAAGGTCAATTTGAACAAGTCTGAATTTTTTTCAATTTTACAGAAATGAAGTTTGTTCCCTTTCAAACACACAAAGAAATCAGAGCTATTTTAGTAGAGCTTCTTAAGGGATCAGCTTTAATGAATAGATGAGTGATTTATTCATGTATTAATTGTATAAGAATAATTGAAACATTCTCTTAAATGAGCTCAATAGTTCTGTAATTTTGTTTACTATGTTAATTTACTTAGTCATTGATTTATTGAAGCAACACAAAAGAAATTTTAGTTTTTCCCTTGCCTGTAAAAAATGACATTCTGAATTGATGAATATTTAGCATTTTAGGAGAAGTGTGGACAAAACTGAGGACCAGAACTTACAAAAAGGAAGTTCTCATTTTATGAGGTTCTGATAGCCCCTGGGAGAAGCAATTCAATGAGATAATTTGGTTTTGAAGTTGAAGGAAGACCCACTTCCACTATTTATTACCAATGTTCAAGGTAGTATGATTTTCTAGGGCCTTCCTAATAGTTGCCATTAAAACCCAACCAATTTATGTAGTGACTTTTTATCCAACTACACATTGGCCAAGAGTCTGCCTTAACTTTATCAATTCATCCTCTAGGCCTATTAGCAGATCAAGAACAGCACATTGGAAATCAGGAGATACTTGGGTTCTACATCTGATCCACAGATAACCTTACTGTATTGGGAAAATCACTTCACTTCTCAGTTAACTCATCTGTAAAATGGGGGTGATACTAACTTCCAAAAGATTCCTTGAGAAGTAAGAAAAAAAATTGGAGAATAGATGCAAAAAATAAAAGCTCCAAGTGGTAAGGAAAACTATACCAACGTACTTTTTTTAGCAGTATTTTGAAATGTATTTTCTTATAATTATGTATCTAAACAGACTTTACCTGACTGCACTAATAGCACATCTGCAATACCCAGCTACAAAGCAAATCTTAACGAGTTTGTATTCTTCAACGTAGATATATACCTTATATACCAGGCACTCTGGAGAGGGTAGGTGTAAAGGAAGGCACCATCTTTCCTTAATAGGATCTGCTGGGAAGGGGGAAAGGAAGCCTTTTCAACAGGACTCTTAGGAAAGGCAACATGCAAAGCTCACAAATGAGCTCTAAGGAAGAATTGGGATGGCCTGTTAAAGGCTGACAAACCCAACATGCACCCTGCAGCTCAGCTCAGCTCCCCTTGTTCCAGGAAGGAAGCAGACACTTACCTCTGCTGCTTCACTTGTAACCGGTCACCCTAGCCTAGTTGCATGCTTTAAAGTGATCGGTGAGCTACAGTTGTCAGAATTAGCAATTAAGAATACGTCATACACTGAGATGGATTCTATCCTGTGCCACAGCACATAAGCAGGAAATGAAAGCCAGGTATGTCCCAGTGATTAGTGCCAAATCAAGGGCTAGGGCTGCTTTGGTGGCAGTCCCAAATTGAGCTTGGGTCTGAAGCTGCTTATTAGGCACAAAGGCCTCTTGGACCATGCTCACAGTGTGACCAAATAGAAAGCCATTGGCCATTGTCAGCCATTGGTCAAAGCTGTGATGAGACAGTACAGTACAGGCAGAGTGAAGGGACTGCTGAATTGGATGGGGGAGGACCACAGGACTGCTCTGAGGGATAACAGGCAGGGATTGAAACACTATTGGGCCCTCCTTGCAGATGGAGAATCTAGGTTGGTTTGGGAGGCCGGCAGGGACAAGGCTCTGGTGAAATTGCTAGTCCCTGGAGCTCCCTTTATTCTCTATTTGCAATACCTTCACAACAAACTGATCTCATGCTCCAAAGAACATTCTTGACACAAGGGTGGAAAGAGTAGGGGAAAGCAGTGATTTGGTATGGAGTGCTGCACCAAGGTAGGTCTTCATGAGGGCGGTCACCACTGATTTGGCATTGAGGCCACACTGGTCACTGTAAGTCTGGCCAGTCCCAACAAAGACAATAGTTTGCTGGTGATCTATGTCATAGAAATGGCAACACTCACCTTGGCATCAGTGGCATCAGATTTGGTCAGAACAATGCCATCAATGAGCTGGGATGTTTAAGCTGTAGAAAGATCTACCAGAGCTTTGCTGAATTTTACCAGCTGATCCATAGCCTCATTTCCCACCAAGGCCTCGCCAACAAACATCACCAGGCCATGTGTGTTGACGGTAGTGAGTTAGGCAGAGTACACCAATGTGGACAGCTAAGTGGCCCAGTGGTTAGAATACTGGGCTTGGAATCAGGAAGACTCATCTTCATAAGCTCAAATCTAGCCTTACACACTCACCAGCTGTATGACCCTGGGCAAGTCATCTAACCCCGTTTGCCTCAGTTCCTCATCTGTAAACCCCATTTGAGGCTTTCTTGGCAAAGATACTAGAGTAGTTTGCCATTTCCTTCTCCATCTCATTTTACAGAGGAGGAAACAGAGGCAGAGGGGTAAGTGACTTGTGCAGCGTCACACTGCTAGCATCTGAGGCCAGATTTGAACTCAGGTCCTCCTGACTACAGGCCTGGCACTCTATCCACTGTGCTGCTAGCTGTCTACCATTATACCATGCTGCTTCTCAAAAACCTGAAACTTTCCCATGGTTACTCAGCTAGAAAATGGACCCATACTATACTGCTCCATCCACCTTTGCCCCTCCATACTGTTTAAGTCTGGGAGAAACTAAAACTGTTTTTGTCAGAAAGTTTGGTCACATCTTTTCACGTCAGCAGATGAGAAACCAACATAAGGTCTCATCCAGAGGTTACAGGGAAATAGAGAAGGACCTGTCCCAGGTTTTATTACCAAACCTCTATTGAGCACCTATCTGGACTTTGAAGGAGATAATGATAAGGTGGGGGAAAGGCTTAAATAAGAAAAATGTTTAGGAAGGGTGTGTCAGTAAGGCAAAATGGGCTCCTTAGCACTTGAGGAGTTTGGCTTTTGTTTACTTTGAGTGAAAGTACTTTCAGCTGTTAAGTGCTAAGCCCCAGGCCCAAAGCCCTATCAGGTGTGAAACCTGTGTGGGTGTTGATTAATGACTTAAGAGGGGCCAACTCGGGAACCAATGGTCTCTGGTCGTTGAGGTAGGGCTTGAGGACGCCAGAGGGTGGCTGCGAGGAGAGGGAGCTAAGAGACAACTACAGCTGAAGCTGAAAAAAGCCGAAGCAGGAGCTGCGGAAGCAGAGCCGACCTGTGTGAAACCAGGAGTGCGAGCAAGGACTTGAGGCCAGTAAATATGAATTAGTTAAATACCATCTTGTTTTTATGTGGCCTCCTGGTTACTCTTGTGAGGTGGGCCTATTGGGCCTGGGGTTTTTTGGTCAAAATGTCAGAATGGGGAGGCTGGTTTGGGAATCTGTTGCTGTGGGGCTTAAATAAATGTTTTGTTGCTTTCTACTTAGAGAATCCCTCATACCTTGCGGTTTTGAACCATTCAAATATATATATGATTATATTTGAGATCATAAATTCGGCCTTCCTACTACAAAGGGTCAGGGCTTAAAAAAAAAAAAAAGGTTCTCCAATCCCCACGCCTAGCAGGAGAGAACATTTCTGGGCCAAAGGTTTGTCCTTCCTCTCCAGTTCCCAGAGCGAGGCAGTATGAAGTACTCCTGAAAAAGGTGGGCAGGGACTGCAAAAAGGGCTCAGGACTGTGCCCTCCCAGGCCCCTTCTCCCAACCCCAGAATGGTACCCACTGGGAATTCAGAAGAAGGGGTGCTCTGATTAATATTCATGAGGTCTCATTCATAATTCAGCAAGTCAGTTGTCTCTTTACTCGGTGTGTGATCTTCCCCTTTACAACTGCTGAAGGCCGGGGCTGGGCTGCTACTTCTGCTACTCCTGGACCCCCAAGACTGAAAGGAGTTTGGAGGGTGGAGGGGAGAATCTGCCACACGATGGGAGGAGGTTGAAGAGTCAGAGAAGGAGCTGGCCCCACTAAAGTAAACGACTACTTTTTGGCCAAAGAACTGTGGGCCAGGGCTCTGAATCCTCTACCAATTTAGGGTATTCCAGGAACCTGGGAACAACAGCTCTGGGCCTGGACTGCTGCAGATCATCTAGACATTGAAGAAGGAGATGATAAAGGGAGGATTAATGAAACTCCTCTCTTCAATGGAAGTGACTGGATCATGCTGCCCTATAAAAGGGATGATTAATATGACAGCCACAGGCTGTGAGGATGATCTGTAATTTAAAGACAGGTTCAAAACTGCTCCCCTCTCTGAAGAGAGGGGCAAAATTCAAGAATATTTCTACCTCTTAGGAGGTTTAAAGGCAACTGGTGGCTCAGTGGATACAGTGCTGGGCCTGGAGTTGGAAAAACCTGAGTTCAAATCCAGCCTCAGATACTTATTAGCTGTGTGACCCTGAGAAAGTCACTTAATCTGTTTGCCTCAGTTTCCTTTGTTCAACCTTGGACTTAACCTCCATTTGCCTTAGTTTCTTCAACTGTGAAAATGGGGATAATAATAGCACCTATTTCCCAGGGTTGTTGTGAGGATCAAATGAGATAATCCTAAAAAGTAATTAGCACAGTGTCTGGCACATAATAGGTCCTTTATAAATGGTTATTCCTTTCCCTCTTTGAGATGGACAGTAGTCTAACTTTCCCATATCAAAATGGGCTCTATCTTATTTCTCTCCATATCACTGAGGGTTTTTTATACCAAAGGCTGGTGGGTGGTTGAGATTTTATATGCAGAATATACATGTCCAGAAATGAGCAGCTTGAAGAATAATCAAAAGTGAAGTATGACCACTACCTATCAATATGATTATATTTTTCATCCAGCCTCTTCCTCTACCCCCAAACCAAAGCATCTTGAGCCAGATTTCTCTAGCCACTGCTTCTCCATCTCCTCTTTCAGCCATTTCTAAGATTCTAGTTTGCTTTTTAAAATGTATTTCAAATTTATTATTTACTTACTTTAAACATTCTCTTTTTTTATATTTTGAGTTCCAAATTCTCTCTCCCTCCAGCCCCTACCCCACCCTTTGAGAAGGCAAGCAATAATGATATCAGTTATACATTTGAAATCATGCATGATATATTTCCATATTAGCCATGTTGCAAAAAAAGAAAAGCAAAAAATAGAAATAAAGACAGTGAAAAAATTATACTTCAATTTGCACTCAGATTTCATCAGTTCTCTCTCTGGAGGTGAAGAGTATTTTTCATCATGAGTCCTTCAGAAATATCTTGGATCAAAGAGTTCTTCGGAATTGTCTTGGATCATTGTATTGCTGAGAAGACTTAAGTCATTCATAGTTAGCCATCATACAATGTTTCTGTTGCTGTGTACAATGTTCTCCTGGTTCTGCTTACTTCACTTTGTATCAGTTTGTGTAATTCTTTCTAGGTTTTTCTGAAATCCTTCTGTTCATAATTTTTTATAGCACAGTAGTATTCCATTACATTCATATATAACTTGCTTAGCCACTCCTCAACTGATAGGCATCCTCCTCAATTTCCAGTTCTTTGCCACCACAGAAAGAGCTGCTATACTTTTGTACATATAGGTCCTTTTCCTTTTTCTTTGATCTCTTTTGAATACAGACCTAGTAGTGGTCTTCTAGTTTGCTTTTAATTTGAATCTGCATCCTACCCACTCAGCTGCTTTCCCTCTGCTCCACGTTAACACTTTGGGGTCTGTGACCATCACTGGCCTAGAAAAATGTACCTAGAAGAGAGTGCTTCTTTTAGGCCAAAAGCCACACAGAGTTTGAGAGGGATTATCCTTGCATGGAAGGGAGTGGGAGGTGAAGATGGCTTGGGAATGAACAAGACAGTAGAGTTTCTTAGCCTTTTTATTGTATTTCAATGTTTGGCTCTTCTGTGAAACACTGAATTATTCAAAATTATATGTATAGGGTTTTGGTTGCTGTCATGCTTTACCCTATGTCTGCTGTCCACAACAGTTTGAGGGAATCCTCTGCTACTTGAGACGACTTTGCAATGATTGGCAATTCCAAGTTCCTGAATTTAGTCTAGGCCCCAGGAAACCCCCAGACTCTGTTGGCTGCCCCTGGAAACAGAACCATAAGAGGTGAATTTTTCTAGGCCACAGTTTTGTGAGTTATCACCAGGTCATTTGTTGACTTAGTGGGAACCTCTTACCTTGAAATATGATGTAGGTTGTGATCTTGTGACTTTGCATTCAGTCATGTGTCCTTGTGGTCACATTGGCTTCTGAAAAGGGAAATGAACCATGACTAGAGTGGTGGGCTTAGTGGAGGAGGAAGAATTGTTGTCTTTTCTGTTGTAAAAACTGGTGAAGATTTTCTTATTTCCTGAGATATACTCCCACCCTGTTGTAACAATTCAGCTAGCAGCTGTTGTGGGGGTGAAAGACCAACACAATCCCAACAACAAGCAAGCTGCCAGCACAGGCTCTCTTGATCACCTTTACTAAGGAAAGTAACGTTAAGGGGTTAACAATCTTATTTCAATCCAACACACAAATATCATTCACTTAGTTCAAGGGAAAAAGCCAGCACCCTGAACTTCAGAGCAAATACAAACAAATTACAAACATACATTATAAACAGACCCAAATACGATTCATAGTTACCAAGAAACTATCAACATCTGGGTGAGCCGGTGCCTCCAGGAGTGAGAGCCTCTAGCAAATAGCCCTGTTCTCTCTTTTTATACACTCTTAAGCCGTCATCAAATGTCATCTGAGCGACCAGAACTCAGGCTCCTACTATTGGCTCTGGTCTTAGCAACTCCTCTTAGGACCTTGAGGGCTTCATGTCCACATAGGCTTAGCAAGTAGTAGATAGGGGTTTGGGCCTGGGGCTTTGCACCTAGTAAGGCTCAATCAAAGACACTTAATTGATCTATCATTCTAAAAGAGTAAAAAAAAAAAAGTCCCAACTTAATTGATATTACACACCTCTTTATAAATATGGCCCTTCTCTAAGTATGTCATTTTTCTTTTACAAAAATGCCCCAAATGAAAATAGAAGAAGGTGTGGAGCCTGGAACCCTGCTTCCAAGGGTTTTTGTTGTTGTTGTTGAGTCTTGTTTGACTCTTCATGAACCTATTTGTGGTTTTCTTGGTAAAGACACTAGAGTAGTTTGCTATTCCTTTCGCCAGCTAACTTTATGGATGAGGAAACTGAGGCAAACAGGGTTAAGTGACTTGCCCAGGGTCACACAGCTAGTAAATGTCTGAGGCCAGATTTGAACTCAGGAAGGTAAGCCTCTCTGACTCCCTGCTCAGAGCTCTATCCACCCACTTAGCTACTAAGGGTAGGAAGTTACTAACCCTTTGCTGGTTCAGGGAGGGAAAAGGGTCTTGCCCATGATGTTTCTGGAGCAGCTAAGTGTTTCCATTTTTTCTTCTGATCAGATGGAGATGGGCCAGAAACTGAGTTAATCTTTCGTTGGCTAATAAGGCTCTTTTGGCCTTTCAAGGGCAAAATAAATATAGGCAAAGAGAGAATTTATCTTTGTTTTTTTATTACTGCTTGAATATTTTTTTCCTTTGAAAATAGGAAAATTAAAGTCATAAAATCAGCAGGAATTTTGTGTGTGTTTTATTTCCCACTGTCTCCCTTATCCTGATGTTTTAAAATAAGGGAAAGCCCAAGCCACTTTTTTGAACAAAAACATAACTTCAAAAAATTAAAAGGACTAGAAAAAAAGGACCAATGTTTAGCCCAAGACAAATGCCAAGCTGGCTGCTTTGTCTTTGTAACCCCAGCATCCAGTAATGCCTTGCACATTATAAATCCTTAAAACATTTAGTGGGCTGAGCTGGGTCTCTTCTGTGATTTTTTGAATCATTTCTTTTCCTGCTAAGATCACTTTTTCAAGTCTATGCTGGGCTTTTAAGGGCAGTAAAGGTAATTCTCAGCTGCTATCTATGGAACGGCTTCCTGAGCTGGTCAGGAGTCTCTTAGCTGAACAGATGTGTTAGAGCAAGAAGTGGTAGAGAACAGCCCAGCTGGGTAGGTCACAGTAACCCCATGCTTGGGTTGAGGGCCTCTTGTAGTTGTGTGGGTACAAATGGAGTATAAAGGCCATAAATCTATTTTCTAGGTGGCAGCTAGGTGGCACAGTGGATAGAATTCAGGGCCTAGAGTCAGGAAGACCCATCTTCCTCAGTTCAAATCTGGCCTCGCACACTTACTAGCTGTGTGACCCTGGGCAAGTCACTTAACCCTGTTTCCCTCAGTTTCCTTATCTATAAAATGAGCTAGAGAAGGAAATAGTAAACGACTCCAGTATCTGTCACGAAAATCCCAAATGGGGTCATGAAGAATTGGACATAAGTGAACAACAACAAATCTATTTTCTATCATGATCCATGTCTACCTCTTCTTCTGCTCCTATATCCACTTAATGACATCCTGAGGATGCTATCCTCCTCTACAGCAGAAACAGTAGAGAGAAACAAAACAACACACAATCCCGGGTAGAAGAAACTAATGCAATAGAAACAGTATTGTCCAGGTTGTCCCCAAAGTCTGCACTCTCACTTTGGGGTTACCCTGTATTTAGAGTTAGAGGATAGAGTTCAAATCCCAGCTAGGTCAGTTACTGCTTCTATGAGCTTAGACAAACTGCTTAATTTCTCTGGGCCTCAGTTTCCTCATTCGTAAAATGCAAGGATTAGATTACATGACCTGGAAGATCTCTTCCAGTTCAGCATCTGTGATCCTAGGATGTAGAGGAAAGAAATCTGGACCAAGTCAGTCAGTCAGACAATAAGCATTTGTTATGTGCCTACTATGTGCTAAGTTATGAGCTTGAGTCCCACTGGTCCCACTTGAGTTCCATTCTGTGAGACAAGGTAAGGTCCTTTACAGTAGAAATAGTTTCACTCGTTTTATTTGTATCCCCAGTACTTAGCCCAGTGTCTGGTACAGAGTAGGTGGTAGAGAACAGCCCAGCTGGGTAGGTACATAATAAATGCTTGCTTCTTTCCCTAATTGGGCAAGATACTTAAATCTTCTAAGCCTGTTCTGTAAAACAGCCATGATCCCACTCTGCCTACTTTGCAAGATGTCAGATTAAGGACAATGGATGAGGAGGTGCTTTGTAAACTATGCAATGCTATATAAATGTATGATATCGCTATCGTCCTACACCAAGTGCAGTTTGTAAGACATGCTGCTTTTAAATTTCATCAGGCTTTAGCCTCACACAGTGAAGATACAAACTAGCTTTCTATGAAGCAGCCAAGGTAAGTCCCATGGCAAAACTCTTGTGTGTAGGGTTGGAGCTAGGCATATTTCATTAAACTCTGGATAATTAACTCCATGTAACCTAAAGATCAATGGAAAAATGTCTGTGATGGGTGGGAATAAGCTGTAGCAAAGTATTTACCAATGAAGAATTGTACACCAAAGGCCATAGGAAGGATGGCATCAGGCAGCAATGGGGATCACGAAAGGTCTCTGGTGGAAGCATTCATGCTGAAGTTGGAATGAAACTAGAGATTCTGAAGGGCGGAGGTAAAGAAGTGTATACCAGGAAGGAGAGGCTACAATTAACTCTGTATTTGAGCTTAGGTGGGTCCCTTTTCCTTCTCAGGGGCTCGGTTTCCCCACCTGCAAAACAAGATGGTTAGACCTCTAAAACTCCTCTCTTACCTCTCACATTCTAGGATCCAGTGCAAAAAAGGGCTGCTGAGCCCAAGGCCACACAGAGAAGGTGATGACCAAAACCAGTCCTAGAACCCAGGGAGTTCACAGGCTCCCAGCTCTGTGTTGTCTCTACCATTTGTCTCTTGCTAGAATGAAGGGCAGAGTGGGAATACATTACCCCTTCCACATCAAGACTTCCCCCTTCCTGGTTTCAATATATTATGGGTTGGCATAAGAAATTAAATGGGAATTTGGGGGGAGTTATGTGGAAGCCACCAGCAGATGACACAGAAAAAGTTTAGAAATACATAAAATATATGGACAGTACTGTATAATATCAACCTATTTTATTTTTTAATACCATAATAATTCAGACTTCGTCTCTGGGATGAAGGGAAGGCCAAAAAATTTTATGTGGATTTTCCAGATCGTGAGGCCACCTCACCCCAACCTCCTCGATGTGGGGGGGAGGTGGGGAAGGGAGGGAGAGGGGAAAGATCAGAGCCTAGAGCTCAACTGGGCTAAGTGGAGTCTTCGGGAGCTCCAGCAGGTGGAAAGAGGTTACTGAAAACAAATTGCTGACTTGCCATCTCTGTGCTTGGCTCACCCATGTTACCAAGGCTGCTTGGGCCCTAGGAGTTAAAGTGAGTCAACAGGGTGACATAATAGTCAATACAGTAAATGTGATCTTTGGCTACGTTAATAAAAGTCTAGTGTCCAGGACAAAGGAGGCCAGAATCCCATTCTCTGCCTCCATCAGAGAGACAGACTAAATGGAGAGCTGGCCCATTTTAGGAAGGTATCCTAGTCCCTAACAGCAGTTACGGGGGCGTAGAGGTTCCATAAAAGAAATAAGTAGAACAACACTGTAAAAATAATAGTCACACTGATCTAGCACCTTCAGATTTGCACAGTGATTTATAAAGTGTCTCATTTTATCCTAGCCCTGGGAGGCAGGCGCTGTTATTATCCCCATTTTACAGATGACGAAACTAAAGTTAAGTGACTTGCCCAGGGTCACACAGCTAGTAAGCAGCTGAGACCACATTTGATTTAAGGTATCCACTGCATCACTTTCCTGCCATTATAAAGAAGAGTTTTGTTTGTTTTTTTTTTTATCGTGCATGTTAGCACATGGAGAAGTTCAAGGTGTAACAAAAAAACACGAAGAGTGTGTGTGTGTGTGTGTGTGTGTGTGTGTGTGTGTGTGTGTGAAGAAGGGCTCAGAGCAAAGAATATTACTGGGTCTCCAAAGTGGTCAATCACCAGAGCCTCAAGTGCAATGTTCTTTTGGCCATTCCAGGAAGGGTATAAAGAGGGTTGGATCCTTTAGAAAAATCACACTTGGCTTCGACCCACCTAGCTCTGTCAAGCTCTCCATCACTCCTCCTAATCAATGCTTGATGCCTTCAGTACAGGCTACGAAGAGTCTTGGTATGTGCCCTATATGATTCCTGAGACACCTTACTTCCCACAGACTCTCCGTGATGCCTTCCTTGAGCCTACAGAAGGCCAGGTGTCACTTTATTAATTATCCAACAAGGGAGTGCAATATCTGGGCTGTCTAAAAGATGGTATGCTATACTCAAGCCACCAGCCAAGTGGTCCTTTCAGAATTGCTCTGGTCCCTGCTCAGAATGGCCTTCCCTAAAAATTACAGTATCCCCACTGGCCACCAAAGGGTATTAAGCTTGCAAATACAGTTTCACATGGCTTCTCATTTAGGTTCTGAATTTTGAGCAGTAAGTAATAAAATATTCATACTAACTGCTAGCATTGATTAAAGAGCTTTATGGCTTGTAAAGTGTCTACAAATATTACCTCATTTTATCTCCATAACAATCTTGGGAGGTAGATGCTATTATGATCCCCCATTTTACAGATGAGGAAACTGAGGCAGACAAGAGGTTAAGTGACTTGCCCAGGGTCACACAGCTAGTAAGCATCTAAGGGCTCACTTCCACCATTCACTGTCTTCGCCCAGTGGCTCTTCCAAACTTTTTCATCTCTCCTCAAATCTTCCATGACTCTCTCTCCACTCTCTCACCTGAGAACCTTGCCTCAGATTTTAGAGAAAAACAAATGAGGTCATTTGTGGTGAGTTCCCCTTTCTCTCTTCTTCATCTCCTATTATTCAGATGTCTTCTGCCACTTTCTCCTCCTTCACACTTGTCTCACATGATGAATTTGCCTTACTCCCGATCAAGGCTAACCCTCTGCCTGCTCACGCTATCCCATCCCATCTGATCTCCTCCAACAGATCAAATCCTCTGTCATCCCCACTCTATCACTTATCTTCAGGTTCTTCTTGTCACTGCCTACAAACATGCCCATGTCTCTCCCATCATGAAAAAAGCCTCACTTGATTCTTCTATCCCTGCTAAATATAGTCTTAGATCTTTTCTGCTCTTTGTAGCTTTACAGCTTAAAACTGTACTAAGATTTTTGGGACATCCTGTATATATAGTATAGACTAAATATATAGTGTAGACTAAAACCCAGCCATACCCTCTCATTCTATACAATTGGTATTTTAGTATTTAGTAAATAATAAATAGTAACTGTTTCTCTTTCGGCCAGGAACCCTGAGGGTCTTCCCTTCCCAGTTTCATTTTTTGATTAAAGGGGCCATCCCTTGATTAATTTCTTAAAGAAGTCTTTTCACTGAATGGGCATTATCTCACTCAAAGTGAAAACCTGAAAAGGCCTTAGCCTGAAAGATCCCAGGGTCTCCCAATGCATCCTGGGCCATCTCCAATCATCCTGGTAAACATCTGGCCACTGGACCCAGATGGCTCTGGAGGAGAAAGTGAGGCTGGTGACCTTGCACAGCCCTCCTTCACTCAAATCAAAGTCAACTGCAAGTCATGTCATCATTTCCCTGATATCATGGTCCTCTTCAAGAATGAAGGATAAACACAATACAATTGGTGGTCCTATCTTTCCATAAATCTTCCCTAGAAAAGCTGCCCAATGCTTTGGAGGCCTCCCTCTGATTCTTTTAACATTTTGTGGATACCACTAAAATTCTTGGGCTATTCATCTGTCATCCCTCATCCTAGATCTATGACCAGCCCTCTTGTCGTTGCACATACAACTAGAATCAAGATTATCAATTTAGAAGTAGAAAGGATCCTTTGAAGTCATCTAGTTAAATCCCCTCATTTTATAGGTAGAGTCAGAAGATTGGCTGGTCTGTGAGGACAATCCTTGGAGAACATGTAGATATTCACTGCCTGATTTCAGTCCAAGAGAGCACAAGTATGACTCAGGGATTTGTAATGTGAATGATAAAAAAGTCTTCTAATTGGCTGTAGAACTGGAATAGCTGATGACTCAGGGGTTATGAGCCAGAACTGAATGGGCAGACAAAAGGGACAATCTGCCCCTTCAGTTTTCTCTTTCCTTTGTGGCTAGGAGGAGGCAACTTAAAGCTGGTCCTGAGAATTGAGTGAGGGAAAGATGGCAGTCCTATCTCCCACCTGGCACATGTTTGCCCTTTCTCTTTTGTGTTTGCTTTCTTGATTAGGTAACTGAGGAGCAACTTGAGAGACAGATGATAAACATACATAGGCAGCAATCTTGTGAGCATTGTGAAAGTTGGAGAGCCTACAGGAAGACAGCTGGTATCTGCACTTGAGCAAAAGATGGGGAGAACCATCAACAGCCAAGTGACCTGGCTGAGCCACAGATTGGCCCTGTCCAGCCAGCAGAGATGCCACACTCTTAGAAGATCTGGCCCAGCTGATCAACAGAGTAACTTATCCAACACTGATACCATGAACCACAGCTAACTTCATGAGGACTCCACAAGGGGAAAAAAGGCTGTCTAGACCCAAGAGTCTAGAGGTATTCTTTTGACACACATTTTTTCCTCTCTGTCTGTTTCACTACCATAGTACTTTGACCTAATCCCTATTTTCTCCAAAAGTCTGTGTGTATGCCTCAAGCTTTTAAGGGGAATGTTTCAACTGCTTTTGCTATACTTTCTCAGTAAATGAGTCAACTGGTTCATTGCTGATGGAAAGCACACCAGTGGGGACTCAGGAACAATAATATTGGAACTATATATAGCCTCTTGTGGTAGCCTGCTCTAAGACTATTAGAGTATAAGTAGCACTGCCCTGGGAAACACACCAGCTAGTGCAAGTACATGTTGGAGAAGTAACCCCAAAGGAGGTGCTACATATTTATATAAAAATTGAAATGCAGCGAAGCGAAGTGACCTGACCAAGGTCATACGGTCAGAGTAGAAATGTTCTAACTCCAAATCTAGCATCCTTTACACTGTGCTTCACAGGGCTTGGATGGGTGAGAGGTGACTAGTTTGGAAGAGAGAGCATATTAATAATACCAAACCCTGATGTGGTCTAAAAAAAGAATAAGAAACATCAAAAAGGTACTTCAGGTGCAAGGGCCCAGGAGAGGAGGAAAGCTGGAGGAAATTTTAAAGAGAAGCGAATTTTTGTTTTGGAGATTTAAAATTCAAAAGAGACATTTCCTGGGGGGTCTTGGATAAGGTTTGGACTGAGGAAGGGGATCACCAGATTTGGAATTGGAAGACCTAGGGTCAAATCCTGATTCTGCCATAATTTACTCCTGGCAATAATAACAGTGATAGTAATCAATAATAATAAAAGAAGGTACCTTCAGTGGTACTGACTTACGTTCTCCAGCCTCTAGGCGTCTTCCTCCACTCCTTACCTTTCAATCCCTCTTCTCTATCTCTGCCAAATGTGACATCATCCTTCTAATTATGTAGGATGTAACATTAGTTGCCTCTTAACCCTCTCCATCCCTCCCCAACCCCAACCAGATCAGCTGCCAAGTCCAGTTGATCCTATCTCCACATCTCTTACATCTGTCCCTTCCTCTCCACTCACAGTACCACCAACCTAGTTAAAGCCATCATTCATTAGAATGATTCTTAGAATCCCCTCCCAACTGGGTTCTTTGCTTCCATCTCTCCTCTCTCCAATTCATCAGCCACACAGCTGCCATATTAGATCTAATCTAGTCACTCTCCTATACTCAAAAATTTTCAGTGGCTCCCTAGTGCTTCTGGAATAAAACACAAATACCTCAGGGTAGCATTTAAAGCCCTCCACTTTCTGGTTTCCATTTATCTTTCCAGGCTTATTATAGAACTAACAGAAAATGACTGTAGACTACATGCCAGTGGAGGCACTTTCTGTACCAGTGCAGGCCTCAGGATAGACCTACTCCCATTGTTTCTCCTCTCTTGGATCCTGGATCCTGCCACCAACCCCCTCCCATCTATTTCCTTAGACTGGCTGTTTTCTCACCAGGGTGGGGTAGACTGACTTCTTGTTCTCTGGGCTGAGGAGCCATTCCAGGTGGTGGTGCCAGGGACTAGAAGAAAAGGGCTCCAGCTGCTCTCCCCTTACCTTGCCCCCTTTCAAGCAAAACTAACACTAGTTATCTCTTGTCCCTATCCTCCTTTGCCCTCTGTTTCCACTATGTCCTTTGGATACCTCCCCTATTGTAATGTAATGGAAAGATCTCTGCATTTGGCAGCGGAGTATCTGAGATCAGGTCCTGACTCCTCTGCTACTTACTGTTATATGACCTTTCAAAAGTCACTTCTTCTCTCTCTGAGCCTCAATTTCCTCTTCTTTAAAACGAGGGAGTTAGACTACGTGATCTTTCTGTCATCCTAAGATCCTAGATACTTCCAGTCACACCCCTTCTATCTTCTGGTGCATAAGCTTTTTCCCAAAGACACCATATTTCTCATTTCTCTAACTTCTCTAGCTGTTCCTTCTCTCATATCCTCTGACACACAGGGCCCAGAGGAAGAGTTGATATGTTCCCTTTTATCTAACTACCCCAAGGACATTCTCCCTTCTTTCTCAATGAGTTCAGTACCTGGCTCACAATCTCCCTCTTCCCCGACTCCTGCCTCATGCTAGCAGATTTAACATCTGTGCTGATATTCCCTCAAATAACCTAACTTTCCACTTCTTTCATCTACTCACCTCCCATGACCTACTCTCCCACCTTACCTTAACCACACACACACATACACACACAACCTAATTCTTGCCATCACCCACCCTCCATGTTCAATAACTCTGAAATTCCTTTACCTAATTATAATCTTTTATCATTTTATCTCTGTTAAGCCTTATGACTCTTAACCTATTCTTCATTGTCACAATGACCTCCAGTCCTTCTACACCATAGTACTTTCTTAGGCCATCCTTTCTAACTCCTCTCTTATTAAACTCTAAGCTCCTTTGAGGGCAGACACTTTATTTCTTGCTTGCTTGTATTTGTATCCCCTCTGATGCTCAGCAGAGTGACTGGAATAATAATTGTATATATGCATAAATAATTATTCAGCACTTCAAGGTTTGGAAAATATATGTTATCTCATTTGATCCTTACAACTACCTGCAAAGTAGGGGCTATTATTATCCCCATTTTACAGATGAGAAAATTAAATGTCACCCAGGATCACTCAGCTATTAAATATCTGAGGCAGGATTTAAAGTTGAATTTTTCTGAAGCCAAGTCCAACATTCTATCTACTGCACCACCTAGCTGCCTACTTAATATATGTTGTAGCTATCTATGATTATCAAAATTCGCATTTATGTAACAATAATGAGATTAGATTAAAAGCACTTTACATATATTATCCCATTTGATCCTCATATAGCCTTTCAAAGTAGGGAATGCAAGTATTTTTACCCCCTGCTTTACTGATGATGAAATTAAGGCAAATGATCTGCCAAAGATCTCGGCACTCTTCAGTGGCAGAGCAAAAGTGTCTGTCCCAATTCTGGGGCTCTTGTTATGGCACATTGCCTTCTTACTTTAAGAGCTAATTTAATTCAACAAATGTTTATTAAGTATCTATTAAGTGAAATGGTCTGTGCTCAGAGCTGAGGGTCAGAGAGGACAGAAATAAAATATAAAACTGACCTCAGAGATCACCATCTAGCCCAGAAATTCCATGCTTGCACACAAAAAGCATAGTACGAGGCAAAATTCAAGGTCAAAATGAGTGGCAGGGATAGGAAAATCTTACAGAAGTTCAGAAGACGCTCCCACCTGTCAAAGGTCCAAGGGGAGAGAGTCTAAACTAGCTAGCTCTGTACAAGCTAACCCCAACCTAAAATCCCTGGGTCTGTGGGGCCTTGCCTTAACTGCAGGAGAGGTACAGCTTGAGCCATAGCCAGGTCTTCAATTAAATTTAATAAACATTGAGTATGTACCATGATCTACTATGTACCAG
This sequence comes from Phalanger gymnotis, assembly GCA_028646595.1. Classification (NCBI taxonomy): domain Eukaryota; kingdom Metazoa; phylum Chordata; class Mammalia; order Diprotodontia; family Phalangeridae; genus Phalanger; species Phalanger gymnotis. Next base: position 129,365,628 of record CM053625.1, on the reverse strand, counting down.
TCCCTGGGGATACAAAGTAAAAGACCAAAGAGACCCTGCCCTCAAGGAGCCTACATTCTCATCACAGAAGAAGAGCACATGTACACAAATAAGCAACTACAAAGTAACTCCAAGAGGGAGACAGCACTAACCAGTCCAAAGACCAAGATGGGCTTCTCTAGGAAGGAACAGGTGAGCAGCGTCTTGAAGGAAGGATGCTGAGAGGAAGAGGTGAGGGGGGATTGCATTTGAGGTGAAGGAGAGCTGAATTAGAGCACATCCCCAGGGGAACTGTGAGCATGGGCCTTCCCCAATACATGTTCCATAGGCCCTCTGCCATATAAACATGGGAGCCAGCCTACGTAAAGTCAGAGAGGTCAAAATTAGAGCTACTCAATTCAATATGCATATATTTAGTACCTACCATGAACCTTCCCTCAAAGCACTTATGGTCCATTTATATTCCAATGTGGGTGTCATATAAGTACAGCCATAACTAGGAATTCCATCTTGGACCTCTCTCTCCAGTTTACGTGAGCCACTCAAAGGAGTATTTGTTCCTTGTATCTTCCCATCCCCAATTTGCTTCATTTGAATGAAAAAGCTTTTATTAAATGCTTACTATGTACTAAATACCAGGCTAAGGACTGTATATACAAATAGAAAAGTGAGATAGTAACTGATCCCAGGGAGCTCATACCCCAGATGAGGTATAAATGCCAGAAAACTCAGGAGCGCAGAATGAACATGGGAGTGAGGAAACCAAGGATTGATCTCAGGGATCCTGGCCCCTTGTTAACCCTAAAGTAGGACCAGGAGCGCTGATTCTTGCTGCTGACCAAGTAGCCACAGCAAGCTGGACTTGCTGGCATTTCCTTGTGAGGTCAAGCTCTGGGATCACCCACCTCTGAAATTTTAGATCCTCCTCAAAAACAAAAGCATTCCTAAATAGTTGGCTCCTGTTGGAGCCTTCCATGATCTTTCAGTTTTGAGAACTCAGCCATATGGGGTAATTGAAGAAACAGGTTCTAAGGAACACCCTGTCACCTTAGTACTGACTGGACAATTAAAAACAACTCAGAAGAACAACCCAAACGTAAAATAAATAGGTTCAGGCATAATATCACTTGAAAAAATAGAGACGTTGACTCCCTTCTCATCTAAGTGGTATGAGTAGCTATAAAGCTTTCCATCCTGGTAACTACAGGTCATCTTCTGATATTTCAAGGAACATGCTGTTAAGTCATTTCGGTCATGTCCAACTCTGTGACCCCATTTGGAGTTTTCTTGCAAAGATACTAGAGCAGTTTGCCATTTTTCCTCCAGTTAATTAAGGCAAACAGAGGTTAAGTGACTTGCCCAGGATCACAGCTAGTAAGTATCTGGGGCTGGATTTGAACTCAGGTCTTCCTGCCTCCAGGCCTGGCACTCTACTATACCACCTAGCTGCGCTTTTAAGGAACATTCCCCCTTCTAATTCCATGATCCTGAAACTCAATAAGTAGATGGCCAAGAGGGTCTGGAACCAAGAAAAGGGTCAAGAGTGAGGTCATGTTCTGATTCCAGATCTTAAAGTCCAGAATAAGGTTGTGGGCAAAGTCAATACACAAGCTCGTTATTCCACCCCAACTATCTTCTAGCCTGAGATAGAGACTACACCCTGTAACTGATAGCTCAAATAGAGATTAGAAAGCGTCAATGAGACTATTGTGGGAGAAACATCCCCTCTCTGAGTTCAACTGTCGGTAAACTGCTGCCAACATGTATTTACCACAATGCAGAAACTAGAGAGATAAAAACCTAGGTTTTGTTATTATGCTCAAGCACAGGTTCAGGTCTCAGGGAAAACCTAAACAATCAATAAATAGGATTCAGACAAGGTCTCTCATAGGCAAAATTCTGCCTATGAGAAATAATTTGTTTACATATTACAATCTTGTACATTCCTTACAGGCCATAAAAGTTAAAGAAAAGATAAATTCATAATAGCATACTTCATTCAGTATCATAAAAGTTGAACAAACAGTTAAACAGAGTCATAATCGCATATATTCCCTAAGGAAACAAACTTTATTAAACAAACTCTACAGGTAAACTAAGTTAGGTTACAGATTAAACAACATTTGGAGGGGTCACAAATAGGCTGACTGAAGAGAAAGGTTTACATGTTGCCAAGGAGTCAGGGATAGTTGAGATTCTTCCTCTGGCTTTTTATCTAAGGAATGCTGAAGGCTTTAAGTACTTTTTCACATCCCATGAGACAGGTTTTGGTCAACTCAACAACCTTTCAATTAGGAGAAATGGCCTTGACCTTCCCTTAACATTATTATTCCATGAGTCAGGTTTTGGGCAGGCAAGGTTAATGTTAACAGAAGACAGATTATTAGTTAAACAAAATTTGCAGAAGGGATGGCCCTGAGTCCCAAATAAAAGGAAATAAAAAGTTCCCATAACAAGACACTGATCCCCATAATTAATAAATGAATTTGCTTTTCTCATTAGACAATTGGCCTGATTTGCTTCTTTTTTTTTTTTTAATAGGGGTACAGCCATGGAACTCTTAGCTGAGGCTATGCTTGACTGGTGAGTTCTCACAAAGCAAACTCTATCTAGGCAGCCCCAGACCATAGACTATACTCCATTCCACCAACCTTCCGACTAGCCTGCCATTCACATATGCCTT
>CM053625.1:129335785-129362466 GCA_028646595.1 Phalanger gymnotis | reverse complement strand
GGATTTAGAGCCCTGGGATCAGCAGGCAAATATAGTCTCAGGAGCCTTCTGTATCTGTGTTGTCACTTCCTGTGGTATTCTCCCAGTCTACTTCTCCCTGCCGGGTGCTATGGTTAACCTTTCTGTGTGCCCACTTCCTGTGAAAGTAAGAAATGGGTACAAGAGTGGGAACAGATCTCTATGATATGATTCATTAAGAGTCTGAATAAAGGACTGATGGTAACTCAACTGGGGCCAAATTGCATGGTAATTTATAACCCAACCCCCTCATTTTGCAGATAGGGAAACTGAGGCCCAGGGAGGCCTAGTGATTTGCTCAAGGTCATATAGGTGAGAACTTAGGAGCATTAAAAACCCAAATGCATGGTACCCACCAGGCATCCTCCTTGCTTTGAACCCAGTCAGTCTTACCTACGATAGTTCTCAAAGCTTTCTTTGATACGGCGCCGTTCCTTCTCTTGTGGCTCCCCATTGCTCAGTCCACCTCCCTAGAAAGAAAAAAGAAGGTGGAAGTAAATGCAAGCAAGGTGGGCCTGGGCTAACAACTGGTACCATGTCAGTGAGTCTTGAGTGAGGATGGTTTGGATTCCATCTTTTTTCTTTTTCCTCTGCCCCACCCCCATAGTCTATTGCTCCAGCCACAAATCCCTTGTTCAGTTCAGATGAGTTGGGCAGAGAAAGACCTCTGAAGGGTTTGGTTTTTTTTTTAACGAGCATTTATATAGCACCTACTATGTGCCAGGTACTGTGCTAAGCACTTTACAAATACTGTCTCATTTGATCCCCACAACAACCCTGGAAAGTTGGTGCTATTATTATCCCCATTTTACAGATGCAAAAATAGGCAGACAGAGATTAAATGACTTTCCGGCATCACATAGATAGTAAGTATGTAGATAGTAAGGTTGGATTTGAACTAGGATCTTCCTGACTCTAAGTCCAGAGCTCTATACTCTGCACCACCCTACATAAATTTGAAGGAAGTGAAGGTTGTATCATTAGTCTTAGCAACAAAGCACTCCCAGAGCATGTGACCCTGTTCTTTGCATCATGTATTTAGAATGGGAAGGGGCCCTAGAAACCATCTAGTCAGCCCCCTCATTTTGGGTAAATGACTTGCCCAGGTTCAATCACTTAGTGAGTGATGGAGCCAGGATAAAAAACTCAGGCCCTTTGACTCCAAATCCAACCCTTTTCCCTCTAAACCACATTAGAGGAGACAGAATGCCCTCCCAGAATCAACTGTAAAGGCCGGTTCTAAAGGATCTTACAATCATAATCATACACAAATACAAATGCAAACACATGCATACAGATACAAATATTTAGACACACATCCATAAAGACCCCAAATTGCGCATATCGACACATGTCCACACAAAAGTACAATCTCACACGCATGCCGACATACACTCAAGAATCACACGTGACCAAGATCCACCCCAAGGGAAGCTTGCATCAAACACACTGCATTAAGTTTCAATTCATCCTGGGGTCACTCAGCTTCTCTTACATTTGGGGCCAGAAAATGCTTCTCTTTTGTGGTTACAAAGGGCTGTTCTAGATGCTTCTCCTTAGCTGGATGACCTGAAACATACAATTGGTCCCACACTCTCATTAGTCCACGGAACTGGGCATGGAATCCAATAAGCCCACTCCACACTCCCAGTCTCCTCTCAGCAAGCCAAATGTAATATAATTATATTAAATAGCAAAAATTTATACAGTGCTTTAAAAATGTTACCTTATTTTATACTTATAAAACCCCTAGGAGATAAGTGTATTATTCCCATATTACAGATGAGGAAACTGAGCCTGAAAGAAGACAAGTGACTTACCCAGGGACAAGTGACTTAGTGTCTGAGGAAGGATTTGAACTCAGGTTTTCCTGACTCTAAGTCCAGCACTCTATCCACTACACCACAGAGTTGCCTCGATTTCCCAAAGGGGTCAAAGACAGAGGGAAAGGATCCTTGTGGATATTTGTAGCAGTACCTTTATTTCGTAATAGCAGAGAACTGGAATCAAGGAGGGTATGAAAAACTAGATAAACTCTCCCCCCTCATCTCTACCTCCTGACTTCCCTGGCTTCTTCCAGGTCCCAGATGAAAGCCCATCTTCTACAAAAAGCCTTTCCTAATCCCACTTAACGATAGTGCTTTCTTTCTACAGATTATCTCCAATTTATCTGGTCTTGTTTGTACATAAATGCTTGCAGGTTGCCCCCTCCATTAGAATGTGAGCTCCTTGAGAGCAGGGACTGTCTTTTGCTTTCTGGGTATCCTCAGAGCATAGCGTAGTAGCTGGCATAGTAGGCACTTAATAAATGCTTGTGGACTGATGAAGTGACATGAATGGGATAGAATATTGTCATGCCCAATATAAATAAGAGCAGTATTGTTGCATTGTGAGTAGTAAATAAGCCTCGGAGTCAGAAAAGACCTGGGTTTCGGTCCAGCTTCTGACACATACAAGCTAAGCTGTGGGACCAAGGGCCAGTGCTCAGGTGACTCTGTGAGACTCAGTCACTAAGCAGCTGCCAATATACATTGGTCAGAGGAAGTTTCCTCACTGGGAATTACTTATACCAATGGAATCATTGGTCTGGGTAAAAAAAAGAAGAAAATGACAAATTCAGTATGTTGTTATACTGAAGACATAAAATGAGATGTGCATTTGCTGACACAGTCAACAGGTCAATTTGTTTTGCTTGACTTTACTCCTTTGTTAGAAGGAAAGTGAAGGAGGTGAGGAGTTAGCGGGAAGGGACAGATTAAAAAAAGAAAATACTATCAGTAACATTTAAAATAAAGAGAAAAAATCAAAAAATAAAACTATATAGAAGGAAGAAAAAGAAGCTCAGAAGGGGACACAAACAGGATAGTTTTATGACTACTTTATTCAATTTAACCTGTCCTTTCTGACAAGCTAGGCAGTGGATAGATTGCTGCGCTGAGCTCAAAATCCTGAGTTCAAATTTAGCCTCAGACACTTACTAGTTGTATGACCCTGGGCAAGTCATTTAATCTCTGTTTGCCTCAGCTGTCTTAATTGTAAAAATGAGGATAATGATAGAACCTACCCTTCAGGGTCATTGTGAAGATCAAATAAGATATTCAGAAAGAGTCCTTAGCATAGTGCCTGGAATACAGCAAGTGCTTTGTAAACGTGTATTTTTTTTAACTACAGAGAAGTTTACTGCTTCACACACAGTTCTCTTTTTTATTCTTTATACATTGGAAGGTTTGTTGAAGACTATTATATTCATAATGAAAAAGAACATTTTTTTTAAAAAAGAAGGGGAAAATCCCATTGTATTAGGCTGAGTAGAAGACCCAGAAACAAAAATATTCCCTTACTATGACACTTCCCATAGTGGCTGTTCCAAACTTTTTTTCTTCTAAGGCTCTCTCTTCCACTGGTTCTTCCTATCCTTTCAATAGAAGACCTCACCTCCTATTTTACTGAGAAAACAAGATCCATCCATCTTTCCCCTCTACTTCACACCTCAAAACCTTTCTATGTTTTCTATTCCCTCCTCCTTTGTTCCAGTCTTGAAGAGGTGACCCTCTTCCTTGTCAATGCCAGTCTCTCTGCTTGTGCCCTTGATTCCTTCTCCTCTATCATTCATTAGCTTACTGATTCAATCACTCTTTCTTTCTCTCATTTTCAACTTTTTTTATTGGTTCTTTCCATGCTTCCTACAAACCCATGCCCACATCTTCTTCAGTCTTAAAAAACAAAAACAAACAAAAAACTCTTTCATCTGACCCTGCCATCTTCTCAAGACACTATATAGAATGATACCTTTTCCCTTCCATGATCAAACTTCAAGAAAAAAGTGATCTATACTTGTTACTTCCATCTCCTTATCTCCCACTCATGCCTTGCAATCTGACTTTCTGCCCACAACTCAACTGGACATTATTTCTTCAAGGTTACCAACCATCTCTTGATTGCTAAATCCAGTGACTTTTTCCTCGCCCTATCTGACCTTTCTCTAGTTTCTGACATTGTCAGTGACCTCCTCCTGTTTGTCCTCCAATATGTCTGATTGCTCCTTTTCTTTCTCCTTCACCAAATTATCACCTAGCTCCCACCCTGCTAAGTATATACATTCCCACTCAGCCTCATTTCTAGGCTCTCTTCTCTTCTCTCTTTATGATCTCATCAGATCCTATGGGTTCAATTAGCATCTCTCTCTATATATATGATTCCCAAATATCTAGCTCTTTTGGCTCTCTTGAACTTTTATTGCCAACTGCCTCTTATATGAGCTTAACTGGAGTTAAAATGAGGACCTGGGCCAAAGACCACAAAATGGAAAGCTGTTGTGGGGAGGAGAGGTGGAGAGCCCTTCAAGAAAGACCTCAAACCTTGAGATACAAGGTCCCACAGGGAAAGTAGCCCTCCTGGCCAAGATACTCTGATGTTGCTGCTAGGTAGGCAGCCACTGTGAGAAGCAACCTAGGGAAGAGCTGGCAAAAGAAGAGTTCCCTTGGAGTCCAGCTACACAATCCCATGTGGTAATTTCCCACATTAATTAATCATTATTGCTAACTAGGTGCTAACCTAAGTTGTTTCCACCCGCGGAAGGAATTCAAATATTTTCAGTATAGCCTAAATTTTGGTAGCCTTGGGAAAAGTACTGGTTACCTCCACCCTCCTTATGTTTCTGTCCACAGGCATCTAACTCAAAAATAGAATTCACTATCTTCCTTCTTAAACACATCCCTGGCTCTAAATGTCCCTATTTCTTTTGCAGGCATTATCTTTCTTAGTGTGAACTTAGGTTCACAACTTGGAAATGCTCCTCAGCTTTCTACTCTCCCTTATTCTTCATATCCAACCAGTCGAATCCAATCAAGTCTTATTGATTTTACCTCCGTAACGTCCATGGCACCCATCTCCTTTCTACTCCTCCATGGTCATCGCTCTGTAGTTCAGGACCTCACCACCTTTTGCCTGAGCTATTGAAATGCCCTCCTTTCTTCCAGCCTCTTTGTTTTTCTAATTGATCCCCTACACAGCTGCCAAAATATTTTAAGTATAAACATGTCTACTTTTTGCTCAAAGAACTTCAGTGGCTCCCTATTTCCTCTAGGACAAAATATAGTCTTTATTCATTTACAGACCACAGTCTGGCTCCAATTTGCCTTCCCTGACTTATTTTATCCTATTCCCCAAAATACTTTCTTCATTTCAGCCAAATTGGAATGCTAGCTATTCCCTTCTCTAGGCTGTTGTCTCCCATGCCTAGAATGCACTGAGTAACTCATCTCTACCCCCAGAATCCACAGCTTCCCTCAAGGCTCAGCCCTGCTGCCCTGTTAGTGCCCTCGCCCTCCTCAAATGGCCTTATCTTTACTTACCTCTGTACAGATCATTTCCTCCCCACCCCCAGAGTGGAATAGGTGCTCTCTCTGAAGACAGGGTCTGTTTCATTTTTCATCTTTGTATCCCCAGTACCTAGCACAGTCCCTTGTACATAGTAGGCATTTATTGAATGCTTTTCGAATTGAACTGAATTGGATATAATTTAACCCTCTTCAGACAGCCATTTTCTGATAATGTTGGTCTTTTCCCTATTCACTATTTACTTTTGGTAAAGATATTAATAAATTTGTGTGTTCAGATGAACAAAGTGGCAAGGAAACTAGAGATAACCAATGAATCAATTTAATAAACATATATTGAGCACCTATTATGTGCCAGGCAATCCTAGGCTCTGGATACAAAGACAAAAAGAACTCAATCCCTCCCTAGGGGAGCTTATGTCCTATGGGTAGTGCGCCATATGACAATATATATACACAAAATAGACACAAATACAAATAATTTTGGAGGATATTAGTAACTGGGAGCATCAAGGAAGGCATCATGTAGGAGGTGATACCTGAGCTGAGCTCTGAAGGGAGCTAAGGATTTCAAGGAGTGGAGGTCAGGAGTATTAAGGCTATAATTAAGAGTAAGTAACTATTAAGGGGTAGCCTGTGCAAAAACACCTGAAGATCGAGCTCTCTGAGGACTAGTAGAGGCAACTGGGGCTGTTTTGCCCCAAGAAGATGTAGGAGGGGACGTAATCACTGCTTCTAAGTATTAACAATCCATCATTTCGAAGAGCAATTCGACTTGTTCTCCTTGACCCCAGAGAACGGAACAAGGAACATCCTGTGGAAGTTACAACACGGTTGCTTTAAGCTAAATGTGGAGAAAAATGTTGTAACAATGAGGGCTGCCCTGAAGTGAAATGGGCTTCTTCCCATCTCTGGAGGTTCTCAAGTAAAAAGCCAGATGAGCACTTCCTGGGGAAGGGGCAGAGGTGGCATGAACATTCAGAGCTATAGGAATGGGTTGGATTAAATGAGTCTCTGAGGTCCCATCCTACTCTGAGATTCTGTAATCCTGTCCCCTCTTTCCTCAGGTTCCCTCAGAGTGAGTGTTCTCCCAGCAGGAGATCACGTTTTGGAAGGAGCTGTGTGTGCTGGAAGGACTGAGAAGTCCACACCACAAGCTGCCTTCCCTGGGCCATGGCCCCTGGGGCTCAGATCTTTGGCCTTCTCAGAGCCCTGCCAAACAAGAAGCCACCCTCAGAAGGGGTATTCCTCCAGGCCAAAGATGCTATTTCCTCCTGCCCTAGGACACACAGATCTCCTAGGCTGTGCTGGTCAACTCTGTGCCTGCTTCCATTCTTCCTCAAACCCTCCTGCTCTGACCAGAAGGAGTGAAACTCAGTCCCTGTCCGGTTCCTCTCCCAGACACAGCTGAGTAACAGCCGATCAGCCACTTATTCTCCACATGAGCGTTTCTCTTTTTGACACCTTCACTCTGCATGGTGGGGGGAATGTGAATGGTTCCCCTTGAACTCCTCTTTCTTTAGAAATCAAAGTCGATGTCACTCATGGATAGATATGTGAAATGGGGGAAATTGGTTCACAGGCCTTTGCTACTTCCCACCCCCACCCACCTCCACCCCCAGTCGCTGTCAGGATGGAAAGAGTGTGTCAGAAATCATACTAAAAGTGAAAGTGACTGATAGTCATGATTTAGTAACTTCTCCCTCCTTGAGGTAATTTAGTACAATTGAATCAGGTTTTCAACGACAACCCAAAGAAGTGACTCTAATGGTAGTATTTGAGTTATCAGTGCCAGACTGGCAGGGAGATGAGAAGGAAGGGAGTCCTAGGTCCTCTCAGTTCATACCACATTACCAATTCTACCTCTACACAAGTCAGGCTCTCCCAGTCTCCCAAGGTGTCTGCTTAATGACATAGGATGACTGTAGGATTTAAGGTAAAAGAGACCTTCGATAGAGATCAGTTAGTCCAACTTTTTTTTTTCTTTTTCTCTCTTTTGTTTTTAGTCCAACTTTCTCATTTCACTCATTAAAGAAACCGAGTCCCAGGGAGATTGAGTTACTTGCCCAAAGACAAAAAGGCAGTGGGCATCAGAATGGGATTTGAAGACCCACGTCCTCTGACTACAGAGTTAGTGCCCTTTCCACTGTACCACACTGCTGGGGCGCTGGAGTGTAGAGACGGGCTCACTTTTGTCGGAAACTTGTGCGTCCTCCTCCAGGTCCCTGGGAAGAGTTAACTTTGAGAAAGAGACAAACAGCCTAGTTTAGACTTCAGTACTGGTCGTCCCCCGTAACCTCAAACCGGGTTTCAATCAATTCCACCAACTTTGTCCCTTTTCAGACTCTCTCCAAGGTATGCCTCCCACCAGACCTATTGATGCATTTTAGACCCCCCTGCCAAAATGTGATGTGACAAAACCCCAGGAATGTGAAAGAGGAGTACCAAGAGGGAAGTAGGGGCCTGCTGGCCCTTCACCTCTCCTTTTATCTCATGTCCAATAGACCTTTTTAGACAGTCCTAAATTCTCTTCCTCCTCCCCTACTCCCCTCACCCTTGACATCCAATGGACCATCATGATAGGGAGCTTTTCTTTTTTTAGGCCTGTGACCAAATTGTAGCCTCTCTGGGTTATAAATCTAGTAGCTTGTCCCTTCTACATTTCTACCAGTCTGGCCCCAACCTCCAGACTTCTCATTGGCATAGTACCTTCTGCTTTGAAATGTGCTTTCTCACATGACCTCCCTCAATTCCCCCAATGTCCCCAGGGAGCAAATAGTACTACAGCTTAGGGATAATGGAGAAAGCTTTAGACTTGGAGCCAGCAGAGAACAAGGTTCTAATTCTGGCTTTGGCATTGATAGTGGTGTCTTATAAACAAATTGAATTTTGAGCTGTGTGATCATGGGGACATTTCGCCTCTCTAATCCTCAATTTCCTCATTTGCAAAGTAACAATAATTTTTATGCTACCCACATCACAGGGGAGGTGACTTTATAAACATTAAAGCACTATGGAAATGAGTTGTAGCTATTATTTTGAAGGAGGAGTGGAAGCTCCAAAGTCTCACAGCTGTTAGATGGCAGAGCTGGGGCCAGAATTCAGGTCTTCTTCTGACTCTAAAGTCCTTGCTTTTTATATGGCAGCCACTGCCTTGTCCTTATGGGCCAATAATTAGAAACTGGATAATTCATCAATAAATCTCTTTAGAGTCTGACCCCAGCAATAAGGAAGGAGAAAAGTGGCTCCCAACTAGCTCCTCATTTAGGCAAAGCTATGGGTCTGGCAAGGAAGGAAAGAGTAATACTCAGAACCAACCTAATGATGACACTCACCTCCTGAGAATTCCTGGGAGAACTGTCATCTAAGTCCGAACTCTGGATCACGAGAAAAGAGAGAAGACTTGTCAGGTCCTTTATCCCTCCTGGATATTTGTTCGGTGTGTAAATATGGGGTGGTAGAGAAGAGAATTGGCTTGGGACAGTAGACAGCATGATGGGGCTTGGGATACAAAGGTAAACCATTCATAGACACTCTCAAAAACCATAAAAAAAAACCAAGAGAGGGAAGAAAAAGAAAATACTGTCCATGCAGTATTCCTAATTATGTAGTCAGGGATTCTTAACCTGAGGACCATGAATTTGGCTTTAAAAAAATTAATAACTTTATTCCTATAGAATTGGCTTCCTTTGTAATCCTATGTATTTTATTTAATGCATTTAAAAATAGTTAAAAGCATTTAAAAACTTGTTGCCTTATCTCTCACCATTTGTGGTCACATTCTTCTTTCTTGTGGTTCATTCCTTTGGTTATAATTCTTCTTTACAACTTGACTATTGTGAAAATATGTTTAATGTGAAAGTATATGTAGAACCTATATCAGTTATCTGCTGTCTTGGGTGGGGAGCGGGTAGGAGAGGAAGGGGAAGAAAATTTGGAATTCAAAAACTTGTGGAACTGAGTTTGTAAACTCAAGCTAAATTTTTTTCAAAAAGTAGGTTTGTACTAGAGAAATAAAGAGTAGAAAGATGATAACCTTAGAGGAGAAGGCACAGGTTGCTGGGGGGAGAGGGCTGAGGAGAGGCAGGACCAGGAAAGCTCTTAATGGTAATATTTGAACTGATTCTTGAAGAAAGCCAGGGATGTCAAGAAGTGAGGAGGGAAAGCTTTCTAGGCAGAGGGGACAGCCAATGCAAAGGTAGAGAGGCAGGAGACTCTATCATGTGTGAGGAACGGCGAGTAAGCTAATATTATTATGGATTTATAGAGAGTAAAGAGGGGAGTAAAGTGTGAAAAGATCAGGTGGTGAAGAGCCTTGAATTCCAAAGAGAGGATTTTATATTTGATTCTGGAGGTAACAAGGATCTGCCGGAGTTTATTGAGGCAATAAGAGTTACATGATCAGAACTATGGTTTAGGAAGATTACTTTGGCAACTATGCAGTAGATGAATTGGAGTGGGAAAATCAGAGGCAGGGAGTCAAATCAGAAGGCTTTTATAATAGACTAGTCAAGATGATGAGGGAGGACCTAAACTATCTTTGTGTCAAAAAGTCTTAGAACATTAGGGACAGCTAGATGGCGCAGTGAGTAGAGCACCAGCCCTGGAATCAGGAGGACCTGAGTTCAAATTTGACCTTAGACACTGCTCCAAAAAACAGAAACAAAAAGTCTTAGAACATTAGTTGTAGAATGAACTAGACTAACCTCTCCATTTTATAGATGGGAATACTGAGGCCCCCACAGAGGGGCAGTGGCTTGCCAAGGTCATAGGTGAGTTAGTAGTGGAGCCAGAACTACAACCCAGGTCCCCTGACTGACAAAAAGTGGATCATAGAGATAAGAGAATCCTAGGGTTGAGGAAAATAATGAAGAAACTAAGCCCACTCCCCGGCCTTTGGGAAAAAGCGTAACTACATCCACCGGGTCTGGAGGCAGGAGAGCCTAAGTAGTTCTGAGAACCCTGACTCTGATCATTCCCCCAGTAAAAACATACCAGAATAGGTGTCTCCGACTGTAGCCGCTTTAGCTTGCCCTCCACAGACAGCAGCTGCCCCTCTTTCTTAAACAGCTGTAACTGCAACTCATCAAACTTTTCACCCAGCTCCCGGATCTGCTTCCGGAGCTCATCCTTTTCCTTCAGACTATTCGAATACTGCAGGTGGAATTCCTCTCTTGTCATGATGGCCTGGGGGGGGGGGGAAGGGCCACACAAACAGAAGCTAGGTCGCAGCCCCTCAGGAAGAGAGGTCCCGGTTCCCTAATGCCCAGAATATAGTCCTTAATCCCACAGGAGGTACGGTAACTGCCCAAATGTATCCTGAACTCTGGGCCTGATAAAGACTGTGTGGAACACAAGCACAGAGATAGGCATCAAGGACTGTCTTCCCTAGAAATAGCATTGTGGCCAGATTTTGTTGTTGTTTCCATTGTATCAGACTCTTCTTGACCCCTTTTGAGGTTTTCTTAGCAAAGTGGTTTGCCATTTCCTTTTCCAGTTCATTTTACAGATGAGGAAACTGAGGCAAACAGGATTAAGTGACTTGCCCAGGGTCACACAGCTAGTAAGTGTGAGGCCAGAATTGAACTCGTGAAGAGGAGTCTTCTTGACTCCAGGCTTGGTGCTCTATCCACTGTGTCACCAGATATCAGGGTTCATTAGGTGGGAGGTGGGGAAGAAAGAGCACTAGCTCCAGAGACCGAGGACTAAGGTTCTAATCCTGCCTCTGGCACTTATAGCTGTGTGACCCTGAGCATGTCACAACTTCCCTTGTCCTCAGTTTCTCCATATGTAAAATGAGGGAGTTGAACTAAATGTCCTCTAAGGTCCCTTCCCCTGTAGGTCTACTACGAAAATATCTTTTTTCTAAAACAGATATAGGATATGAGAGCTGGAAGGAAGGCCAATCATTAAAGCCTCTTCATCATATACATGGGGAAACTAGACCAGGAGATGGGGAAACGACTTTCCCAAGGCTACAAAGCCAGAGTGAAAGCAGAACTCCAGTCCCCTCGACCAACATCCGCTGTTATTTCGATTGTCCTTCATTCCCTCTCCCACGAAACAGGACATTTTCCCAATCTCAGACAGATGAGAAAAGCCATAGAATGAGAGATGGAAGGGACCTTGGAGGTCATCTCATCCTCAGAGAGATGGAGAGAGAGACACATTTCACACCTGGTGAGTGGCAGATCCAGGATTCAGACTCAGGGTCTCTCTTCCCGTTTCACTACATAGCCCTCCCAGGGGTTAAAGGCCTGTGCACATTGAAGGCTGCAGGTTGGGGAGGGGGAACAGGAATCTGGCACAATGCCACTGCCTAGGAGAACCCCCAACCCCTGCCAGAGATGGGGCACTCTTGCAAAGGAGACCCCATGCCTCACTCATCTCACTGAGAAATCAGCTTAACCCCGCACTGGCATTTCTCTGAACACGATGCGCAGGTGCCTGGGAATACCAGCTTCATTTCTTCTACCAGCGCAGGTGTTGGCTGCCGAGTGACAGGTCTGGGTGGCCTGCCCACATATACCTGGTCCCTTTCTATAGCCACTTCCTCCATCTGCTGCAGGATGGCTTCGATGCGTTCCTTGTACATCTTGGAATCCTTGCGCAGGGCCATGCCCTGCAGCTCAAACATCTCTTTCTCTTCTATGCTCTAAGGAGAAAAGGGAAGTCACTGGATTCCGTGAGCTTCTGACCCAACCTCTTCCCCCCACTCCTCTGAGCACAGGGCAAGGAAGGAGCATCCAAACCAAACTTTCCCCTCTTCCTCACCCCGGCCCCCACCCCAACAATTCTGTAAGAACTTAGAGGGCATCATTCCCAGAAATAGCGTGACAGATCAGATTAAGGAAGGGAAAATAGGAAGTAAGAACAGGAAAAGGAGAGTGTGGGGGCAGGGAGGGATGAAACTTTAAAAATGAGCTTGGTATGAGAAGAGGGCTTTATACATAGCTGGAGGAGGTAGCCGCCATCACCTACTTTTTATTAATTTGAGGCATCCCAGGAAGGCCCTATACCCACAAGGATCTCCCTACCTCAACCGCCCAATGTCTGAAGTCCCTCTATTAATACTTCATACCATGGGCATTCAGTATTGCCCTCTTCTGACTTCTCTTTTAAGATGTAAATCCCCTTGGAAAGGGTGATATATTCAGTCCCTTATACTTCAGTATGAAGGAGTGTGTAAGGAGTGAGGGGGAAGGAAGAAGAAGAGAGCTGAAAGGCAGGAGAAAAGTATGCAGAGATGAGTTTTATGGGAACCAAAGACAAATAATGGGTACAAAAGTCCTTTGAAGAGTTAAAAGAGCCAATATAAATAATTTTATGTTTTATATTTATATTTTTATTAAACATTATTAAATATAAGACTATATTATATATTACCTACTATATACTAACTATATTAGATTAGATATATATTAGATCTATTAGGTTTTTATGTTTACTTGATGAATTCTATCATATTTAAATATACACAAATAGAAATCATTTCATGCTTATATTTACATTAAATATAATATATTATTAAATATATTAAACATATGATATAACATATTACTAGATATTTACATGTTTACATTTACTTGATGCATTCTATTATATTTAAATACAAATATAAATGATTTTGTTTTACATTTACATTTTATTATATATAATATATTAAGTGTATTAAACATATAATGTTAAATGTACTATTAAATATTTATATTTCCTTGATGAATTCTATTATATTTAAATACACACAAATATAAATTATTTTATTATTTTGCCTTGTGTTTCCTGGCTGCTGGCAAAGTAAACTTTTGAATAGGTTAGAGGCATGCATCTGATGGGATGTGAGCAGATTAAAAAGGACAGAGAGGAGGTGGCTGGAGCTCACTCCCTCCCTCCTCAGGAGAGGGTGAAGCTGTCACGTAGAGCCCATCTCTTCTCCAAGCACTTCCCTCTCTTCCCAAGGTACAGCTCCTCACAGAACCTCGGAGTCAGAAGGAATCTCACAGATCATCTAATTCAACCAACACTCAAAAGACTCTTTCCTACAATATTCCTAACACTCATCAAGCCCCTGCTTAAGACCCTTCCATAGTAGAGAACCTCCTTCCTGAGTCACTGATGGGGCCTTGGATGGCTCTATCTCTGTTAGAAAGCTTTTTCTTCTATCAATTCTAAATCTGTCTCTTCAACCTCCAGACTCCTCTCCATTCTGGGGTCAAGGTCCTATCTGAGAAGGGTCCAAGGTGGGACTCAGGAGGCACCAACCACCTGACTGATCTCAGGACTAGCCAGAGTGCTGCCCTCTGAGTGATCGGGTGTCCGTGTCCAAAGTCACCACAGCTAAGCTCTGGGTTGGCTAGTTTCGGGACAAGTGGCCAAGTGCTAGAGATGACCCTGCCCTGAGGAGGACGTAGCCTTGTCCTCCAAGACCTCAATTCAGCTTACCTTGTTCCGGAGTGCCTCGGCTTGCCGCAGCTCCTTTCGTAGGTGGAAAATTGTGTTTTCCTTTTCCTGGTGATCCTTCAGAGCCTGCCTCCAGTCTTCCTCCAGGATCTGGATGTAAGTATTATTCTTGTCCCTCCTTCGTTCCTGAATGACGTAGGGGCCAGCAGCTTAATAATCATAATCATTTGCATTTCAACAAACCCTTTGATGTAAACAGCATAAATGTCAGTATCCCCACTTTATAGATGAGAAAATCGAGGCAGAGAGAAGGCAAATTGATTTGCCTGAGGGCATATAGATAGCAGTCAAAGCAGGGCATAAACCCAGGTTATAAGAATCGAGGATCTTAGATTTGGAGGCAGAAGGGACATTGGAAATCATACGATCCAAGGCCTTCGTTTTACAGAGAAGGAAACTGAGGCCCACAGAGACTAAATGACTTATCCAAGGTCACACAGGTAGTAAGTGGCGGAGCCAGGATTTGAACCCAGCTCCTCTGACTTTGCCAGTATTCCTTCTTCTGAATCATGCTGCTCGATCCCAAAACAAGTAGATAGGTCTGCCACTTGAAAATATCTCCCTATACCCACCTATCCTTATACAAGAAATCCTACCATTCGTGATTCATTTTTTTTTTCTGAATCTTTCTGCTATGCCATCAGTGGCCTTCAGGTCTGGAGTGGTCTGTAGGACAAGGAGACATTAGGAGAGACTGAGGTGGTTGGGGGCAGGCAGTGAGGGGAAAGGAGGAGACTGTTTCCCTCAGAGGACAATGGGAAATGTGTCCTGAAAGGAGGCAAGGAGGAACCCTCCCCTGATGGCCCTTTCTTGAACAAGCTAAGTGGAAGGAGTACAGCACATGAACAATATGGTTGGTCTTCAGATATTTAAGGAAGGCACCCAGGCCAACCATCTCCTCAACCCCCCCTCCCCCCACCTAGTTATATACTCTGTTGAACTTTTCCCATCATGCCTCTGGAGCCAGTACCTTCTCTTGCTCTTTCCCTTTGCAGCTTCTTAATTTGTATTGTCTTCTCCTATTAGATTGTAAGCTCTTTGAGGGCAGGAACTTTTTTTTTTTTTAAGTATTTCCATCCCCAGCTAGGTGGCATAGGAGATAGTGCTCAGCCTAGAATCAGGAAGACTCACCTTCTTGAGTTCAAATCTGGCCTCAGCCACTTAGACACAGCCGTGTGACTGTATTGGGAATCGGGATGAGCTCTTAGCACTTGTTCAGCCAAGTGCCCTTGAAGAGTTTGGCCTTTGTTTCCTTTGATTAATTCAGTATCTTTGACTGAGTCTTACTAGGCGATAAGCCCCAGGCCCAAACCCCTATCAGGTGCTACGCCTATGTGGGGATGAATTGGTAACTAAGGTGGGGCCCCAGGTGGGGCTGATGAAGGGAGGTGCTAACACCAGAGACAATCATAGGAGCCTAAGTTCTGGAGGTCTGAAACTGTATAAAAAGGGAGAATAGAGCTATTTGCTTAAGGCTCTCACTTTTGGTGGTGCATGGATGTGGAGACTCCAGGCAGCTGTAGCTAAGAGCCCTCTAGCTCCTAAACCTGGAGGTTCGGACTTTGTTAAACTCTGGTAACTATGCATTGAGATTTGAATCAGACGAGGTCTGTCTGTTGATATTTTAATTTGTTTGTATTTGCTCTGAAGTTCAGGGTGTTGGCTTTTTCCCCTGAACTAAGTGAATGATATTTGTATGCTGGATTAAAGTAAGATGGTTAACCCCTTAACGTTGCTTTCCTTAGTAAAGCAGATCAAAAGAACCCAGGCTTGCGGCATTCTGTGAGCTGATTGTTGTTGGCTTTACACCTCCCACAGCAGCTGCTAGCCAGATTGTTGAAACAGTGACCCTGGGCAAGTTACTTAATCCTGTTTGCCTCAGTTTCCTCATCTGTAAACTGGGCTGGAGAAGAAAACCACCCCAGTATCTTTGCCAAGAAAACCCCAAATGGAGTCACAGTCAGACGCAGCAAAAAAAAAAAAAGAAAAAGAAAGAAAAAGAAAGAAAGAAAAGAAAAGAAAAGAAAAGAAAAGAAAAGAAAAAGTTTCTCCAGCTTTTAGCATAGTGCCTGGCACATAGATGTTTATTGACTGACTGACTCCTGTCCAGTGAATGGTTTGGCTTCCTGGAGATCACAGGGCTTAGAGATAAAAGAACTGTTTGGTGTTTGGCGCAGGGAAGGCATTTTTGTAGTCTAGAGTTTTGTTTCCCAAGCTTGAAAAAGGTCAATTTGTGAAAAGTGAACTTTGCCTCTTCTGTAGTGCCCAGAAATACACCTGGGTGAAGGTCAATGAGAGCAGAGAAGGGAAGGACCCCAACCACTAGCTCTGCCAACTTTACATGTTCATTTTGGGATCACTCTGGGCAGTATCTCTACCTTTCTGATTTCACTCTGTCAAAAGAAAGCCTGGGAACCCAGGACACAATTCTTTCATTCATTTAATAAACATTTATTAAGCACCTACTGTGTGCCAGGCACTGTGTTACAAAAAAGAGCCAAAATAGTTCCTGTCCTCAAGAAGCTTATAATCTAATGCTTTGAAGAGTCATCTATTCATTTATTTATTTCAAGATATATGTGTTGAGCAGCTAAAGCACTTAAACTTGGGTGGCAGAAGATCTGGCTTTGAATAATGACTGACATTTCCTATCTGTGTAACCCTGGGTAAGTCACCTCACATTTCTGAGTTTCATTTTCTCATCTGTAAAAACTAATATTTGCACTTCCTACCTGACAGGGATTCGAGGAAAATGCTTTGCTAACTTTAAAGCATCATCAAAATGTGAGCCAATAAGTTAACGCCACTTTGATTATTTCTCTATTTAAGTCCGCTCTGATGTCTCCTCATGGCTTGAACTTCATCCTGGGTTCCTGAAGACCACTCCAGAAGAACACAAGCCCTGGCAGCTTGTGTGAAAGTGGGGAGGTTTTCAGTAAAGGCCCAGTAAGGGAATATATACCTGCTCAAGACTTGTCACCAGAAGGCTGGCAGCAGGGTAATGCTTTTTTCTGGCATGGAAGAGGAAAGGATTTTAATAACTCTAAAAACCATCTTCAAAGTCACAGAGAGGCTATGAGCTACAACAGCAGGTGGAGGCTTCAGGGAGTTAGGCTTAGGGTCATGAAATCAAAAATCTGAAATAAGATGTAATAATACTAATGATGACTATTACTATGAATATTGTCAAGGAAGTGTGGGAAATATAAAGACGTATAAGATACGGGTCCTACCCTTTAGGAGACTTGTTATCTGGTTAACTTATTTGTGAAATGGGTCGTGGAGCTTTCAGGAAGATCCCAAACCTGTAATATTCCTTTTGCTTTTTTTTAAAAAAAATCAATTTTATTTCATTTTTAGGTCTTCTTTCTTTCTGTTATATCTCCCCCTCCACCATCTCCCCACTGCCAAAACCGAGAAAGCAAGAAAAATATTCCAAATGTCCCAAAAATATATAATCAAGCCAAACAAATTGCCCCATTGGCCATGTCCAAAAAAATATGCCCCAGTCTACGCTCTGAGTCTATCACTTCTCTACCAGGAGGTGAGTGGCATGTTTTCATGACGAGTCCTCTGGAATTATGGTTAATCACTGTGTTGATCAGAATTGCCAAGTCTGTCTTTGTAAAGACAGAACTGTTTGTCTTTGCAATATCGTTGTTATTGTATAAGTAGTTCCAGTTCTGCTCGCTTCACTTTCAATCAGTTCATACAAGTCCTCCCAAACTTCTCTGAAACCATCGCCTTCATCATTTCTTATAGCACAATAGTATTCCATCATATTCATATATCAAAAATTGTTCAGCCATCTTCCAAATGATTAACACCCCCTCAATTTCCAATTCTTTGTCATCACGAAAAGAGCTGCTAGAAATATTTTGTACATATGAATATTCCCTCTGCCTTGAAGATCATTTTTCCAGCCCCCAAGATACCACCATGGCATTCTCCTAATTCTTCTCCAAATAAGACTCCAACCTTTGGAGCCAAGTAGCCGACCTACCCTCATGGAGCTCTCCAGTTCTTGGATCTTGGCTTGAAGAAGGTCCTTCTCCTGCTGGATCTCCCACATAACTTCCTGACTTGGCCTCTGCTCCATGGCATGCCTGAGTTTCATTGTGTGCTTCCTCTCTACCTTGCAGTCATCCTCAGCCTTCATTAGGTTATGCCTTAGTCGATCTATCTGCAAAAGGATCATTCGCCCCCATCAGATTCTTCCCATACCCTCCAGGACACTCCATTTCTTGCTGGTTTTGCCTCTGATCCCTGAGAGGTCAAAGGGGAAAAGACCCTCACTCACCTTGCAAACTGTTATGTCTGCTCCCACCTTAGCTTTTACCCAGAAACAATCACCACGGTGCCTCTGCTAGTCCTAGAAGGCTATTTGATGAAAGCATGTCAATGGCACAGCTGGGATTAGAGTTACACATTGGCTAGGGTGCAACTCTACTTTCAAAGTGTCAGGGAGGGTCAAAA
Source organism: Phalanger gymnotis (assembly GCA_028646595.1). Taxonomy (NCBI): domain Eukaryota; kingdom Metazoa; phylum Chordata; class Mammalia; order Diprotodontia; family Phalangeridae; genus Phalanger; species Phalanger gymnotis. The sequence goes on along the minus strand of CM053625.1, from coordinate 129,344,173 downwards.
CCCCTGCTGTAGACCACCCTGACAGCTAGGAAAAATGGGAGACCAACAAAGACACATACACGTTAAATCAAGAGAGAGTCAGAGACTGAGATATAGACACCAATAAATTAATCTAGATTCAGAGGCAGACAGAAAGCTAGATAGACCCAGAGAGACACAGGTCCAGAAACAGACCCAGAGATGGACACAGAAACCGATCTAGGCCTGGAGGCAGAAATAAACCCCAACCTAGTGTTAGACAAACTGAGAAGGACTGACATTGAGAGACACAGAGCCAGAGCCAGATCCTGAGCCAGAGGGAGACCCAAGGACAGACAAATCCAACCCCAGAGACAGACAGAACATGCAGGGGACAGGAAATGGGTTCACCTCAAGCTGAAGGTCACGGTTCCTCATGAGCGCTGTGTTTTTTTCCTCACTCTGCCTGGCGTAGAGCATGGCCAAGTCGTAGTTCTCATCTTTGCACCTCTTGAGCTCTCGGCTGAAGGCCTCGCAGTCATCCTTCATCTTCTGCACCCGCTCCTGGTGCTTACGCAGCATGCTGTCCTTCACCCGCATCTCCTTGATAATGTCGTCCTTGGCACTCAGCATCACGTTCAGGTCCTGCACTTTCTTCTGCAGCTTCATGACTTCATTCATGAGCAGCTGTGTCAGGCCTGACTCGCCAGAAGCATCTGTCCAGACACAGGGATTGTCAAATACACCCTCTTGGCCCAAGCTCGTCTTCCCACCACACTTGACTCTCTATTTTTCTGTCAACAAAGGCTCACACACGTCCCCATTGTTCATAATTTTTATACATAATTGTATACATATTGTATACATTGTATATGTATTGTATACATAATTGTTTATGATAACTTTTCCTTCTTCAGAGAAAACAAGAGCATAACACCCTTCTCAGGAGGCCAGGCAGGAGGTTCAAGAATCAAGGCCATTTTGACATCTCTTCCCTCACAGAAAATCACAAATACAACAGCTTTCAAATCCTCCTAGGAGATCCACCAAGAACAAGTGGATCTCATGCAGATTAGTGACTTAACACTTTCAACGGCTATACTGTCCATTTCAGAGATGGGAAAACCAAGGCCTTGTATGATCATCTCTATGATTTGATTTAGTAAGTATATGTCATTACCCTTTTCCAATATGCTCAGAGTACTGAAATTGCAGTATTAGTTTAATGATCAAAATACCCGAGTCCAAACCTCAGATCTAACAATGATTACCTATGTGAATATGGGCATCCCAACCTCTTTGAACTACAATTTCTTCATCTGTAAAATGGGGACATTATTACTTGGGAGTCTATCTACCTTACATAGTTGTTATAAGAAAAGTGCTTTAACATAGCAAACATGGAAATATTTTGCATGACTTCACATGTATGATGGGTATCATATTGCTTGCCTTCTCAATGGGTGGAGGAAACTCACAATTTTTTAAATGAATGTTTTTGTTGGCTAAATTATTAAAAAAAATTTTTTTTGTTTATTTGTAGTTTTCAACATTCACTTCCATAAGTTTTAAATTTTCTCCCCCTCCCTTTTTCCTCCCTCCCCAAGATGGCCTGTAATCTGATATAGGTTCTACATATACATTCCTGTTCAACATATTTTCACATTAGTCATGTTGTATAGAAGAATTATAATGAATAGAAGAAACCATGAGAAGGAAAAAAAAAGAAAACAGTCTGTTTCGCTCTGAATTCAGACTCCATAGTTCTTTCTCTGGATGTGGATGGCATTTTCCATCATGAGTCTTTTGGAATTGTTTTAGGTCTTTCCATTGCTGGGAAGAGCTAAGTCTGTCAAAGTCAGTCATCACACAGTGTGGCTGTTACTGTGTACAATGTTCTCCTGGTTCTGCTCACTTCATTCAGCATTAGTTCATATAAGTCTTTCCAGGTTTTTCTGAAGTCTGACTGTTCATCATTTCTTACAGCACAATAGTATTCTATTACAATCATGTAACACAACTTGTTCAGCCATTCCCCATTGATGGGTATCCCCTCAATTTTCAGTTCTTGGCCACCACAAGGACAGCTGCTATAATTATTTTTGTACATGTGGGTCCTTTTCCCATTTTTATGATCTGTTTGGGATATAGCCCTAGAAGCGGCATTGCTGGGTCAAAAGTCTGAACATTTTTATAGCCCTTTGGGCGTAGTTCTAAATTGCTCCACAATTTTTTAAATGAATTTTTTAAAGAAAGAAAAGTGCTTTATAAATCTTAAAGAACTAGAAAAATGGGAGCTATCAACATTTCCTATTTTCGTTCATTATAAAAAGGACTCAAGATTCTTATGTGAGGCAGCATTCATCTTCCTAATACCCCTACCCAAGGCAAAGTCCAAGATACTTAAGTACATTGAGAAAACTCAAGGAAGGAGGGATTAGATAGTAAGGCTGAGAATGGAACTCTGGTCCATCTGATTAACTTTCTAAATGGCTGCTAAACAAAGCTTGGCCCCACCCCACCTGTCGCGTCCTAAAGGCTAGCACCACTCTGGAGAGAGCTCTCTGGGGTTCAGACTCTTTCATCAGCGTGGACAGATGAAGAGCAGTTAAAAGTGCCAATTGTGCACTCTTACACAGAACGTTTAACACCTCTAGAATATTTTTACCTCCGTTCACTCGCACGACGCTCACGATAGTGCTGGGAGGTAGGCAAGGATTATAATCTCCATTTTACAAAGCCAGAAATTGAAACCCTGAGAGTTTAGATTATTTGCCCAAGCTCACAGAGAGTCAGCAGGAGAGATAAGACTGGAACTCAAGACTGCTGACTAACCTTAAGCCATCACTCTTTCTACTACTCCAAGCTGAGCCAGGTCTCCTTTACTGTGTGAACCAACCTTACCAATTATCATAGAGAAGACCCTGGTGGGCTCCTTCCCAGTGACCTTCTTATACAGCTGTGGGTAATAAAGTTCTAGGCTCTCCAGGAAGGCCACATACCCATTGTGACCAGTCCTTTGGAGGATGTCCAAAAGAACACCTAAAAAACAAAGAGAATTAGAGGTAAAACCAGAGACAATTTTCCTAAAACACATTCCCCTTGGACAAGGCTGAGCTGTGTTCTGAGGTGCTTGGTTTGGGCTAGAAACTGTCTAAGCCTGGGCACCTGAAACCCACAGTACATCGACTATCTTCTAGGAATGCTTCATGGCCGCATGTCTACATACGGGTATTAAATTTTCAGGGGAAGCTGCTGCTTAATGATCACAGGATGGAACGGGGGTGGGTAGGGATGGTTAGAGAAGAGGGCAATACTGACCTACTTTCCTTTTTCGAATGACCAGGTTGGGATCATTGAGAACTTGCTCCTCGTCATCTAGGTTGATGACCTTACACTGTCGAAGGTATGGTGTGATCCTAGAAGGGTCGATGACAGAGATGAGCTTCACCCGAAAGCCCTCGAGCATATTCCAACACTCCTCATCATTTTCATAGTCTGACATGGCGGGGAAGATGATTTTCTGGGAAACGTCCACTGGCACTGGAGAGAGCCAAAGAGAAGCTGGACGAACCACCTGTGGGCAGGTATGAAGAATTTCAAATCCTTCGTTATACTGTCCATTCCTCAAAGGTCATAGAGGTATAAGGACTTAGAGTGATAAAGGACCAACCTGTCCTCCCATTTTGCAAACAAGAAAAACTGAGATAGATACTGACAAAGATACTTGAAGAATGGTATGTATCAGCAGAATCACAATGAAGAATTCTGGCTTCTAGGGCATATTCAGTTAAAGGAGTGGGGTCTAAGATGGAATAATTCCTGTGCACAATTAGGGTAACCTAGAGATAGGGGTCATGGGAGGTGAGGAGGTTGAAGACATAGATGTTGGGGGGAAGGGAAAGGAATTCCCCTGAGCCAGGTACTGAACTTATTGAAAGTGGGAGGGAGTGAGCATGTGTCCCTAAATGGCAGCAAAGGGGTCTGGATAAGATGCAATGAACTTTAAAGAAAGAGCATAAAGGTGGGAAAGGGGATTGCTTAGTGACAGTGGCAGAGGAAGAGTCAGAAAATAAGGGTGGAGAACAAAGATGAGGGCATCTTTTCATCTTGGTCCTTGGTTATCTGGGGGCAAGAAGGAAGGAATGAATATCTGGCCTTGAAGATGACACTAAGAGATGTGGTGTCTTCAGGAGAAAGCTACTCCTGGTAATGAGTGGCAGGAGAAGGAAGTGTTAGAGGACCCCCAGAATGAAGGGGGGTTTGTTAACAATAAAAGACGATTCTAGAGGGCACAATGGGAAGGGAGGGCAGAAGATGCATAGGGACCGAGGGCTAGGGCTGGCTGAGTTTACTAAGTAGGGGTGGAGGTGCCCATCTGAATCTCCTTCTTTCCCCACCTCCTCCAGGATCTGCGTGATGCAGGCCTCAGGTCAGGCCACACCATAGGGAAAATCCAGCCAGGTGAGAATGTGGGCCCCAGAAGATGGACTTGACAGTGACGTGAACCTGGGGATTGGGGTATCTGCACAGAGGCTGGTCATAGGAACAGGTTGGCAAGCTGGTGTTCTGCCAAGCAGGAGGAAGCACATTACCTTACATGTTGGTACTTGGGGCAAAGGTTTGATTGACTATGCTAGTTCTAGCTCTGGGGTCACAGACCCCAGACACAGACATGCAAAAAGGGGCATTAAAGAGCTTCAGAGGACCCGCATTGGAAGGGCTATATGAATTTAAAACGGAAAACTTGTCTATTAACAGTATATGAATATATGAAGCCACTGGATAATCACCATGGGGGCATAATGAGTATAGAGGATCTTTATAGCATGTCAGTCAGTCAGTAAACATTGCCAATCACCTACTATGTGGCAGGCAGTGTGCTAAGCACTGGGGTTACAAAGGAAGACAAAAGACAGTCCTTGCTCTCAAGGAGCTCCGAGTCTAACACAAGAGACAACAGCTATGTACAAACAAGATATAGATAGAATAAGTTAGAGATTATCAACAGAAGGAAGATATTGGCATTAAAAAGAATCCAGAAAAATGCTGTCCTCAATGGTAATACAAGTGGAAGGTGGTAAAGTTGCCAGCTGTCTATAGAGATTAGAAAATGTACAGTGGAAAGTAGTGATTAAAGTTCAGATTTTCCAGGACCCAGAGAGCAGCTGATGCATACAAGATACATTTTGACCTTCAGGTCTTAGACAAGGTCTATTAAAAAGAAGTTGCTGCCAATCTGAGCAGCTTACCTGGAAGAGCATTGGCAGTAGGGAAACTTGGGAGCTGGTGGGCATTGGCTTCTTTTCTTTGAAAGGGAATCAGAGTAACGTGAACAATATCCCAACGATGACTGAAAATTTGCCTGATATATGTAGACTTTTCCACCCATGTGACCTTAAGCATGGCCCTTTCTGAGCCTCAGTTTCTTTATCAACAAAATGGAAATAATAATTGAATTGGACTACCTACAAATGTACTTTGTAAACCTTAAAGTAGTATATAAATGTGAGTTGTTGTTATTATTACAATGATGCTCCATGATGATGGGGGTGGGGTGTTAACAAGACAGACCCAAGGAAGGCAAAGAGTAAGATGAATATAAGGAGGAAGTAGTGGCAACTAAGGGAAAAGAGAGAGATTTATTGAGGGGTTTTTGTCCTTATATTGCACCAGGGAGATGGTTTTGAAAAACTGACAGGAAGAAAAGTCCCTCAGCTATTAATATCCTTTGACCCACAGATCCCATTACCAAACATATATCCCCCAAAAATGGCAGAAAAAAGGTCCTATATATCCAAAAAATATTTGTATAAAGACTTTTTCTGTGGTGATAACAAACAACAGCAACAACAAGAAGGTAAACAGAATAATATCTGCACCACAAGAAATAATGAACACGAGGAAATTCAGAGATGGGAAGACTTCATTTGAAGTGATGCGGACTGAAGTATGCAGATCCAAGAAAACACTATGTAAAATGCCTACAGTAACATGAACAAAAAGAGCCTTAAAACAAAGCCAAATGGTAGCACCCAATCTTGGCTCTATAGAAGAGACTAGGGGATAATTCCCTCTACTTTTGTTAGAGATGTGCGAGGCTATGGAGGTGGATTGCAGGCACATACGCTGGGAGGTGTGGCCACCATGTTGGTTGGTTTTGCTCTATCATTCTTCTTTGTTCCAATGGACATCACTGGAATAGAGGGTAGGGGGAGAAGTACATCTGGAAATGACTCATGTGAAAACTGAAAGTATCATTAAAATTTACTTTAGAGAAATAGGGGGTAATTGTGTCAGTTCAATTATTTTCTTTCAGTTTTGTTCATCTTTTATGTTCAGAATTTCTATTTTCACGTTTAGTACATTCATTCCTCTCCATGATGTTTTCCTGACTCTGAACTATACTTTCTCTACCATGCCATAGAAACTTCTTCACCCCTGGAAGGTCACTCCATCTCTGGACTTCCCACTTGGAAATATCCCTATGCCTTCTTCTCTGTTTGGCTGGTTCCTCCTAGAACTTTCATTTTAAGATCACCCAGGCCAACTATGTCTTCATTCCTTTCAAGCTGCACTCCTGACTCTCCTAGACTTTCTCTAGCCTTCTCTATGCTGATGCTTTTCAACTTGGTTGAATATGAGCTCCTTGAGGGCAGGGACTATCTTTCTGTATGTATTTGTACTCCCCCTGCTTAGCACAGGGCTTGGAACATAGTAAATAAACACTTAATAAATGCTTGTTTACTTTTTATTTCATTAGTTGATACTTTAGGGTTTTTTTAGTTGTATGTCTAACTCGCTTATTTCTTCTTTCTTTTGTTGAGGTTTAGAGGTATAAAAGGATTCCTTTGGTCACATCCTCCAAATTTTGGTATGTTGTCTCATTGTCATTCACTCTGATGAAATTATTTATTGTTTCTCTGATTTGTTCTTTGACCCACACATTCTTCAAGCTTAAGTTATTTAGTCATTATTTAAGTTTGAATCATTTCAGGAAAGGCCCTCTGTTAATTACAATTTTTATTGTGGTGTAGTCAAGTCAAGAATGATTTGAATATTTTTGTTTTTCTGCATGTTTATGAGGTTTTTTAATGCCCTAGCACAAGGACAATTACTGCAAAAGTGTCATGCATAGCTGAGAATATTTTAAATTCCTTCCTATTGCTATTCACTAATCACCAAAGATCTATCATATGGTATCGAATTTTTCTAAAGTCCTTGACTCTTTTATTGTTTATCATTTGTTGTTAAATATGTCTTTGTTTGAGAGGAGTACATTGAAATTCCCAAACTAACTTTTGCTATTTATTTCTTCTTGTAATCCTATCAACTTTGTGGTTTTTTTTAGGTGCTAGGACAGTCAGTACACATTATATTAAGTACTGATGTTGTTTCATTATCGATAGGGGTTTGAAGAATAATGTAGTTTCTTTGGGGCACCTGAAGCATCATATTAGCTTGTATTTACATAATATTTTATGTAGACATGCACATGCATGTGTTTTCAACCCTCCCTTGTCCATTCAGATGAAAAGTGAGCTTCACACGATGCCAACTTCCCTGACCTTTTCCTTCACATTTTTTACTCTTCTCAAAGCACCCCAATCATGGGACATAGATAAAGAGATCACTGATGCTTCTCTTCATTTTGATATGGCGCTCCTTTTAACTCATTGCTGTGGTGTGTGTGGGAAAGTTGGGTCTCCTCTGTGCCCTTTCATGATATTGGTCTCTCCTCCTACCTGTCTAAGCACTTCTTCTCAGTCTCCTTTGCTGGATCATCATCCATGTCCTGTTCTCTGACTCTGAGAACAGATAACTCCACTTCAAGTTGCTGAAATTTCCACCCATTGCTCCCACTCCTAGTCAGGCAGCACAAAAATCCCTATTTTATGACTCCCTTCAGATTCTTGAATATGGTGATTTTGTCTGCCCTAAGATTTTTCTTCTCTAAGATGACTATCCTTAGCATCTTGCATGCTGCAAGTAGAATGTACCACCTTGAGAGTACCTAACATAATGCCTTGCATACAGAAGGTGCTTAATAAATGTCTACTGAACAGAATTCAACCAATTCTTGCATGGCGTGGTCACTCTCTAACTCTGCTCTGAATCCTCTCTAATTTGCCAGTGGCCTTCTTCAAATGTAGAGCCTAGGACTAAATGCAAAATCTCAGTCTTTGTCTGAACAAGGCAGAAGACTGTAGGACCATCCTGTCTCTCTGAATGCTGCTTTAAATGATCAGTTTTCGGAGTTGGGAGGAGGGGGAGGGTTGATGAAAAATGTTTTCAAAGTGGGTAAAGTGGAAGGATCTGGATGCTTCTGTGCTTTCCCAGCCCAAAGAGGCAATGTGAATGTAGCACTTGGGATATACCCTTTCATAATGGACCCCCAGAGAAGGAGGGGTTCAAGGAACTCTATGATTC
>CM053625.1:129313775-129335285 GCA_028646595.1 Phalanger gymnotis | reverse complement strand
TTCAGTATCTGTGTGAGCCTGGGCCTCAGTTTCTTCATCTATAAAAAGGAGGGTATTAGACTAGTTGGCCTCTGAGATTCCTTCGAGCTCTATAATCCTTGATCAGCTTTGGCTTCCTGCTGAGTTACAAAATCTGACCCATTTCCTTGGTTAACGATTCCAGATAGAAAAAGAACCAAGCTATCACCTTTAGATGACCCCAAGCTAGAAGGTGACATTGGTCCCAGGCAAGTCTTTGTTTAAGCCAGAGCGTGTCCCAACACGTGTGCTGGAAGACTCAGCAAGAGCTACCTGCACAGTCAGGTGTGGGGTGGCAATTCCAGATGCATCAGGGGCTGTTTAGGTAGAAGATTCAAAGAGAGATATCCTCCAAAGGGCAGAAGAACTTGCTGCCTGGAATGCCTGCTGCAATTTCCTTTTGCTTGGCCTGCTTCTACTGATTAGTCAGCTTACATTCCAATTCATTCAATTAAAAAAAAGAATAAGCATCTACTGTCTACAGAACTATAACTGGGAATTCCAACACCTAGGGCAAATTTTGTAGGAAGGACTGGGGACAAAGTAAATGAGATAGAGACTCCCATTAGATTGTAAGCTCCTCGAGGGAAGGGACTGTTTTTTGCCTCTTCTATTCCTCAGTGCTTAGCACGGTGCCTGGCACACAATAGTATGTAATAAATGTTTATTAATTAATTGACTGGACAGCACAAGACTTTGTGGTGTCATCGTTGCTACTCATTCCACCACTGATGCTTGTCATTCCCTGTGACATGAGTTCCCCAGTCCGGGTGGTTTAGGAGCTATCTGCCTCAGCTAGGTATAATGATACCAACTTGGTGAGGGGAGAGGGAATGGACTGGAAGAGGAATATGATCACAACAGGTGCCTTGGGGTGGAGGGTTTGGTGCTTGAAGGGGTGGATATGTTTCTTCTTTCAAGGTACCCACATCCAACCAAGATGGGTTTCTTCCCAAGGGTGGTCCTTAGAAGGCTCCTTAAGAGGCCACTGGCAGTCAAGAGACCCCACCCCACCCTCCTAGAGAAGAAGGATGTGCCCTTGGATGTCACTACCCTACAGGGAGAAAACATCCTTTCCTATATTAGTGACCATTAGTCTCACTAGCTACAGGTCTTATGTGTCTGGGATACTTTGCTAGGGGATGGGGGGGGAGATACAAAAATTAACATGATCCCTGATCCTATGGAGTTCACAGTTCAGTAGGGACATCTCCGGTTGGGGGACAACACAAACACATGATTAGAAAATGCAATCTTCCACGATTTAGTGTTGAGGAAGCACTGCGTGAGGTCTGAGCAAAGAAGCCTTCTCCAACCTCACTGACCTCAGGCTTCCCAGCACTTCTGTGGCATGTATTATCTATGCCACACAATCTGTTTCACACTATTCTGTTTAAATGTCTCCGCAATAAGATCTTAAGCATTGGGCATGTGACGGGTGCATTCATAAATACTTGGCCAGCTTGATTTCTCTTCCCCAAACCTATAGTCCTATGGTGACTGGGGAGCCTTCCACATTTTGAAATTCCCACTATTTACAGCTGATGAAGTAAATTAGCTGCACAAAGGCAACTTCCTTATGAGTGAGGCAGTGACCCAGCTATCTCTGGTCTCTGATTTACAGCAAACTCATTTCCTCTAATTCTTTTCCCTTGCATTTCTCCTTTCTTGTTGCCTGGCTATGGAGTGATGAAATATTTCTTTTTATGGTCCCTGTCACCTGAGAAGCCAGGTCATTAAGCTTGACCCTTCAGCAGAAAGGAAGAGTGCTGGATTAGTACTAAATATAGATATCCAGACACTAATTTCCCCTAGTCTGTTTTCTTATAGAGCTAGCCTAATTTCTCTTAAAAAAAAAAACTTTAGAAGCACACAGCATGTCTACCCTGCTGATCTCTTAAAGAGATAGCAAAGTGTATTAGAAGAGAAACTGGGCACACCTCCAGAAGACCTAGGATCATGTCCTGGTTCTCCCACTTAAGAACTATGGCCAAGTCATGTAACCTCACAGGGTCACGGTTTCCTCATCTATAAAATTAGGTAATTAGTTGGATTAGATTATCTCCAAGACTCTAATTCTAGCTGTAATAGTCTATGATTCTGGGGATGTTTTCCTCTTCTGAACTTTACCTTTCTAGAACCCAGTGAAAATACTAACTTAAATCACCTACTCCAAACTACCTGGAAGCAGGAGATTGGAGAGACCATGTAGTAGCAGACTTTGCTGCAGCTGTGGGCAGTTTTGTGAATAATTATTTTTAAAGCTTTATTGTTACCTTTTGTTTTTATACCAGTTATTTTTCTTTCATCTGTCCCCTCCCTCCCCACCCCCAACCAATAAGCCTAACATTTCAGCAGAGCCCAGCAAAGCGTCCCACCTGGTGGCATTATCACTTCCCTCACCCATGGTCTCTTGCCCTATTACTTAGGAGGAAGGAGGTGTGTTTCTTGAGTAGTTTTCCAGGACTAAGATTGTTTTCATAACTCATCATAGCGTTTACAGCGCTATTTCTGTTACTATTATAAGCTCTATAAATTCTCCTCCATTAACTTGAAAAGCTGAAGATCTTCACCAACTGAGTGAGGCAGGAGGAAAGGCTTTGCAAAGGCTATCCCTTCCCTTGGCAGGCACAAAAGACATTGGAAGGATTGTGGACAAAACAAGGAAGACAGAGACTTTAGATTGTAAGCTCCCTCAGAGCAGGGGCTGCCCTTTGCCTCTTTTTGTATCCCCAGTGCTTAGCACAGTGCCTGGCACTGTGAACCAGTGATTTTGCTTAACCATACGAAACCTTGGCTTTTGTGTGGATCTTGGTCAGAGCAGATTTTTGCCTCAAGTTATCCAGGCTACCCTTGAAATCCTTCCCAGCAGCTTTGACTGACTGAATTTACAAATGGCCTTTTATCTTAGCTTCTCAGCTTTCTCCTCTATTTCCTTTTCATACGGGACTTCAGTCAAACATGAGAGTCGATTCTTACAATCGACGAGAAACTGGCACAGAGAACACTAGCTCTTACTGTAAGAGACTTGCCAGATGAAACCTTCTCCTTCTTCTTGCTGGACCGAGATCCAAATGCATCACACTCAACTTTGTGACATTTAATTTGACTCAAGGTACCAAGTAGATATTAAACACCTGAAATCCAGCATTCTAATCAGGTGTGAGAGGAAATAGAGAAGGTTCTGGTCCTGCCTGGGAATGACTGGTTTGACTGGTTCCCTGGGGACATGAGACTCTGTCGTAGGATCCTCGGGAGAGCCCTAGGACTAGAAGCGATCTCAGAAGTTATCTAATCCAACCCCATGTTACACATGAGAAAACTGAGGACCAAGGAGGCTAAGTGACATGGCCAAGGTCACACAGGTATAAAGTTTCAGAAGTAGGATTTGAACTCCATTCTTCTGGATCCAGAGACATTGGTCTGTTTCCAGTGGGCCAAATTGCCTATTATCCATAAGTAACCTTCTATCCTATGAGACTACTCAGTGAGAAGTTAATGACCCTCACTTGCTTTGAGTGAATTCCCTCTGGCCAAATATCCCTCTTCCCCTTCCCACGCTTATCCATAATTCCCCTTACTCCCCCTTAGAATAACAAAGTCCTCCTACCTCTCAGTTTGTTCTTGCACCTTCTCACTTAGCTATAGTTCTGCCTTCCATGTGCTGAAGCCAGCCCATTTCCTTGGTCCTCAGACCTTGATATACCTTACTGGCAATGCAGGAACTTAAGGGAGGGTGGAGTCAGCTGGGAAAACCTCTGCTATGAGGCACTTCCTGATGGGGCTATAGTCAAGACATTTCTTGATGGTATTTCTTCTGATTGGCCTATCAGAGTTCTGGGAGGGAGAGGCAGAGGGCGGAGTATGGAAAAGGAGAAGTAACCTCTGTTGGGGGAGAACTTGGGGCATACGGCATCTCGGCACCCTCTGGGGTACCATTTTGCACAATCAGCACCTCTGGGCTCCTCAGGTGTGTACTATGGCTCAGGGGGATTGAGACTCATACAGAAACACTGTACCCTGGCTTGGCATGATAACAGCCGCCCCCCCCCCCCCCCGGCAAGGTGAGTGTCCTGCCTTGTACTTAGAGCAAGTATTAGTAAGAATAACCAGCCTTCTGTGCTACTGTCTGGAGGATTTAGGCATTAAGATGTTTCTTTGGTAGGAAAGACAGATGCACCTGGGCTCTCCTGGCTTTTTTGTAAACAGTAACTCTAACTAGGGTTGGATAGTCAGGGCTTTACTTCAGAGCACCAACATTTTGTGGCTGATGAGGACACCCTCGTCTTCTCCCTCCTCCTCCTTCAGCGACCCCTACCCCACTACCTCACACCTCAGTCTTCTGCTAGCTTGTGCAGCCCTGCTTCCTCACCAGGTTCTGTCACCAGTGTGTTCCTTATCTGGGGCCCACCCCAAAGGGGTTGGAAATAGTATTCCCTGGGGAGCAGGTCTTCTCTTCTTTCAGTGCGACTGCTCTGATGGGCAACCTGTTGCCTGCGCCGTCACTGCCACCCCCAATTCCCCTGGTCAGACCTCCTTTTTACTGACACTACTGGTTAGCATTCTTCCCCCACCCCACACAACTCCCTGAATTGCTTTCACCCCAGGTAAAAGAATTTCTAGTTACAGCTCTGGTTAAGGAGTAGCCAGGGAAAAAAGAACGAAGCCACACAAAAATTTAACCCCTGACTATGGCCGTGTTAGCATATTTTAAGCAGCTGTTGGTGCATTTTTTTTTTTGCATTATCAATAAACCTGCCAACATCATAAGCAATGGCAGACCCAGAGGTTAGCATGTCAAAGATGGCCCACATGCTGATTTTTATCAGCACGTGGGTGACTGTAGTTATGCCCTTACCACCCCCTGAAAGAGCCACAGGTGACATACATTCTTTCTCCAAAGACAGAATTCCTCCTCTGGGCTTTGCCCCTAAGCTGCCAGCAGCTGTCTTTATCTCCCCTGTTCCACCTGGCAGATTCAAAGGAAGAGTTAGAATTCTAGGGCTATAGATTGAGAAGGTGCTTGGAGATCACCTAGTCCAACTTCCCTTTTATGAATGAGGAAACTGAAGCCCAAAGAAGTTTAAGTGACTTGTCCAAGGTCACACAGGAATTAAGTAGTGGGTAGTGGTATCAGGATTCAAACCTTGGAATTCAAAGTTGGAAGAAGAGGTCATTTAATTCAACCTATGAGATCTGAAGCCCCAAGCTCTTTCTTCCACTAGAATAAGCCTTTGTGAGGTTCCTTCTCACATAACCTGAAGGAGACAAAGTAACACCAGGGCACTTTACTCAACCTTGATTGGGGAGGGAGGGGCTAGTAGAGATTGGTCCAGTCCCTTTGGAAGAAAGGTGTCCTGGAGAGGAGACAGGGTAGGGATGGAGGGGATTTTTTTTAAGGGACAGGGGACAGGAGACAGGGATAGAGCAAAGAAGCTTCAGTCTTCTGTCCCCATAGCTGCCCAGAATGCAAACAGCTTCTTCACTGTTCCTTGACTAGCTTCTGAGAGCCCATTCCTTCTACTCAGCTGAAGTTAATTTTCTATCAATCTGCTCATTTTTTCACTCTGCATTTTCTATGCAAGTGCAAAAGCCCTCCTCTACCCTTCCTACTGCAAGGTCTTGCTTGCCTTGGCAGACTTTTAAAGCATGTTCATGTGACCTATCAGCAACTATGTGAGCCAACATAATTTACAACTCCAATTGTCCTAGGCACCTTACACTGATTTCCTCAGCCCCCTTCCCCCTTATATGCTGAATTTACTTTCTATATATTTGTATTCATTCATCTTATACAGGGTATACTTTTGTATACCGGTAATTGTGCTGTATTTTTAGTTATCTATTTTCTCCCCTGTTATAAGTTCCTTGAGAGTAGAGAGCATTTCGTTCTCTAGTACCTAATGCAGTATCTGGCACATAGTAGGGACTAAATACTTGCTAATTTCCTAGGAATTCTGTGGAGGGCAACAGAAAAGCGTGGGGCAAAAATGCCTAAATACTGTGTTTCTTCATACAACAATGGTGAACGACGGAATTTGGGAGGGACGAATATGCAGCATGAATGTCTACCAACTACTGGGAATCTGCTGGTCAAACAGGAAGAGAGCCAAAGGCCCATTATTAACGCCTAGTCAATTCAGTTAAACTGAACTCCTCCTCCTAGACATTTTCCTAGCTAATGTGTAGGCTAACACGAAAGGAAGTAGATATAGTGTTCAGGAAGAGGGAGAAGTGGAAGCTACAGTCATGATGTAAGACTTTTTCACCTGGTCCCACCCTAAGATAGTTTTACCTCTCACCTAATTGCTCTCCAGTGTTTCCTTGAACTAGCTTCTCAGAGGAATTGCCCTTTTGCTTGTGGGCCTTCAATTGCTATTAATGAGATACGTGGGAATGTCCTGTATATCTCTACAAAGGAGTTTCCCTCAGCTGTGAATTGTCTGCAACATCCTGGGTTTCCCCACATCCCATCTGCTGCAAATGAAAAGGCAGGCTTGAAGGATTGGAAGGGGATGGTTCAAGGGGGGAGTTCAAGAGGAAAGACCAAAAGGGGGCAAGGATTCGTAGGGATTCCCTAGGTAGGAAAAGAGCAGAGATGTGACAATGGATGAAGATAAAGAAATGCTAATAGTGAAGCATCAATGATTCTCCATCCCCACAACTTCACTTTGCCTCTCCAGGAAAATGGTTTACCCACTGCAAAATGAAGCTCTTTAGACAACAATAACAAAATACCAGCCCTACTTACCTCACAGGAATGTGAATGAAACTTAGGAAACAAAAATAATTATAAGGCAGCTTATCAGAGCCAGGAGAACCAGGAAGACCTGAGCTCACCTTGCTTCTGTTATTAGATGGGTGACTATGAGTACATCCTCTCAGTGCCCCAGCTAACTCTTTAATAGGGCCACATGAACTGGTCTGCATCAGTGAAGGGAGTTTCCCTATGGGGATTAAATCACAGGACCACACAAAAACAAACTACCAGCTATTATTTTGATCGAGAGGGAAAACCAAAAGGTAAGAGTTCTATTGTCCTAAGTTTGGTCAGGTATCCAAATAGCATAATGATTTACCAAGAGGGCAAGAAAATGTGAGAATAATTTAGCTTTGAAAATCATCAGTCTTCC
The DNA here is from genome assembly GCA_028646595.1 of Phalanger gymnotis. Lineage (NCBI taxonomy): Eukaryota > Metazoa > Chordata > Mammalia > Diprotodontia > Phalangeridae > Phalanger > Phalanger gymnotis. Next base: position 129,328,134 of record CM053625.1, on the reverse strand, counting down.
AGGGGTGTCGTGTTTCAGCAACATGAGTCAACACCTGTAGTGGCTTAAAGCACCCTGAATGGTGTCATTCTGTTGTACAGAATTACACTGTACCAAAACCCAGCTACCACCAAATTCTCAGAAAACAGGAATGGCGTCAGTCTGTGTGGTCTGGAGGAGAGAGAGAAATGGACACATCTTCCTCTTTGTAGTGAACTGGGAGGAAGGCATTGAGCATCTTCTCTTCAAAGGAGGCCTTGATGCCATCCAGAGACCCTCGACTTTCTCAAAAATTTCTAGCCGATTAGAACACCCCAGTTTTCAACGATAAAAAAATCAACAGGCTTCCCCCTCTTCCCTAATAGAAATAAAAAACTCAAAAGTTCAGAATGGCTAGTCATATGAAGACAAGGGCCTAGAACCAGACCTTAGGGTTCTCGAAGATACTTTGACAATCAAGTCCAGTGGTGTCAAACTAATTCATACATAAAGATCCTTTAACTTAGTTTTAAAATGTAACGTTATCTATGTTTTGTTGTGTTTTTACTTCTTTTGCTAAATATTCCTAATCACATTTATCTGGTTGGGGCTGTACCTGGTAGTGTTACAGGCAACATATCTGATACCTCTGATATAGTCTAACTCCCTTATTTTACAGATAATTAATAACTGGCGTTTATATAAAGTTCACAAAATACTTTCCCTACAAAAGCCCTGTGAGGTAGGCAGTGCAATTCTTCCCTATTCTTTACGGATGAAAACACTGAGGTCCAGTCATTCAATGTCTTGTAAAAGATCAGAGCTATAACAAGGGTAAGGTAACTGGAGCTTTGTACCAGGTCTCTGACAGGGGACAGAGGGATGGCATGATCCACCATGTATGTTCTTCTCCAAGGGCTCATTATTACCACCAAACCTTTCAGAGACACTGGCAGGACTCGGAGGGCTGGACTGTCCTTTGTGCACATACCCCATCCACTGTTTGCTAGAGTAGATCATTTTCTCTGTATCACTATTACTGTCCAAGCCTGTCAGACTGAAATTCATGTTGCACCTCCACCTTCCCTATCTGTCCCACTCCTAACTGGTTTGATTTCAGATGAAAAAATTCCTGCTTACAGCTCTACCCAAGATTCTTCAGCTAGGAAATGACAGAGCCAAGATTCATAACCATGGCTCTTTGTAGCCCTTTCTAGCTTTCAGATTTAGCCATTTCACATGTATATGACTGACTGGAAAGTATGGCAGGCCTTTAGCTTCAGTCTAAAGGCTTTATGTAGTTTCATACTGACAAGAATGGGGCACCCTGAGAGTGTATGTATACTTATAATATAACCTTGAGAAAATAAAGCTAAAGGGTTTTTTTTTAATGAGAAAATAGAACATCTAGCATCTATACACATACGCATATAAATATTTATCTTCCCCTCCATTTAAACTTGTTATTTGCATAAAAAAAAATAACCCCTCCAGTTAAAGAAGTACTATTACTTCAAAGCAGCTGAGGGACCATTCATTACCAACGTCAATGACGGTGGAATGACTGAGGATCTCAGTCACCTCTTCTGATCCAGAATCATGTGATCACACAAAATAAAGCTCTGACAGCAAAAATAAATAACCTTCTATTTCTCTCTTTCTCCTCCTCCTCCTCCTCCTCCTCCTCCCTCTCCTGCAGCCCTCCAAGTTCCCTCCTTCCCTCGTTCTAGTGCAACAAAGCAGTGGCATAAGCCGTTTGCAGAAGAGTCCAATTTCCAGGGTTTACAGTATGTGATAATCCAGGGTGGTTAGTGTGATAACTGGTCTTCAGTGAGGAGCTACGTGAGAAGTGTTGACTCAATACTGTCTGTGCAGAGGAAGCCTTCATGACGAAGAGGATTTCTTATCCTTTGTGGTTTCTTGACTTTTTAATTTTTGCAGGGTCAGTTGGTTTTAAGCAAGTTTAAGATTTCCTTGGCTCTAGAGGCAGTTTTCATGGCCAGGAATCCTGAAGTAGAAGAAGAGGCAGGGGCTCCCAAGGATGCTTCCATCCAGCTGTTTCCACACCTTTAGATAATGCCTTCGGCAAAAGCCAAGGTCTATAAATGCTGAAGACAATCAAGCTAACAGAATGGAGGATGGAGAGATGCACTGTTAGAGACTTTGTTATGTAGACAGCTCCAGACAAACTGGTTGTCCAAGATGCTTCCTGAAAGCCAGTGGTTCTTAACCTTTTTTGTGTCTTACTCCTCTCTGGAAATAAGGTGAAGCCAGAAAAATGTATTTATTTAATTTAAATAAAATATGAAGTTACAAAAGAAATAAATTATACCGAAATACAATTGTCAAAATATTAAAAACCAATTTCACAGAACCAAGGTTAAGAGCCCCTGCCCTAAGGATTTAAAAATAAGTGCAAGAGAACAAAGAACAACTGTTTCAGAGAGCATCACAGTGACTGGGGCCTCAGGCCTCCTCTTCCTCATCCGTATGAAAAGTACAGTGGGATTTTTTTAAGGGCAGAACTTTGTATGCTCCCAAAATCAGAGTGGTGGTGGCAAAGTGGAAGAGAGGGAGGAGGACAGGGAGAAGAGAGTGGGGAGAGGGAGGACAGGGAGGAGGACAAGGTACAAAACCCCTGGTATGCTGTAAGATACCAGTGTGACATTATTTCTGTATCTAGGGTCCTTCATCCCTGTGTGTGATCAACTTACCTCCAGCCTCCTTCTTACACCTTCCTCCTCCGCTTCCTGGCATGCATGGCATTTCTGGTCTTCAGTACATTGAAATCTGCAGCATCCAGGGTATTGGACATGGCATGTGGGATAGGAAGGGGAGAGCCCTAAAGCAAGATCCAAAAGAGAACAGTGATCAGAGATCCCAGAGTGACAAGTGGGAAAAAAAGAGGGAAAGGAATTCCCCTTGCAAGGCTAGAAGATGAAATCTGGCCCAATGGACTGCTAGTTCCCTGTTCCTCTGCCCCAAACACAAGGAATGTTTAAAGAGATTTCTACATATAGAATCTAGAGCTGCATGTTTACCTCACATTTAAGTTTGGTGGTTGGGGGCAGCTAGAGAGGATGGACAGAAGACTAGAGGAGGAGAGAAAGGCATCTTCCCTTCTCTTGGTATGTCACGGTCTGAAAATGGCTTACCAATGCTGACCTAAAGAGGCAGGTGTTCAAGGATGTTTTTTGTTGGTGGCTTAAAAAATATTTTTAATTGATCTTTAGAGGTCATATTACTTATGTTTTACAATTTATTCTAACCTCCTTTCCCACCCTGAGAGTCATTGCTTACAACAACAAATAAACAGGTAAGAGACCAGATTAGCAAAACTAACCAACATATTGAAAAAATCTGACATCATATGCAGTACTCCACCCCTACTTCTGCAAAAGAACAGGAGGTGACTGGAGAAGTATTTCTCAAAGAGGTTCTTTCTAACTGGTCGTTGCCTCCCCTACAATATCTTAAAAACCTTCAAAGGCAGTAGATGAGGCAAGCTTTTGTTTCTGCTTTCTCCTTCCACAGAAGCCCTGAAAGAGCACAAGGCCATCAAACTCTATGGCTCGTGGAAGCTGTGTTAGCTCATGTTCTTCAGAAGATCCCTGACGTAGTACGATGAGCTGCTTCTGCTCTGACTACCTAGGAAAATGCTAAGGAAGGAAGTTTTTATGGCAAAAATGTCATTTCCAAACCAACTACCTCTGGGAAAAATTATCATTCTGGGAATGGGAACTAGGAAGGGTGCCTAATTTCAAGGGGAAAACCATAATTAACACAAACACAGAAGTTCTGGTTAAACAGGACTAGATATTGGAAAAACACATTATCTGGAGTTCTCTTGGGAGACTGATCAAGTAAGACACTGTACTTGGAGAGCAGGAATTACATTTAGTCTAACCCAGGGGTGGGGAACCTCAAGGCCACATGTGGCCTTCTAGGTCCTTGGGTGTGGCCTTTTGACCAAGTCCTAGTTTTACAGAACAAATCCTTTTATCAAGGGGATTTGTTCTGTGAAGTTTAGATTCAATCAAAGGGCTGCACTTGAGGGCCTAGAGGGCCACATGTGGCTTCCCACAGGTACCTCACTCCCAGAACCTCTTTATTTTCCAGTTAGAATAGAAAGACACCATGGCTTGTCCAAGATCACCTAGTGAGCTTATGACAGCTGGTTGGGTCTCTTCGGTGTCAATCTAGCAATCATTACACCATTACACTGCCCCACACTGAGACTCTGTTCCTCTACCAAAACACAGGCTATGCAATTTATACTCCTGAAGTTTAAGCATATTACCTCCTACTGACAGGGAGCAACCACAATAAGGAAAAGGGGAAACTTTGGTTTGAACAAATGACTGCAGCAGTCAGTTGATATTTAAACATGGACATTTATATATCTATAGCTATAGCTACTACAATCACAAAATTTAAGACTGTAAGAGCTAGAAAAGACCTTAAAGATTTCTCAGAGCAAGCGTTCTGAACCTGGTGTCCATGAACTTTTTTGTTTGTATGATGATAACTATATTTCAATGTAATTGGTTGGCTTTGTGATTCTACGTATTTTATTTTGAGTATTTAAAAACATTATTCTAAGAAGCGTCTACAGGCTTCACCAGACTCAGAGAGGGGCCCAAGACAGAGGGAAGTTAAGAACCCCTGATCTAGTCATTTTATAGATGAAGCAACTGTGGTTCAGGAGGCTGACTTAGACAAGGTTATAATCAGTAAGTTATTCAACAAGCATTTGTTAAGCACTTCCTATATGCCATGTGCTGTCAATAGTCACTGAAAACAAAAAACTTAAAAAGAAAACAGTCTCTGCTATCAAGGAACATACATTTTGTTAGGGAAAAAAATAACACATACGCAAGTAAATATAAAAATTATACAAAGTAATTTTGCATTCAAGCCCCTTATGAAGAAGGCAGCACTTAAGCTGAGCTGTGAAAGAAGCCAAGGATTCTGAGAAGTATGGTGTTCAAGGAAGTGGAAGGAGGTGCATTTCAGATGAGGCATGGCCTGTCCAATGCTGTATTACAACAAGTCGGTCAATTTGGCTGTAATGTGTGAAGGGGAGCAGGATGTAATAAGCCTGGAAAAATAGGCTGAGACCAGGATATAAAGGGCTTTAAATGCCAAAAAAAAAGAGCTCTTATTTTGTCCTAGAAACAGTGAAGAGCTACGGAATCTTTCTGAACAGAAGAAGGACATGATCAAACTTATGCTTTAGGAATACCCCTTTGGCGCGGGGGGAGGGGCAGAGAATGGGTAGAGAGATGGACTGGGGGGAAAGAAGACTAGAAGCTGAAAAACCAATTAGGAGGCTCTTTGTGTAGTTCAAATGAGAGGTAATGGGGTCCTGAACTAAGGTGATGACAATGTGAGTGAAGAGAAGAATAGATGTAAGCATTATCGTGGAGGCAGAACTAACAAGACTTGGCAACTGCTGGGATATGGGGGAGTGAAAGAGTCAAGAGTTTAGGGTAATTGTGAGGCTTCAAACCTGGATGGCTGGAAGGACATGGTGCCCTTGACAGCAATAACTGAGAAAAAAGGGTGAATTTTAGGGGAAAAAAATGAGTTCTGTCATGGACATGTTAAGTCTAAGGTGCCTATAGGACATCCAGTTGGAAATATCTAATGGGCAGTTGTGGACATGGGACCAGAGCTCAGTAAACAGACTAGGGATGAATATACAAATCTGGGAGTCATCTACACAGAGATAGAATGTGGATGATGACCCAGAAAAGGAGAATGAGGAGTGGGCATCCTGATAGGCAGGAGAAACAGGGAGAGCGAGGTCATGAAAACCAAGATGGGTGAGACTGTTAAAGAGGAGAGGGTGGATCAACCACGTCAAGTACTGCAGAGAAGTCAGGAAGGATAAAGACTTGGAAAAGGCCATTAGATTTGATAATTAAAAGATCACTGGAAAATTTTGAATTTTGGAAAGAACAGTTTAGTGATGAGATCATATAGAATTCAAGGGGTTAAGAGAGAGAAAGGAGGAGTGGGCAAGAAGCATAGGAACACAGACAACTTTTTATATGTACCTGGCTGTAATGAGGAGATATATAGAAGAATTAAGACAAGGAGTGTTTTAGAAATCTGGACATTTTTGTAGGTAGCAGCAAGGAAGGAGCCAGCAGACAGGGAGAGATTAAAGAATAGAGAGACGCAGGGGATGATCGTAGGGACAATCTCCTGAAGTCCACAGAAGAGATGGGATTACAATAACAAGGATGGGTGGGCCTCAGCAAAAGGAGAGTCACCTTTTAATCAAAGAATGGAGTAAAGGAGCTGAGAGCAACAGATCTAGGACTTGAACACAGGTCTTCACTTCTAAGTCCGGTGTTATCATTTCCATAACAGTAGAGAAATTATTATAATCAATACACCTAAATTCTAAGATGTCATCTAAAGAAAGAAAAAGAATGGACCTGCTGTTGCCAAAAAAATAATTCAGAATTCAAGAACAAAGTGTTACAGAAAAAAAAATCTTCAAACTATGTAGTGTATTTCTACTTTAGGGAAAAAAAAGTCCTTTCTCTAAAAAGAATTTTTTTTAGCAGAACAAGACTAGCAAAGATTGTCAAAGCCCTAATGACGCTTTCTGTTTTGCACAGGCAGAGAAGCACTTGCTCATCTGTAAATCCTAGCTGAATTCTGGAGGCAATGCTTGCAAATTTAGGTGGATTTGGAACAGGCTGTTCCTTCTTCAAAAGAAATGAAATCCCAGACACGTGCTGACTGAGGACGGTATTCAAAAAAGGATGTTTCCCATTCCCAGCCATCTCTTTGTAGCTTTGGGTCATGGTTGAGTTCTGGTCTGTGTAGATGGGAAACAAAATTGGGCAAAGCGATTGGAAAAATATTCTTGCCCTCCCTAACTTACTGTGATTATCATAGTGGCTGCCAGGAATCCCCTAAGGTTTAAAGAAGCGGAATTCCTCCTCTTCGGCTCCCCACTCCTTCCACATCTCCTTGGACAGCAGACTCCCTGTCCAGTTATTGACCTTACCTGGATAGAGGACACGGCCTCTGGGGTAGACTGGGTGTCTCCGGCTGAGTTTCTCAGCTGTTCATTCCCACCACAATCCCCGTCTTTGGGCCTTGTCTCTGACTGAGCACACTCCTCCTCCTGCTCCTCCTCACTCTCACTGCTTTTGTCCATGATGTGTGAAAGGGTGGTTGGGACCCTAGGCGGGGGAAGAGTGGCAAGAAAAGCCGGGAGGGCAAAAGCTGCCAAAAACCTGGCTTTCAGGAGGAGGTATGCAGGGTTCTCTTTAAGTTGCTGTTGCACCAGATGCCGAGCTGCCTGAATGTCCTGTCTGGACACATCGTTCTTGTCCTGGACTCTACCCTGTGCCACTAAGGTAGCTGCTCTCTGCTCCAGAGATCTCTTTTGGAGCAGAAGCCCTGACAGAGTTTTTAGATTGCACAGAAAGGGAGGCAGGTAGGGCAGTGTGCTCTGAAGCAGGGGCAAGCAGACGCCTTGCTTCCCTTTGAGCCACTCCCTTACAGAAGCCTCATTCTCCAACGAGAGGAGGCTCAGGTCCAGAACACTCTTTCCAGGCTCCAGGGCTTTGGGCTGATCATCTCGGGTGGCTATCCCTTCCTGTGGCTGGGTAATGGGCTTAGGCGTCCCTGTTGGGGTAGGAAAGGATTTCTCAGGACTGCCATTCTGAACAGGAAGATTGTCTTTTGTCTCCAGTAAAAGGCCTTTCTCTACAGGATCCTCGCTTCCTGTATTCACTCTAGCTGGGCTCTCTGCTTCTGGAGTGAGCACACAGTAGCAGCTCTCGGGCTCTGCCCTTGGTTGGCTTGTGGGGCTCTTGGTCTGGACCTCTGTCTCAGGCCGGGGAGAGGGCACAGACATCTCTCCAGCTGTCCTCGCTTCTCTCGGAGGTTTATCTCCAGGAAGATTGTTTTTTTCTGAGTGATTTACTGTATCTGATGAAGCCATGGTGGGAACATATGTTGGAAGACTTGGTCCAGCTGTCCTTGAGGCCAGGTCCCCTTGAAGAGTTTTACTGGCAATAAGAGGCCTTTTGGCTAAAGTGGGTCTTGGTACAGAGGCCCTAGGACTCTGCTTGACTTTTGATGATGGCAACAGCTTCAGAGTAGCCTTACTCTTGGCCACTTTCCTAAGGATGGGGAGCACAGGGGTTTCAGCTGGTTTGCCTGGTCCAGGGAGGCCTATAAGGGTTGACATGGACATAGGGACAAGCCCTTGTGCAGTAACTATCCATGTGACAGGCAAAATGTTGCTGGAGATAACCCGTGAAGCACAGGTAGGAACTGAAAGGGTAGGCACCAGTCTGATGGGTTTGGGCTGCTGCATAGAGATTTGAGCTGGAGCAAGAAAAGAAGGTACCTTGGGTAGTTCCTGATTCCCTGAGGTGGTAGTGACTTGGGAAGACAGGAGGCTAGCTGGCCCTGAGCTGGAGGAAATCTGGCTTACTCCTAGGGCTGGACTAGCTGCTGTTCTAGGGACTGGGCTCTCGCTAGGAACAGAGTGCCCTTCAGACCTCATCAATGAGGAAGACTGGCCTGAGGTAAGCACCCCAACCTGGGGGGCAGAGGTCCCCTCTGTTATATTTATTTTCTCTTCAACAATGACCTCATTCCCCCAAGAGGAGGTAGAATTATCTGTGACAGAATTTTTTTCAGGGGACTTGGTGGAAGCTATGATGGGGGAAGGTGTCTGGAATGTGGCTGCTGGACTTGAAGCCATGGCAACCGGTTTCCCAGCTGACCCTGATCCCAGAGGCTGGGCTGTGGCAAGAGTGGAAGGGAGAAGTGGTTGCAAAGGTTGCTGAAGGATCACAGGTGGAGTGACCAGCACCTGAGGGGCAAGGATCACTGTATTCTCCCGAGCCTTATTGGCTCGGGACTCCCTTAGCCGCTTTTCCCTCAGGAGTTCTGAGACGGTCTTCAGCTTTGGTTTGGGACCTAAAGAAGCTGGTAACACCGATGGCCCTGGCTGGGCAGCCTCTGGCAAATCTTTTGTCTTAGAGACAGTAGATTTCCTTTGTGTTTCTTTGCCCTTCGTCAGCAGGCAGCCTGCAAGAGAGAAAGAGAGAGAGAGACACACACAATAAATATGCAAACTGAGGGCAGACCAACCATAATCCAATATCAGAAGCCTCTGCCTATATAAAACTTGGAACCTCTCATACCATTCATTCAAAAAGTGCTTATTATGCACCTAATGTATGCTTAGCCCTATGTCAGGTGCTATGGGAGAGAGAGGAGACAAGATAGAATCCTTGTTCTTAAGGAGTTTAGAAGGCAACTTCTTTATACGTTGTGGTGACTTTGCGAACTGGGCCAGAATGGAGCAAATGTGGAAGGGATCATAACTTAACAAAGGTGCAGCTGTTTCTGAGAAAATGGAGCGTCATCATGATTCAAGGCCAGAAAAGAATTTAATGGTGGTTATACCCAGCAGATGCTTATACTTTTCCCTCTGTACCAGAAACTTATTATCTTTAGGTATTACACACACTCCAAACACTATCTTATAATCAGGTCAAAGTTTTATTTTTTTCTTTTTCTTTGTGGGGGAGGTGTGGTAGGGTGGGAGCAGATGTCTAGGTCAAATATGCCTATCAAGTTTTTAAAACTAGCTCCTAAGTGTCCAAATATTGGCTACCCAATTCAGATGTTTATTCCTAGACTGGCTCCCCTGAATATTCAACATGCTTCTTGGGCTTCATGTCCCAGAGTCAGTCAGTATGGATTCAAAGAGGGAAAATTCACTTTAATCTTAGCCTGAGCCAAGTGTGAGCAAACTAAATCCCTTACCTCCAAAAAAAAAAAAATCTCACCAAGCATCCAAGACAAATTACTTTGAGATTACACAAAACAGGGTCCCTGCCGCTATCATGGAAAAGTGACCATCAACTCACTCTCATTAATGATGAGCACAGCTAATGTAGGAACCCAAACTCCATTCTCATTTTGCTAAAGCAAGCAGTGTCAGGAGTGGTACAGGACCTTGGTCCCAGATGCTAGAGTTTTCCTTCTCTGGGTCAAGAGGAGGAACCCAGGAGGTAATGAATGACAAGCTGTGCTGAGGACACCTTAGTAGATGCTGTATGGATGGCTATTTCCATGCTACCTTGTTGAAGTCTAGCACTCAATCTTGCTGATGTCAGACAACATAACCAAGGGTTGGTTGTCAGGGTAGAAAGAAGGCAGAGAAAGGGACCACATATTAGGAGGCATTAAGCCATAGTGCTCAGTGACAAACCCAAACTCTATTTGTGGAAATTCCTTTGCAAGATGTGGATGACAAAAGCAAGGAGAAATACAACTGTACCTGAAGATTTCTGTAAACCGGAGGATGCCTAGAAAAATAGGAGAGATGCAAACTAATTAACAATGTTAATTTTCAAAGCATTTCTAGGCTTGCAGCTTACAGAAAAATTCTTTCAAGTTACAGAATGACCAAGAAAAGCATGAGGTACTTAGATACAATCACATTCACTGGGATGACAGGTAGGATAGCACAAAGGTATTAACTGCCAAACCGCCATCCTCTGCCATCCCTCCTTTCCCTTCCCAATCGATGAGTATGAAGAGGAATTCATGAATCTTAGAACTTAGATTGGGAGGAAAACCAAAAGAGATAATCTGGTCTGGCCACCTGCTTGCAGGCAAGTAGGTAAGGTTCTCTATTTCACAAATAAGGCAGTTGATACCCAGAGGTTCAATGACAGGTCTATTCTATCACAGCCCACATCCTGATTCACTCAGCTGGTTATAGCCATACCCATTTCAAAAGGACAGTACAGGAAAGCAAGATGTGCTGTCAAGCTACTTAGCCCCAGGTTTTAAAAAATAAAACTCAAGTACTCCATTCTCTACCCCTCTACCTGCTGAGGTTGCTGTGGATTTCCGCTAATAGCCAAGAGCAGATCTGATTGCTTGGTCTTCCTTTCTCCAATCACCTTCATGCAGCCATCAGTATCAATCTGAAACAACTATGGGCAGAACACATTAGTTAGTGTTTAAAAGAAGGGAGAAGGTACTCTCTAGATCATCTAGGACCTGGTAACCCAGGCCTGCCAAAATCTATATTGCCAAATGACTAAGATAATGATGGAGACCTATTAGGGTTTACACAACACTCGCAATGCTTAAAATGGGCAGGATGCCAGTGGGTGGGCATTTCAGTTTCAGACCTTCCTGAAATGCTTAAGAGACCAGGGACTTGAAGTAAGTTCAAGACCTAAACAAGGTCCAGAAAAGTACTGCAAAAGTGGGGAGACTAACCAAGAGAATGGAGTAGCAGTATAGCCCAGCTCCTCCAACAATTACTCCAACAAAGATCTCAGAATGCCAGCCTGAGCAGTGATAGGAAATCTATGGAGAAACTAGTGGATCATGTTTCTAGCATAAGGTCACAAATTTTACCACAGGAAGAGGGGTGGGCTAGGATCACAGAGTCAGACACAGGAAGCAGCACAGGGCCCCAGCACCGTCTCTCCTACTGTCTTAGAGAGGAGACTGAGATCTCAGACTCAGCTCCCGGATGCAGGGGCTGAGGTGCTGCTTGTAACCAGACTGTGGGTGCAGAAGATGGCCAAAGTACTGTCTCTTGAACCCAAGAAAGGAGATCTTGAAGCCAGACCCTGAGAACAGAAGGCCAAAATGCGATTGCTCTGATGCCAGCAGAAGAACATCAGATAAGAAGTGCCAAGGCAATAAAAGGTAATGCCAGTCCCACCAGAAGTTTGGAGAGCCCAGCCTTATCATAAAATCCAAATCTGGGAAAAAAGGACAGAAGAATGAATTAACGACAACAAAAAGATAAGGTATTATTATGATGCCAGGAGGGATGGCCAAGAAACAAATCCAAAAGAATAACTCCAAAACACCTCCAAGCAAAGCTTCAAAGAAAAACACAGAATGAAGAATTAAAAAAATATTATAAATGAAACAAGACCTCTAGAGGAAAAAATAGAAAAAATAACTATGGAAGCAAGACTTGGAAAGATAATTTAACAGCTTTGCAAAAGTATAAAACCTCACCGAAGTAACAGACTGCCTGAAAATTAGAATGTACTAAAGAAAAGTTAATGACACCATGAGACAACAAGAAATATTAAAACAAAGTCAAAGATTAAAAAAATAGAAGAAAATATAAGGTATTTCATATCAAAAACAAATGATCTGGAATTTAAACATCATTGAATTACCTGAAAACCATGATCAAAAAGAGACTAGACATTATATTTCAAGAATCATGAAAGAAAACTGCCTGGACATATTAGAATAAGAGGGTAAAGTGAAAGTTCCAAAAGGTCAAGGTATAGGCCTATATCCAAGAACAACTTACCACTTAAAACTGAATATAATGCTATGGGGGGGCAGGGAGAGAACACAGACCTTTAACAAAACAGAGCAATACTGATGAAAAGACCAGAGTTGGGTAGAAATTTCAAATATGAATCAAGAAAAACATTAAGTGAGGTATGGGATGAGACTTTATGAGGATGAAGTGTCCGTCTGCATTCTAAAAGGGAAATGGGGTTAGACAAGCATCTCTTGAGAAACTGTAATGTCAGTAGAGACCAGAGAGGAAGTCTAGGATATGGGAGTGGTTTTGATGGTCTTAAAACAAGAAAAGAAAAGGAAGGATAAAAGGACCCATCAGGGGAAAAGGGGGAGGGAAAGATAGGGAAACTCATATCCCATTATGAGGGTGAACAAGTAGAAGTTCATATAAATGAGGCAGAGGTGGAGGGAGCAGCTGACACTTGCAGCTCTCTTTCATTTAAACTGGTCAAAGGGGAACAGAACACACACATACACAAAGAATTTGGTGTAAACATAAACAGGAAAGGAAAGGGGAGAGGGGAAAAGAAGGGAGTAGTCATAAGCAAAACAAACTTCAAGCTGGGGGGTGGGGAAGAGATCATGAAAAGCGGTGTACATGTCCCACATGAGAATATTTCACTTGACTAAGCTTATTATAAGAGTTTTTTCTTCCAAGTTTTTTTTTTGTGGGGGGGGGGGGAAGGAATTGATGCCTGAAAAGTTAATTTTTAAAAAAAGAGTCTGCAAAAGCAAACAAACCTGTCTTGCATTTTGCCTTCATTTTTATACAAAAGAATGACCCAAATAGATTCAACACAAAAAAAATTTAAGTTTCTAATATTAGCAAGGCAAAATGCTAGGTGCACAGGAAAAAAAATAAAATGAGACCTGCCCTGAGGGAGTTTATATTTGGGGCAGTTGGGAAGAGTAAGAAATAAACATATACAAATGAGGAAATACAAGGTAATTTGAATATGGAGACAGCATCAACACCTAGGGAAAGCAGGGAAGGTTTCCCTGAGGTGGGACCTAAACTGACTGTGGAGGGAAAGTAAGGATTCTGAGGAAGAGAAATGAAGAGTGAACTCCAGGCACAAGGCACGCTGTGGGCAAATGCCTGGCAGCTAGAGATGGAATATCCAGCATGGAAGTAACTGGTAGTCTAGGCTGTCTGGAACACAAGTATGTGAAGGAGGATAATGTAAAATAGTAAACGGATCTAGATTAGAGCCAGACTGTGCAGGGTCTGAAAGCCTAGACTGGGGAGACTGTATTTTAACCTAGAAACGATAGGAAACTACTCACCTTTTTTTAAGCAAGGGGCTAACGCCACCAACAGGCCCTTAGTAAGATGATTTTGGCAGTTGTATGTTGAATAAATAAGAGAGAAGAGACTAGATTCAAGTAGACCAATTAGGAAGCCATTACAACAGTCTAGAAGAGAGACGAAGCTCAGGAAGGTTAATTAAGCTGATCATGGTCACACAGCTGCTCAGTGTCAGAGGTAGGATTTCAACCCAACTCTTCATGACTCCAATTTGAGCACTTTTTGCACTATGCCATAGTGCCTCAGAGAAAGAAGAACTGAAGATGAGTCCAAGATGATGTACTTGGGTAACAGGAAAGGAGTGGAACTCTCACCAGGAAGAGGAAAATTTAGAGGAAAGGTGGGTCTGGGGAGATGATGAGTTTGGTTTTTGGACATGCTGAATTTGAAATTCTGAAATATCTAAGTGGAGATGTCTTCAAGTGAAACTGAAGTTCAGGATAAAGATTAAGTCTGAATATATAAACCTTGGAGTTATCCGAATAGGGATGGTAAACGAAGCCAAGGGAACAGATGAGATTACAAAGGGAGGGAATATAGAAAGAGGAGAGAAGGGAGTTCAGGCCAAAAGTCTGAGGGACACCCATGCTTAGGGAGCAGAAGATAATGGCTGACCCAGCAAAACAGACCAAAGAATGTTCAGACAGGAAGATGAAACAGGAGAAAGTGGTGTTAGGGAAGCCAAGAGAGGAGAAAGTATACAAAATGAGAACCCAGAGTCACCAGGAGTCCCTG
>CM053625.1:129295932-129313275 GCA_028646595.1 Phalanger gymnotis | reverse complement strand
TTCCTTTCATCTTCAACTCACCCTGTGCCCACTCTCTCTATATATATATACACATACATATATACATACATACATATACACATATACATATAAATACATAAACATATATATATGCATATTCCCTTCAGCTACCCTGATACTGAGGTCTCATGAATCATACACATCATCTTTCCATGTAGGAATGTAAACAAAACAGTTCAACTTTAGTAAGTCCCTTGCAATTTCTTTTTCTTGTTCATTTTCTTGATTACCTTTTCATGCTTCTCTTGATTCTTGTGTTTGAAAGTCAAATTTTCTATTCAGCTCTGGTCTTTTCCCTGAGAAAGCTTGAAAGTCCTCTATTTTATTGAAAATCCATATTTTGCCTTGGAGCATGATACTCAGTTTTGTTGGGTCTTGGAGGCTTTTGATGTAGGCTCTTTAACTTTTTGTTGACTTCTTCTGGCTGTATGTTTTGTTCTTCTTTGTCACCAGAGAAAGATTCCAAAGTCTGAGACTGAATCTGAGTGTGTTTTCGCTGCCTGGCCATGTTCCCAGCCAACTTACTTGACCCTTGAGTTTTTCGTTGGGGTATGAATGCTTGCAGAGTAAAGAGTACTTTGTTCCAAGCTTGAGGGGATGTGCTGTTGTTTTCAGAGCTATTTCTATACAGCCAGCTCTGCCACGCCAGCACTCCTTCTTCCCCAAGAACTGCCAACCCAGACCTGACTCAGATTTTAAGCAGGCTCTGCACTCCTGGTCTGATCCACCACTTAATTCCTCCTACCAGGTGGGCCTGGGGCTGGAAGCAACCGCAGCTGTAGTACCTCAGAGCTATACCACCTCTGCTGCCCCCAGGGTGGTGGTCTAACCTTGAACTCCTTTCACTTCCCCGCAGCTTTTCCCACTAACCTTCTCTGTTATCTTTGGTGTTTGTGGGTTGAGAAGTCTGGTAACTGCCACAGCTCACTGATTCAGGGAGCTAGGGCTCGCTCCACCCAGCTCCCAGTCTGGTTGGTCCTGCAGCTGCCCATGCTGGGCTCTGCTTCCAGCTCTGTGCATGATACACCTCACCCAGCGACCATTCTGGCTGTCCTGGGCTGGAGCCCTGCTTCCCTCTGGTATTTTGTGGGTTCTGCAGTTCCAGAATTTGTTCGGAGCCATTTTTTATAGGTTTTTGGAGGGAGTTGGCGGGGAGCTCATGCAAGTCCCTGCTTTCCAGCTGCCATCTTGGCTTCGCCACCTATTTGGGGTTTTCTTGGCAAAGATACTGGGGTGGTTTGCCATATCCTTCTCCAGCTCATTTTACAGATGAGGAAATTGAGGCAAGTAGGGTTAAGCGACTTTGGCCAGGGTCACACAGGTAGTAAGTGTCTGAGGCCGGATTTTAACTCAGGAGGAGGAGTCTTCCTGACTCCAGGCCTGGTATTCTATGTACTGCGCCACCTAGCTGCCCGTCATAGATCATAGGCTTATAGATTTAGAACTTTGAAGAACCTTAAAGACTATCTATACCAATCCTGTCACTTTACAGTTGAGGAAACTAAGGCTGAGAAACTAAGTGACTAAGGTCACACAGGTAGTATGTGGCAGATCTGAGATTTGAACCCAATTCTTCTGACTCTGAATCTTTCTACAATACCACACTGTGATATTCTCCTTAAAGGTACAAAGTTGAGGGCTTCCTTTGGGTTTTCAGTTAAGTCTGTCTTTATGATTACTTTCGGACAGATTGCTTTTAAACTATGATTGTGGAACCTTAGATTATTTTTTACTTAAAAAAAATCACATGTTTTGGCTAAGGATGACCTTGATAACAAGACCATGTTTCAAGATTCAGATGTTTTCAAATTTAATAGCCATTTCTATTTACTATCACCACATCCTTTAGCCAAGGGGAAAAAAGGGAAATAGAAACTGTTTCTCTTTTCTTAGGAATGAGATCATTGCTCTTTGTACCTAGAAGGCTTTAGGGCTTGAACCTAGGTTCATGGTTAATAAGGTAGTTTTATGCCCAAGCTGTCCTCACTGAGCAGGTCCCTTCACCATTAAAAGATAATAGAAAATCATGGAGGTTTTGCCTGTCAGGTAGTCTGCATATCGAGTCCCTGCTGTGAGCAAACCCTTATACCACCGCTCACAGGAGTGAACTCTAAAACGTAAGACCTTTGCTGATTCCAGGAGTTCGTAATTTGATTCACCATATGCATAACCTAGGGGGTATAGTAGATAGAATATTGGACTCGGTAGGCAGGAAAACCAGAGTTCAAATCCTGTCTCAAATGCTTAGTAACTTTGACCTCGGGCAAGTCTTCACTTAATGTTCCTAGGCCTGAGTTTCCTCCTCTGTAAAACTGCAATAATAGCACTTTCCCCACAGGGTTATTGTGAGGTTCAAATGAGATAACATGAGTAAAAGTGCTTTGTGAACTTTAAAGCACTATATAATTAAATGCTAGCTCACTCTCACTTAATCAGACATATCCAGTCAGTTGCTAAGCCTTGTCATTTCTCTTCACAACATCCCTTAAATATGTCCCTTTCTTTGTACTAACAAGCTACCACTTTCACTTCATGCTTAGACTATTACAGTGGTCTTCTGGTTGGTCTTCTTGCTTCATGTGTTCTCCCCTCCAGTATATCACAGCTACCAACATGATTTTCTAAAGCATCTCATCATATTACTCCTTCTATACAATCAACTCCAGAAGTTCCCTTTTATCTCTAGGATCAATTATCAATTCCAGACATTTAAAACTCTTTGCAGCCTGGCTCATTCCTACTTTTCTAGTCCACACGCGCACGCACACGCACACTTTTCCTCAATGTGTGCTCTGTAATCTAGATATTATTTGCCTACTAACTACTCTGTACTCATGATACTTCACATCCTTTCTCCACACCTTTACACTTTGCTCTGCTTGGAATACATTTCCTCCTTATTTCTGCCTCTTGAGTCCCCGGTGTCCTTTAAGATGCAGCTCAAGCGCCCACTTCATGAATCCTTTCCTGATTTCTCCTCCCATCTTCCTGCCCAGCCACCTGCTAGTGTACTCCCCAAACTCCTTTTACTCATTTTGCATATTTCCCCTAAAGGAATGTAAGCTTCTTGAGGACGGGGGCTCTTTAACATTTGTTTTTGTATCCCCAGCATTTTGCACAGTTACTGGACTATTGTAAGTGCTTGTTTTACTAGTTGCTTGTTAATTAATTGATGAAATTTGTATTTTGTTGTTGCTCAATTGTTTTAGTTGTGTTCACCTTTCCAAGACCCCATTTTGGGGTGTCCTTGGTGAAGATGCTGGAGTACTTTGCCATTTTCTTCTCTAACTTATTTTACAGATGAGGAAACTGAGGCAAACAGGACTAAGTGACTTGCCCGGGGTCACACAGCTAGTAAGTGTCTGAGGCTAGATTTGAACTCAGGAAGAGGAGGCTTCCTCCCTCCAGGCTCAGCACTCTAACCACTGTATTAGGTACCTATTATAGGGGCAGCTAGGTGGCGCAGTGAGTAGAGCACCTGTCCTGGAGTCAAGAGGACCCGAATTCAAATGTGGCTTCAGACGTTTGACACACTAGCTGTGTGACCTTGGGCAAGTCATTTAACCCCAATTGCCCTGCCTTCCCCCCTCCAAAAAAATTTTGTTTTTAAAGGTACCTATTATTATACAGGGTACTTGCTAGGTACTAGGGGTTCATAGAATAAATTAGGCATGCCCTTGCCCTTGAAGAATTAACTATGCCTGTGATCATAATGTAATTCTAATATATGTATAATTTTTTAAAAATACGTGAAGAGGAGGTGTAGAAAATTACCTTATCCAAATACATCATATTACTTTGCAGTATGTCGTGTTTTCACCATTTATTCACCTAAACTCTTTGCTTGCATTCCTAACAGATTCTCTGGGAGATGATGACTGGGATGAACACATTCCTATGGTAACCTAACTGCCTTATTCATCATCAAATGATGATATCCTTTGGGTCATTAGAGAGGAAAGAGGCAGAGTGTTCTGGGATCAGCTTGGGCTTGTCAGGAATCTTCAGGGAGGGAGAATTTGCACAGATGTAAATGTTTTTGAGAGATCATGGGATGAATGAAATAGGAGAAAGAATCTTCAGATTTCAGTAAATCAGCATCTTTAAAATACTTAGGACTCCAGTATTTTCCCAGGATGGCCAAAGTGTCCTATGTCTCACTAAAAATATCTATTCATTCCTGAATTGAGAAGTACTTTTCAACTTCCATATTTTTGTTATCTCTTGTTTAATTTATTGTGAAACCAAGAACAGTTTATAAAGATGCATACAACAGCTTGTTAAGTTGCATTTGTGTCACTTTAAAATTTGAGCAGTATGTGAACTAAGTCCAAGTTTGTATTTGGCAACCTGTGGTACAGGTGATTACAAGCATGACTTAACCAAAAAGTATAGCTATTGTTTGACTAGAATGCTAAGGTCTCTGGCTTCTAGCTTTACAATTTGGATTGGTATACCTGTTAGGGGTTGGACTAGGTGACCTTGTATCATGAGAGGATATTGAAATCTGTCAGGATTCACATTTCCATCTAGAATCTACTTTCTAATCTTCTTGCTGGGTACAGGCCCCTGGTTGAAGAAAGCTTTCATATATTGAAGGAGCCAGAGCTGGAAATGTAAGGAAAACCTGTTTTGTGGTGACAGCTACTGGGAAATTAATATAGTGACTTCCTTGAGAGGAAGAAGCATCTCAGAGATGTTCTGATAGAAATTAGATGGTCACTTATAAATTATGGAAGGGATTCTTGCTTTGGGTGGGGATTGAATTGATGATATCTAAGATCACTTCCAGTTCTGAGATTTTGTGATTCTTTAAGAAAGAGCTGAAAGCATTCACTATTAGGCATGTCTTAAAGACACTGCTTTATAAAACAATTATAGAAAGTGTGAAGGGAGTTCTGATTTTTATAATAATCACCATGATGTGTGTAATGAATATGCTAATAGATTTAAGTTTTTCAGAATTGCCTCTCTTGTGAGTCAGACTTACAGTGCTGCTTGAAATGATCAATCAGACCTTGACAATGCTGTTATTCTTGTGTCTGTATAATACCTTAAGTGAATCGAATCAGAGATTGTAGAACCTATTCCTGTCACAGAACTCTGGTCCTGAAACCCAAGTACCGATTTCCAAGAACTTGACAACATTACTCCTAGAGGACTCCCAAATGTTGTATTGTCTTTTGTTTGGGGGGAAACGATTGTTTATAATCCGCCTTCTTCTCTCCCTTCTGTCTTCACTTCAGCAAGGTGGAATTCTGATCAGGAGAATTCCAAGTTTGCAAATCTGTTCCTCATAATGAAATTAAGTAATTAGACCTACCTGATTACTAGCACTTTGCCTCTGGCCTGATGTTTCATCATTCTCAGGTTAAAGACTGGCTCCATAAAATCCTGTTAACAAAAGCAACCGCAGGAGGAAAGATAGGGTATTGATTTGATTCAGTAACAGGAGCTTGTCAGAAGTGGGGACTAGAGGGTTCAGAGGAGGAATATGTTTCATTTTCCTGCACATGATTTTCTGGTTTTAATTAGGAGGAAGAAAGTTGGGGAGAAAGCGATGAAGATGATGACTCAAAAGACCAAGCCCTTCCCAAAGACCCAGAGACCTTGTTGCAGTTGAACATGGTATATCAAGAAGTCCTTCAGGAGAAAATAGCAGAAGTTGACTTACTGCTTGCTCAGAATAAAGAGCAACAGGTATGGCTGCTGACGATGGGTGGGTGCATTCCTGACTTTGCAGATAGTTTTAAACCAAGTGAAACCTTTTCCAGTCTTTTCCATACTTACCAGTGCAATTGTATCTGATGGTATCAGTCATGTGGCTTAAAAAAGATCTTTGCATGCCAGTGATGCCCAGCACTGTCCAATCTCAATCTTTTCCCAAGCTTCACCAGATAGTTGCCTATTGGGGTTTTTAAACTACATATCCAAAACAGAACTCATTACCTTTCTGCCCAAACCCACTTATCTTTTAGACTTCCCTGTTTCTGTCAAAATCACCACCATTCTTCCCTTTCCCCAGTTTGTAATATTGACATTTTCTTTGATTCCTCACTCCCCCTTCTCATATCCAATCAGTTATCAAATCTTGCTGTTTCGGCTTCCCTGACGTGTTTCAGTTCTCACCCCTTCTCTATACCCATACAGTTACCACCTTCGTTTAGCCTGTTATTACCTGTTGTCTAGGTTATTATGACTGCCTCCTAATTGGTCACCCTGCTTCAAGTTGCTCCCTATTTCAGTTCATCTTCCTCACAACTGCCAAAATGATTTTCTGACCATATCACTCAGTAAATTCCAGTGGCTTCCTATTTCCTCTAGGATCAACTGTAAACTCCTCTATTAAAGCCCTTCACAACTTGGCCCACTCTCATTATACCATTATGTCCAGCCTCATTATATCCACTCTGCAGTGGGCTCTCTGTCCTTCACACAATTCCATCTCCTATCTTGATTCCTGGAATGCAACTCCCTCATCACTACTACCTTGTTGAATCCTTCTCTTCAAATCTTAGTTCAGGCATCACCTTCTAACTAAGCTTTTTTTGATCTCCTCCACTGCTAGTGCTGCCCTCCCTCAAGCCACTTTGTGTTGAGCTACTTTGTATTTATTTGTATTCAGTCTCCTTATATTTATTTATGTAATTGTTATCTCCTCTTTTAGAGTATAATCTCCTTAAGAGCAGGGATTGTTTCGTTGTATTTGTATCCCCAGAAATACTGATGAATTTCTTACAGGCCCCAAGAGAAGTTTTGATTGGTCCCAGTGATTTTTTATTAACTACTTTGAGCAATTTCCATCTATGTCTATGTCACAGGAAGAAGTCATGTGGGATCTGGCTGGTTCCAAAACCCCAAAGAACAAAGATGGAAAGAGCCTCCCTTCAAATGTATTTGTGGGTCATTTTATGAAACCATACTTCAAGGATAAAGTCACAGGAATTGTGAGTGACTTGTGCCTTTTGCGCCTTTGGATTTTATAAGTTCTTTCTTTTAGTATCACTATTGTATATGGACATCCTTTAATTCATCTTCTTTAATGAGCATGTTGAAATTCAGCGTAAGTCTTCATTTCACCTTAAAAATGTTACACATATATGTTTTAAAGTCACCTAAGTAGCCGAGTCTTCCTAGTGTTAATGCAACTTTAGAAACTGCTGTTTGTGAATGACTTGCCTGGAGCATGTTTTACCTTTAAAATCCAATCACAGTGCTAAGTGGATCCTCTGGAATTTGGGAATCTTAGTCACAAGGAGTTAATAGTTTCATTTAAAAAAAAAGCCATTACTTAGTTGGGCTGTGTAGGGATGGTTTAGCTAATCCAATCCAAATGCTCTGTGTTACTTTAGTGGGGCTAAATTTTGAGGCACCTTCACTGGCTTGGGAAAGTTAAACTGTAGGTTTGCTTTTGAGAAAAGCAATTACTGTTATCTCTTTATGACATCTCAAATGAAGGGGAACTGGCCATTAGCTTGGGATCCTGAGTTGTGCCTGTGTTGACTCTTTAGGGTAGCACTGACTTGTGCTTTATTTTCCAACAGGGACCTCCAGCCAATGAAGATACTCGGGAAAAAGCAACACAGGGCATCAAGTCTTTTGAAGAACTGATTGTGACCAAATGTAAGAGCTTGGGCTCACTTGGGGACTTAACTAGGCTTAACTACTTTCACCAACAGACCAATGCTGCTGGTTCTCTTCCCTGAAGTTTTTCTTTGGAGCTTTGGCTCAAGTTGATTGGTGATGCGACTCTCACAGAAGACCACTGCAGTTATAGACATACTTTTCCTTGTAGCTGTGCAGGTACTCTCAGCCCAGTCACATTTTTGTTGTTCCATTCAATTGTTTTCAGTCATGTCCAGCTCTTTGGACATCTATTTGGGGTTTTCTTGGCAAAGGTTTGCCTTCAGTAAGCAGCTACAAATTTTTAAAAGGCAAAGGAGTGGTTTGCCATTTCCTTCTCCAGCTCATTTTACAGATGAGGAAACTGAGGAAAATAAGGTTAAGTGACTTGCCCAGCGTCACACAGCTCGTCAGTATCTGAGCCTGGATTTGAACTCAGGAAGATAAGTCTTTTGACTTTAGGCCCAGCACTCTATCCACTGCACTACCTGGCTGTGTGGTACCATTTCTTAGTAAGCTCTAAATTCTCCTCCTGCCTTTCCCATAGTTACCGTAATTAATATTGGATTTATGCCAGGACCTGGAAGAAATAAAGTAGTATGGTGCTAGTATTATTCCTGCTTTCTCTTTTTATTTTCATTTAGTCTCCTCTTGCTTTGGTGAGAGAGATTCATGCTTCAAGAAAAGTGTGATTTTATTGACACTTTGGCCTAATAATAAAAATCATAAAGGGCTGGGGTGGGACCTCCTCACCTATCCTTCATCAGCTCACCTTTTTCCAAGTCATTACCCAAACACATAATGCTGTTTTTTTCCAGGGAAAACTTGGGAAAAGACTTTACTTAGGAAGTCGGTGATGAGTGACCATCTGCAACGTTTGCTCCAACCCAAGTTATTAAAGTAAGGTGTTTGTTTAGTTTTCAGCCAGTTTTGGATTACCTAGTTTAAATTTACCTTATTTGATCCTTTTGCTGGTCTCTAAAGGACACAAGGGAATTTGCAATTCATCTGATTCATACTTCTTGTCCCATAATGGTTGGATAATTAAATGCTTGTGATTAATGTAAATATAGGAAATTGGTTAAGTGTAGCATAAGTGTAGTGCTTGGAAAAAGAGAAAAATCTCATGTGTCACATCATAGACGGCATATTCTATAAAGACCATATTTTCAAACTAGCTGGGATGAACAGATTGATGCTGTGGTCCTGTGCACACAAGCCTCGCCAGCTATTACCAACTGTATGTTCTGTAGCATTTAAACATTGTTAGAAGTTCGGGTTTTTACTTTAGGCAACCCTTTGTTCAAAGTTTAGGATCAGAAAAATAAAATGGTGAATGGATGTCTTTTCACTCTAGTATCTCCTGACAGTTCTTGAGACTTAGAATAGTCAAAAGTTGACTGTTGAAATATGGTAATGGAGAGGACTAAATTTTGGCATCTCTTAGGTGTTTTGAATTGAAAATTACAGTTTACTTCAGCAAGCAGCTACAGATTTTGAAGACCTCAAAGAGTCACATTTATGTGTTTTATCTGTTGTAGCTACCATGTTAGAAATTAAAACTCATAAATTTTAAAAATGCTTAGTTCATCTAAAAATAATAATAAACTCATTACAAGTTAACATAAATAACACTTTTTATATTAAAAAACTGTATTTTACAAAACTGAAAAATTTTAATGAAAAGAGTAGCATTGTTTTTATGTATTTTTGCAAATCTTTCCAATATCTGGCTTAACAGAAGACAGCTAGATTTAGCATATCTGCTTTTGCACTCAGTCTCTTAACAGTATGTTGTTTTGATTGAACTATATGAAGAAAATCTGGCTTCACACAGATACGTATTAGAAAAACAAAGCATATTTTAATCAGCAAATAATGCCTTATTATTACTATGAAAGTAGTTTTGACCTCACAGACTTCCTGAAAATGTTTTAGAGGTCATACTTTGGGAACAGCTGGACTAAATGATCTGTGAGATCCTTTCCAGCTTGGAGATCACATGATTCCACAAAGCACCATATATGGCATAAGGAAATAATCTCTATCAGAGAGGTTACAACATAGCTTACCAACTCCTTCATTTTAATCCCACTTCATCATATTGTCTAATTCTTCAACAGGCTTGAATACTTAAATCAAAAACTTGACAAAGTCAGTAACGCAATGGAGAAGCAGATCTTGGAGAAGCAAATAAAGAATACCGAGAAGGAAATTGAGGACATCAAGTGAGATGAGACTTTACTGTGCCTTAATTTCTTTACCTGTAAATAATAATACATATGCCAGAATTAATGATGTTGCCATTGTCTCCTGCTCTAGTCAGCTACCAGAAGAGTCTTTGTTGGGGGATAGACTGGATGAGCGAGATTGGGAGAAGATCTCTAAAATTAATGTGAGTAGATATGATGTAATTTGTGTCATGGAGAACTAGAGAAATTTGGCAGTGTTGCTATTGGGGATTCAGACTGTGAAAATATGCTCTCTTTTATTTCCAGATGTGATAGTCCTGACCCAGTGTCACTAGAACATGAGCTGTAATTTTTTCTTCAGTAGTGGGAATGACATCTTCCCTTGCCTGGTCTCTCTTTTTTAAAAAAAATTATTTTCGTTTCATTAAATATTTCCCTATTACATGTAAAAAAATTTTGAGTTCCAAATTTTCTCTCCTCCCAACTTCCCTGCTCCTTGAGAAGGCAAAACAATTTTATTTTGATTATACATGATGAAGTTATACAAAACATATTTTCATATTTTTCCGTCATGTCCTACTCTTTGTGACCCTATTTGAGTTTTTCTTGGCAAAGATACTGGATTTTTTTGCCATTTTCTTCTCCGCCTCATTTTACAGATGAGAAAACTGAGGAAAATAAGGTTAAGTGACTTGCCCAAAGTCACAGAGCTAGTCTGAGGCCAGATTTGAACTCAGGAAGATGAGTCTTATTATGAGTATGTATCTATATTTTCCCTTTTTGAACCAATTTAGTTACACTATAAAAGCTATTCCTTGTGTGCCTCTTTTATTTGAGGTAATTTTCCCCATTCTTCCTCTTCCGTCTCCTTCCAAGGGCATCCCTCTTTCTCAGTTATCCATTTTTTTTTTATATCATCCCAACATAATTGACTGACTCTCAAACCCTCTTTCTATATAGAATTGTTCTAATTGGCCTAATAATGATAAAGTTCTTAGAAAATGCATGTATCATCTTCCCATATGGAATGGTACACATTTTAACTTTACTGAGTACCTTATGATTCTCTGTCATGTTTACCTTTTTATGATTCTCTCAAGTCTTCTGTTTGAAGGTCAGATTTTCTTTTTAGCTCTGGCCTTTTGCCAAGGCTCTTCCTTGACCCACAACATGCATTAATTAAGTAACTATATAGAACTGTGTTTTCTGTCTGTGTTGTTGAGTGCAACATGGGTTTTTCTCTGCACTGAGCTAAACAACTTATATAGTGATTAACCCTGCAACAGACACCTGCCATTATTAATACCGTGCAGAAGACTGGGATTGTAGTCCTCTGAAAAAAAACAAAACCCTTGTCTATGTTAACCTCTTTTTTGTTATTCCAAGTATCATGTGCATAAGTGTTAATGGCATAAAGATTAATTTGGCCATGTTATGCAAAGAATCTCTGTTTTGGTGCAGTTTGAAGGTAGCCGAAGCGCTGATGAGATTAGGAAATTCTGGCAGAACTGTGAACACCCAAGCATCAACAAGCAAGCATGGGTTGAGGAAGAGACCGAGCGTCTGAAAGAGATTGCAGCAAAGTATAATTACTTGGAGTGGCAGAAGATCGCGGCAGAGCTGGGGGTGAGCCCTTGACATCTTGGTTCTAGCAGACCAGGCTGTCGTTACTTCTCTGGAGAATTCAGAGGGCTGGTCCCTAGGGTGAAGAAAGCTTTCTACTGTATTGCTGATGCTAGGATAAGGACTTTCCGTTGGAATAGGAAAATATCCCCAAAGCTGGCCTAGTCATAAGAGGCAGCGCATATGGGGGCAGTGCGTATGCTGTTCTCTTCACTATGGGAAAAGTATAGACCTTCTCCTGCTTCCAGACATTGATACAGGGCACGTGTTTTTTTTAATTAAATGTTATTTTTTTCAATTAACAAAAAGAATTTTCTCTCCCTTCTACTCTTCCCATCATTGGGGGGAAACTCTTAATAACAAAATATTCATAGTCATGCAAAACAAATTCTCACATTTGCCATGTCCAGTCACTAAGTAAACTAGCATTTATTAAGCACCTACTGTGTGCCAGGTACTGTGCTAAGAGCTGGGGATACAAAGAAAGGATAAAAAATATTTTAAAAAATATCCAATATAAATATATTAAATGTCTTATTTAACATCTTGAGTCCATAACCTCTCAGGTTAGTACATAATAGCATGGTTCATCAGTTCTCTAGAATCATGGTCATTTGTATACCATAATTTATCTAGCTGTTTTCCGGTTGATGGGCATCACCTTAGTTTAGTTCTTTGTTACTACAAAAAGAGCTACTTGTAAATATTTTTGAGGATCTGGGCCCTTTTCCTCTTTCTTTGATCTCTGTGGGATATATAGTTATATAAGTAGGTTAAAGGGTATTCACTACTTGGGCATAATCCAGATTGTTAAAGCCAGCATTGTGCTTTGAATGTGAGAAATGTCTTCAGCTTGCTAGCTAGCCTTCAGTGTTAGATGCTGTCCATGCAAGCACAGGGCCTTATCAGCCTGTAAAGAATCCTTTGTCTTTGAATGATTTCTGTAATGCTACCTGAGACCAACTACCCTGCATTAGTTATTTTTTCTGTTCTTGAAATGTACCAGGAAGAAGGAGCTCTCATCCATTAAGGACAGAAGAAGAGGCAATGGCCTGCATCAGGATGATTTAGGTTAAATGTTAGGAAGATATTTGTGCTAAGAATTGTGCAGAACACTAAATGCAGCATCAGGGAAGGTTATAATGGCTTCCTTACCTTAAAAATTTGTGAATCACCCATTAGAGGGTTAGAACCATGTGCTGTTCAGAGTCACAGGAAAAGTGCAAATACAAAGACCCAATAGTCCTTTGATTCCATGAGTTATTCTCTTATCTGGAAGTCCTCACTTGTCATCACAGTTGTGGCCCTCAGGCAAGATGGAGCTTAATATTTGTTATCTGGAGAAGAATATTTTTAAAAATTTAGATGAAGGGCTCTTGGTTCTATACATATGTAAAATGAAGCAATAGAAACAATTAATTTCTGTGTCTAACCTGAAATGCCCAAATTGCTTGATCTTTTAAAGGTTTTGCTAGGGTCTTGTGGGGAGGCTCATTTCTTCTTTGCAAACTTTCCCCTTCCCAGCTCCTTAAATCCTTATTTTCATGAGAAGAGATGGGTTTCTTCTGGGAAACTTTGAATCTAGCAGTTTATATTTTTACCACTAGAGGGCAGCCCACATATGTGGTTTGGGTTAAGGGCAGTTTGGTTGTGGAATGTTCAGCTGATGATTATAAACTGATAGGTTTAAACTTAGTGAGTAAGAGTATCTTTTTCTCTAGTAGTCAAGAGGTTGTCTACACTTGTAAGTGAAACATAGGTGGAGAGATGGTATTCAGTTTACTTACCATATTATTTTGCAGTCAATCAGTAAGCATTTGTTAGAGCAAGTACTGGGTTACAGATACAAAAATGAGACAGCCTTTGTCCTCAAGAAGCTTACAGTCTACTATAGGGATACTACATGTTAACAAATAAGCAAACACAGGATATAAACTCATATGTAAATATAAGTACATGTAAATATAGGAAATAAATACGTATTGATTTTGGCAAAGGTTTGGAGGGTGAGACTAATGGGACTCAGTAAGGACCTCTTGAAGGGAGCAGAGGGTTCCAAGAGATGAAAATGAGAAAGTATATTCCCAGCATGCAGAGGCACTGATGTTGGAGATGCTAGAATGTCATGTAAAAGAAACAGCAGTTAACCAGTTTGGTGAAAGCATAGTGTACTTGGGAGGTACAATACTATGTGATCGGCCTGGAAGGGTAGAGACTGGAGCCAGACTGAGGAGGGTTGCAGATGCTAAGCAGAGAAGTTTGTATTAAATATATGAATATGTACAAGGTTCAAAATGTTGTTAGGTAGTAGGAATTAGTAAAAACTTACATTAGGAAGAATAGTAGCTCAGTATAAATGAATGAGTTGTTAATTTCTGTTATTCAAAGAGCTTAGAGAATCTGTTTTCAGCATTCTTGACATGGAGTTCATGAGGAATATTATGAGTAGTGTACCTGAAAAAATTACAATAAATTCCACAAACTTAGACATATACATGGTTCTTCTCTGAATTAAGACGGTTTGTCAAAAAAAAAATGTAGATGCAAGTGATGTTAGACATTCATTCTTTAGGAAAAATTCTTAAGGTCTATGCAAAGGTATATAGAGGCAGAAAAATTCTTTGCATTGAACATTTACTCACTGAAAGGAAAGGCATGCAGAAGTTAGGAAGTAATCCGTTTTAAGGAAGCATCCTTTTATTGGCATCTGATGGATATAAATAATTTTACATTCATTTATCAGGTTATCAGAACTAATTCATTATAATTGCATTCTGGTTCTCATAGACTACAAAAATGGAAATTACAACTGAACCAGAAAGGCCCAAATCCAAAAGATAGGACACATAATGAACAAAGGGATATCAAACAAATCTTCCTCAGAGGTGCTTATAATTGCTAGGTATCAGACACTATGGCTATTAGACAAATTACATGCTTATTAAGGAGCTCGTGGTATCAGCTAAAATTTTGAGATTATTTACCTTGGAAAGAAATAAAGTTTTACATTGCTTTTAAAGGGTCATATGACAGACATCCTGGGTATCTCATCTCCTGTAGTTTTAGGCTAAAAGTGTTAAGGTTTCTGCACTTTTAGTTTGTGGTTTAATATTAATATTTTACCAGAAAGTTCAAAAGTTAACATAGCCAAAGTAGCTGCCACCCTCCTGGTGATGAGGCTCTGTACTTGGACTAGCTCTTAGTCTGTTACTAGGACCATGCTCAAAGCTTGGTAGAAGCCATCAGACCTTGTGCCCTCGGCTGGCCAGCTTTCAAGAGCCCAGTGTTACTTCCACACCACGAGGAGGCATCAAAAAACTTTCCTAGATGCAATTTAAAATGTTCTATATTCTTAAGTGATTTTTGTTGTTGTTCCCCCCTGCCACACACACACCTAATTCTTAGGCATAGCACTTTCTCCACTGGAAATATATCTCCAGTTTTAAATTGGCAGTCGCTGATTAAATATGATTTGATGTATAGAAGTCACTGTATGACTTCTCAGAAAGTTGTTCATTTCTGTGCAGCTGGATCTAGTTAATTATTGTTCCTTCATTTAGTCCTCTCTCATATAACTGCCTTGTCAGTCATACCGAACTTAGTGTTAAGGGCTCTTGAGAATTGGTGCAGGCAGTTTAAGTGGGGGATGCTATATACTCTTTCTTCTTCTATGCTCATAATTTCCTCTTCATTTTCTATTTGGGTTCCTTCAAAAGACCAACCGAAGTGCCTTCCAGTGTCTACAGATGTATCAACAGTATAACAAAGACTTGAAGCGAAAGGAATGGACAAAAGAAGAAGACCACATGCTCACACAACTAGTTGAGGAAATGAGAGTTGGAAACCACATCCCTTATCGGAAAAGTAAGTCTCTTACTTCTCAGGTCCTGACATTACTTCTCAAGGTAGCACTCTGCTGTAGAATGTCTGTTTAGGGGGCACTGGGTTAATAAAGTCTTAAATGTTGCATCCTGACATAGTCTAATGCCTCCTTTATATGACATAAAATGTTCCTTATGAGTATTGTTCTTTTACTAATGGAGTTCTCATGAGAAGTATATAAATGACATACATTTTTGAGACATTTGTTGTATGAATGAATAAATGAAAAATGTGCATATACAAAATTACATATTTTAATGTCATGATAATTGCATTTAGCTGTCAGTCTGGAAATATGCTTTTCAGAATTTGTTCCAAAAGACTCTTGTTTCCTAGTTGTCTACTACATGGAGGGTAGAGATTCAATGCAGCTGATCTATCGTTGGACCAAGAGCCTAGATCCCAGTTTGAAAAAAGGATTCTGGACCCCAGAAGAAGATGCTGTAAGCTTGCCTATTCCCTATTTTCTATTGTCTAGACCCATCACCTCCTCATGTTTTGGCTATACACATATGCATTTTGTGCCAGAAAAATTATTTAGGCCAATAGGCTGATTCCATCTATGATGCCAGGGGACTTTTTGTGGCAAAGCTTGGTTGTCTTCCATAAAGTTATTCTTAGAGTGTTTAAGTCAGAGGCGTCAAAAACATTGCCTTCAGGCCATATGTAGCTCACAACACACTTGAGTGTAGCCCAAACTAGATTAAAATGTAATTGAGGTATATTTAACAAAATATTTAGCAACACAATAAAACATAGATAATGTTAATATGTGATTTTCTAAGTCAGTATTTGCAGGGATCCTGATATATGGTTTAGTGACCTCTGTTTCTGTTAGAGTTTGACACTACTGGTCTAAGTATTTAATTCTGATTTGCTGCTTTTTCTGTCTTCTGAGGCCTTTTCTAAACCAATTATCGTTGATCTGAAAACCGAATATAGGCAAATTGGGAGTTTGCTTTTTGATTTATGTATTATTGTTCACAGAAATTGCTCCAAGCTGTTGCCAAATATGGAGAACGTGATTGGTTTAAAATTCGGGAAGAGGTGCCAGGTAGGAGCGATGCCCAGTGTCGAGATCGGTGAGTTGGACTGACTCTCCCCTCTTCCCTTCCCACCCACCCTCCCTAGGAAGGCAAGCGATCGAACATAGGCCACACATGTATCATTATGTAAAACACACAATACCCATGTTGTGAAAGGCTAACTGTATTTCCTTCCATCCTGTCCCATCTCCCTTTATTCAGTTTTCTCCCTTGACCCTGTCCCTTTTCGAAAGTGTTGGCTTTTGATTACCTCCTCCCCCATCTGCCCTCCCTTCTATCATCCCCCTTTTTTTATCCCCTTCCTCTTACTTTCCTGTGGAGTAAGATACCCAGTTGAGTGTGTATGTTATTCCTTCCTCAAGTTAAATCTGATGAGAGCAAGATTCCCTCATTCTTCCTCGCTTGCCCCCTTTTCCCTTCCAACAGAACTGCTTTTTTTTTTTTTTGCCACTTTTATGTAAGATAATTTACCCTATTCTATCTCTCCCTTTCTCCTTCTCTCATCCCTTAATTTTATTTTATTTTTCTTAGATATCATCCCTTCATATTCAACTTACCTGTGACCTCTGTCTATATATATGTATATTCCCTTCAACTACCCTAATACTGAGAAAGGTGTCATGAATTACGCACATCATCTTTCCATGTATGAATGTAAACAAAATAGTTCAACTTTAGTAAGTCCCTTATGAATTCTCTTTCTTGTTTACTTTTTCATGCTTCTATTGATTCTTGTATTTGAAAGTCGTATTTTCTATTCAGCTCTGGTCTTTTCATTGAGAAACCTTGAAAGTCCTCTATTTTATTGAAAATCCATATTTTGTCCTGGAGCATTATACTCAGTTTTGCTGGGTAGGGGATTCTTGGTTTTAATCCTAGTTCCTTTGACCTCTGGAATATCGTATTCCAAGCCCTTCGATCCCTTAATATAGAAGCTGCTAGATCTTGTGTTATCT
>CM053625.1:129185540-129295432 GCA_028646595.1 Phalanger gymnotis | reverse complement strand
AAGTGTTTTACATAATGATACATTTGTGGCCTATGTTGAATTGCTTGCCTTCCTAGGGAGGGTGGGTGGGAAGGGAAGAGGGGAGAGAATGTGGAACTCAAAGTTTTAAAAGCAGATGCTCAAAAAAAAAAGTTGTTTTTGCACGCAACTAAGAAATAAGATATATAGCGAATGGGGCATAGAAATCTATCTTGCCCTAAAAGTAGGGGGAAAGTAGATGGGGGGGGAGGGGGGTGACAGAAGGGAGGGGTGACTGGAGAACAGGGCAATCACAATATATGCCATCTTGGGGGGGGAGGTAGAAATGGGGAGAAAATTTGTAACTCAAAATCTTGTGGAAATCAATGTTGAAAACTAAAATATTAAATAATAAAATAATTGTTAAGGAAAAAAAAATAAGGTTAGTGCTAAACTGAAGTGAACTGAGGTACAATTAAGACACAAGAAACTTAACACTAGCAACGAGACACCTCTACAAGTAACTCCATTCTAAATTCTTTCATTCTTTTTCCTTTACCTCAGAGTACTTTACCTGGCAACTGTCTCAAGTTTCCATATCTACTCTGTGACTTGCTTTACTTTTCTACTTCTGTACTTCTTTCAGTCTCCCATACATGTAGTTAACTGCACTACCCTAATTTTTAGAACCTCCTAAGCCGCGCTGCCTTTTCAGACCTTCCTTCTAGCTCTTTTATGTATTTTCATCAGTTGCCACTGGTCTCCAATCTTCTTGCTTTCCTCATCCCTCAGCTCCCTCCTACCCCAATCCAGGATCTAACCTCCAACTCTTTTATTGTTAGTTAAAAAAGTCCAGCTCCTTCCCACTCTCAACCTAGGATATCCTGCCCCCCCCCAACTCTACTGAAGATTCATTTCTTCACCATCCCCACCTGCTTTGTGTCTTCCTACCTCCATGCTTTTGCCCATGCCTTTCTCCTCCTCATCTGGGACAATCCAAATCCTTCCCATATTTCAAGGCCCAACTCTAATCTCCATCTACCTTTCCCAGACATCACCACTTCATAGCAATCTCTCCTTGACGTGAATCCCATTCATATATATTTTTGCCTGAGTTTCAGAGATGTTTTGAATCTCATTTTTCTTCTTAGCTTTTTACTGAGTATCTACTATGTACATAGTGCAGTACTAGGTGCTGAAGAGGATAAAAAAGGAAAAGACACAGTACTGAGGGTTTAGCTGGAGGAATAAGATATGTCCAAGTAAAAAGGTAAAGAATGTAACATGTCACCAAGTGCTTCAGGATTAGTGCTATGTAAATAATACAGGCAATAAATGCTTTTAGATTTCAAGTTCCTTGACAACAGGGACAGTATCTTTCCCAGAGTAGCCTCTCCTAAGGTAAATATTTGAGTGACAAGTCATAGCTGCAGTCCTAGAAGTACTTAAAATCTATACAATCACGTGGTATACATAAAAGATTAAATAATTACAAAAGATGTCACAAAGCAATACCTGATAAACCAGATGGGCAGTTTAAGTGCTCTATCCCTTCTTAAGCTCCATGTGGCACAGGGTACACAAAAAAACCCTCAAATGACTACAACATAAGACACAATGCAATTTGAACATGTGAGTACTCCCATCTGAAAAACCCCAATGCACTAGTATGATGGGATAAAAATATGGGTGGACTGGGAAACTATGAGTTTAAATCATAGCTCTGTCAATAGCTACTTATGCGCTTCTGTTTTTACACATCCTATTAGTGAGAGGGGTTGGGTCTAGATTATAGATTTTTCTATATTCCTTTCCTTGATGGATGATTCTATGGTGCAGTATGGATAATTAGAGGATACTGGGCTGAGTACAGTCAATTGCAATACTTTGGTAGTTAGAAGGATGGAAGACTATGTTATAGTTTCAGAGAAGGGGCTCCCTGGAGAAAGTGGTGCCTCCAACTAATAGCCATTTGGGCAAGACCTCTGCCTCTTCTGGGCCTCATTTCCCCATCTGTACAATGGCTGGGACTTTCAGAGACAAAGGGAAATCAGTTAGGAGTTCAGTCTTTCAGAAGGGTCCTAAGTCTGGCAAGCCTGTTCCCCTCACCAGTTGTTTCCTCCTCTATAAAACGGGCAGTAGCCAACACTGGGTCTCTAAAGTAATTTGCAAGCTAAGTGACTGCCTCGCCTTCTCCTACTCCTGGGTGAACTTCTCAGATAATCAGGGGCCAGCGGCTCCCTGGAGGCTGAGGAAGTTTAAGCAAGCCTTCCTGGAGGAGGAGCGTCCCCCACCTGGGCCAATCTCGGACCTCAATTTCCACTTTGGTACTCTGAGCGGAGTGCCGCCCTAGCACATCTCTAGATACCCTCCCTTCCAGCCCTGGCGCCTAAGGCATAGCCGCTACGCCAGTGCGGAGGGGAGGGCCGGAGGGAGGCTCTGCCAGTCTCGGTCGCTAGGTCTCACCGTCCTGGATGACGAGGCTTCGGGCTCGAGACAGCGGGGTGAGCCCCGTGCGGCGGGTGTAGCCAGACATCCCCGCACGGCCTCAATTCTGCCCGTGGACGGGGCCAGACTTCCACTACCTGGTCTCCATAGCCTTCGGTTAGCTCGTCTAGGATCAGCTCCGCCCGGTTCAGCTAGTCTCGGGGCTTCCGGTCTCTTCCCACCTCCTTCCGCTTCGCCCACTGGGCGCCGGAAGCGCGGTGGCTCGTCCCACGGGCGGCGGGGGAGGAGGCGGCCAGACCGCGGGGGCGTGGCCGGGAGAGGGCGGGGAAGCGGAAGTGACCGCAGAAGCGCTGGGCGGAGGCGCAAGATGGCGGCGGCGGTGGTGGCTGTAACTGGGACAGCTGGAGCTGCTGTGCTGCGTGGACCGGGGGTCTGGGGCCGCTCTCGCATAAGGTGAGAGGGTTGAGGCTGGAGGACTGACTCCTGGGCAGAGAGTTGGAGGGAGGAGGGCCAAGGGTGGGGAAAGGCCATGACTGCGCGGCCCTGTCCCAGGCCCTTCGGGCGGGACTCTGACAGAGGCTCAGAGGGGCCCGGCCAGCGACTGCAGCCTCGCTCCCGGCCCTCGCGGCGCCGCCTTCTGGAGTCTTCAGCGTTCGGAGCCTGCCGGGGGTCATTTAGTCCATTCCCCTGCTCCGGACAGCCCATCAGACCAGTCAGAGCCATTTCCACGTGGACGTGTGCACATGAGAAAACAGAACTTTGCTGTATATCCATGTGTAAGCCACTTCGATTTAGGATCGGGAGAACTCTTAAGGACCACGTAGTTCAACCCCCTTTATTTAACGGAGGAGAAAACAGGCACGTGTGTCTAAAGTGACTTGACCAAAGTCGGCATTTCATAAATTTTAACGTCTCTGTCTTCCCCGCGAAACATGCAGTTCTCGACGAATATGCTGCTTATCTTTTCCTATTAAAAACTTCCCTGAGTCCAGAAGGGCCCTGGCCCGGTTCACACACAAAGATAAGACACAATACCGTCACGTACCCTATGCTCCTAACCAGAGTGTTTGCTCAATACGTCCTGTGCTTCCCCACCCCCTTGCCATTATTTACGTAGTTCTTTATGCCTAGAATGTCCTTCCTATAATCTCCTTCAGAAGGAATGGTAATGCTATCCCCTATAAACGACCTCTATTTCCCTGCCTTTATGGCTTAAAATTCTCTAAGCTTGAAATATCCTCCTTCCCCCTTCCTGCTTGGGCATGAGCCCATCTTCCTAAAGTTCAATTCAAAAGTTACCTCCTCCATGAAGCCTTCTTAAATTCTCCTCAGATGGTAGTAATTTCACCCCCTTGGGACTTCATTTAGTATATTGTTATGTACCTTTCCAGATATCATGCATTATTACTGATTTTTGTGACGTATGTCCACAATAGACTGTGACCATGTGTTGTAGATTATGTAATATTTAAACTTTGTATCTCCCATCACCTGGTTTAATACTAAACACCAAGTAGGTGGTTAATAAAGGCATGTTGAATTAAATCAGACTTACAAGAGTTGGACTAGATGATTCTTCAAGTCGTTCCCGCTATAAAAGGCTATGATTTCTTCGTCACTTAGAGTAAATGACAGAGCTGGGCCTCACAATTCATGGTTACGTATAACTATGCAAATACTTTCTCCACACAGCTCTATGAAAGAGGTAGTATCAATGTATCCCCCCTTTTACATATGAGGAAAACTGAGAGATTATCAAGGGCTCATGCACATCTTGTAAATATCACAGCCAGGATTAAAACCTGGGTCTTCTGACAATTTCTGGCTACTCCTTGTTTTCTACTGCTTGTCATGGAATTTAAGCTGAGTACAAATATTTTTGTCATAAAAGCCTTCCTGTTTCTTCATTGTCATACCCATCAGTGTATTGTGTCCTGTCTTAGTTATGCTCACAG
This sequence comes from Phalanger gymnotis, assembly GCA_028646595.1. Lineage (NCBI taxonomy): Eukaryota > Metazoa > Chordata > Mammalia > Diprotodontia > Phalangeridae > Phalanger > Phalanger gymnotis. The sequence continues at coordinate 129,291,071 of CM053625.1, read as the reverse complement.
ATGGTATTCCTACTGTTACTTTAGGAGAACTGGGTCCTCATATGTCTGGAGAGCCAGTGGATTGATTGATAGCTTTTTCTTCTCCTTGTACATGTGCTGTGTAGTCTCTCTAAATGAGTCATTATTCAGCCCTCTGCTTTATGACTTGGATCAAGAACTTTGTTCCTTGGTCCAGTTCTATAAACCTTCTCTGATGCCTCCTGTATGCCAGAAACTTTGAGATGCAGTCACTTTTCTGTAAGACTGTGCTGGTAACTAAGATAAAGGGAGCCAGCTGCCAGAGTTGATTGCTTTCCATCCATCAGGTTAAGCAAATTCTTTGGCAGGCAGGTTGGATTGCACTCTGTTCTTTCAGAAAAGTGTAAAAGCCACAGATCTCTAGGCAAACCCATAAGAACATTGAACTAGAAACAACCCTAGGGAGCTCCTTACCCAGTGCCCGCACTTTTACAGAGGAACCTGAGGTGTTAAGTAAAGTGATGACAATGTCACACAGCAAATTAGTAGCAAAGCTGTGACTTGAATCTAAGGATATAAGGTTTCTGATGTCTAAATTATTGTTCTTTTCACTATGCTACTTTCCCCCTTAGGAATATCAGTTAACTTGAACTCAATCATAGAGACTAGTGACTTAAATATTGGGAAAGAATTCTCACTTACTACATGGTGCTGGAGGGGGTTGCCGTATAATTTGGTTCCAGAATGCCTTTGATTTTTCATTGTGCATCATCACAGGGCATGGTCAGAATGTTTATTTGAAATGATAGGATCATGGTTCTAGAACAGGAAATGACTTCAGAGCCTATCTACGCCAACTCTCTTATTTTACAAATGGAGAAACTGAGATCTAGGGAAGTTAAGGCACTTACCCTAAGTCATGGCTTCTAAATGCCAAATAGGACATGTGAGCTGATGTCCACCAGCTCTAGAGCCAGTGCTTTTTCTAACATTCCAAGCTGCTTCAGTTTCCAGAGTGATCGTAGCTGATTTGAAGAAGAAGCCACTGGAAGCAAATGGTTCCTAGCCTCAGATCGTAAATGACTTTTTCAAATAATTTTGACTTCAGCTTTTGTGATAGTTAACACTAAACTACGGATCATGGCAGCATCTGTTTTACATATCATATAAAAAGCTTTGCTTCATTTCATCACAAATTTTTCTTTAACAAGGTCTCACTGAGATTTTGTGCAAATATATCTAGAACCGTATTTTTAAAATAGACTTCAGTCCTTCAAGGATCTGTAATTTTGTCTATTTGGGAGCTCTCTCTACTGACCCTCTCAATTCCTCACAATTCTTTGATTTAGTAGATTCTGTTCTTTGATTGTTACTATGGCCAAAAAAAATCGCATTACAATCACTATGGTAATGAGCCTTTCCAAATTTAGGTAAGCACATGACAATATACGTATATGTATATGTACGTGTGTATACACACACACACACACATTGCCAAGCCCACAAAGTTTTTTCAGCTCGGTAGAACATGTCTGAGCTTTCACTCTGTTGACATAAATGTTGAAAGCGCCAGGTCACCACCATTCATGACGAAGCATTGGTGTAGAATTCAAAATGGTGGTTTTAAAATACATGTACTATAACTATGGAGGTAAATAGGACTGCTGGACCCTCTAAGTTACAAATGAAGAAATTGAGACTAATAAATGGATTGTCTAATGGCATATGGTTAGTCATTAAAGCAGCAAGAACTAGAATTAGGATTTCTTCACTCCCAATCTGATATTTTTTTAGTAGGATTTGGAACTGAAGGAGATCTTCAAGATTATCTAGTCCAACCTCCTCATTTTGTCAATGAGGAAAATTAAGTCCAGAAAAGTTTCATTTGAAGGGACACGGGTAATGTGTGTCTGGGCAAGGAATGATAAACATGGAATCTCGGAGCTGAAAACAGCATCCAAAATCATCTAGTCAATTTCTCCCTACATAAGAATCCTCTCTACGGGATATCAGTCTAGCACCAATTATGTACTTACTCCATGTAGGCACTGTGCTGTGCACTGGGAATGCAAAGACAAAAAGAAAACGGTTCCTGCCTGCCACCAGCGGCTTGGGGCCAGGATACCAGAGGGAAAAAGGATACCGCAGAGAATGAAAAGAAGACATGGGCCAGGTGGGAGAGTGTAGCACAGCTCTGTTTATTAAGCTGAGGGAAAGGGCTTATATACTTTTTAGACAAGCAGATCAACAAGTTCTCATGTGAAACGTTTGTTACATTGTGCAACTTCCTCGTGCTTTGTTCCCTTTTTGCTATAACAATATCGTGTTAACAGTCCACAGGTGGTGTTTAGCACTGTGTGCCAAGGGGGTTTGGAGAGCCCACATCCTGAGTTATCGGCCCAAGGGCAAGAACGGGCTTCAGTGAAAACCTGGCCTATATCTTATCCCAGAATGGTCTTTCTCAGAAATGGCCCTCTACATCTCCCCTCTTCTTTTAAGATGGAGCTTAAGCTAATGATGAGTCAAATAATGACTCTAGAAGACAGGGCCTTATGAGACACAATAGTGTTAGGAAGGCAAACAAGGGAAGAAAGTGGCAACAATGTTGCTTTGACTTGCTTTAGGAGTTGAAGTACCTCATTGGTGATGCCTTCAGGATCAATTCCTGGGGCTTTGCTGTGTTCAGTTCGGTGGGTGATAAATTCTGAATCACTTGTATCTTGTGTCGCATTATGATTATGCCATAAATTTGTAGATACAAAGACATAGGGATTTGGGAGACAAGCTTATACATAGTAATCCCTCTCCCCCCAATGATGCATGTACCATATACTGTGATTCCCAGTTATGGGACTCATGGTGACCATGACACCCCGTCTGTCCGGACCAGACGTCAGGTTCGAGGCCTCCTGGCAGCTTGGTTGTATTCTGCCAAGTGGTGAGCCTAAGCCATGTGGAAAAGGCATACATGCCTAGCAAGTCTTGCTTTCTTTCACCCCCGAAATCATCATCATGGCAAGAAGAGTAGTGAGGCTTTTGCAGCTGCCCCGCCTCCTGGGTCTTTGGTTTCTTCTCTCCTCTGTCCTGGGCTTTTCCTGTATTTGGAGCATCCTTATCCTGTTGGCCAATATAGTCACAGGGTCAGATGTTTTTTTCTGGTATCCAGATTGCTTTTTCTGTGTCATCTGGGGAGACACAAGCATACCCTCGCCCCCATGTTAGTAGCCTAGCTGGCCCTTCCCAGCGTCCTGTTTTTGGGTCTTTCCACATGATTGGTATATCTCATCATTCCCGAACCTTTGTTTTTGTCTATTAAAATGCTTTTGTGCTGGGGTTAAGTTTTGGTTATCTGGTGTTAGAAAATTTATAGTATATAGCACTTGATCCAACCTTCTTCTTACGCTTTTTTCCTGCCCGCCTCCCCCTTTCTTTTGTTGTTCTAAGAGAATTTTAATGTCCTTGTTACATCTTTCCACAGTGGCCTGTCCTGTTGGGTTGTGTGGGATTCTCGTGATGTGTTTTTATCTGGAACGTGGAACAGAATTCTTTGAATGATTTGCTGGTGTAAGCTGGGCCGTTATCTGTCTTTAGAGTTTCTGGGACACTGGCCACCGCGAAGCAGGCTAAGAGATGATCAATCACATGGGTAGAGGCTTCCCCTGATTGTGCAGTGGCTATAGTATATGAAGAAAAGGTATCTATTATAACGTGGATGTATTGACAAAGCTGGTTGGTAGTGAGTGACATCCATTTGCCAGAGTTGTAAAGGCTTAAGGCCTCAAGGGTTGATTGCAGTATTGCGGGGGGAGGTAGATATGGTATACATTGTGGGAAAGATTTTAATATATTTCTAGCCTGTTCTCATGTGATGTGAAATTGTGTAGCATTTTGGAGGACTGATGAAAGCGTGCATGGTATTGTTGGGCTTCTGTCATTGAAAAGGAGTATGTGGTTAGTAGATCTGCTATTGAATTCCCTTCACTCAATGGGTCTAGTAATGTGGTGTGTGAGTAAATGTGAGAACAAAAAACTGGCTCTGTTCGTGCTTGAATAAGATGTTGCAAGTAGAGGAAAAGCTGATTTATAGAGAGATTTTGAGCAAATTTTATCTGAGCAGTCTCAATATTTTGGACTACATACACAGCATATTTGCTATCAGATATAATGTTAAATGGTTCAGAAAAGTCCCTTAATGCAGCTATCATAGCATGCAGCTCATTTTGCTGTGTAGAGGAAAATGGTGTAGTAATTATTTGCTTTACATTTGGTGGGGAGAAATAGCATGCTTGGTGCTGCTGAGTTGCTAGGACAGTGAATACTGTCCTAGCATGGAATATAGGGTAGGACTTAACAATTGTGGGAAAATATCCACTGGTAAGGCCTTAAGAATTGGAATACGGGGTGTTTAATTATGGAATCAATGGGACCTTGATACATCATTAGGAAAACTTGCCAGTCAAGGTCCTTAGTTAGTAGAACTTTAGTTCTTTAGTATATGGCTGATGAACAGTATGTGGTCTGTTCCCTGTCAGCAGTGTGACTCTTTTTATGCTTTTCTGAAGGAGTTGAGCAACCATTTGAGGGTAAGAAGAAATGCTTCTTGAGGCTTGAAATGGCAAATAAATCCATTCTGTGATACCGTTTTGTTGGTGTAAAGCCCCAAAAGGAATTTTTGGTGTAGGGAGGATAGTAACTTCTAGCAGGCGCTTCAGATCAATCCTATATGTTTGACACTTTTGAAGAGCTCCTCAACTTTTGTCAGTTGTTGTGAGGCTTGTGGGGTCAATTGTCGAGGAGAACTGGGGTGTGGATCTTCCCTTAAGATCTTGAATAGTTCTCCCAACCCTTGTAGGTGAGGATGAACTCAATTAATATCCCCAAGCAGCTTTTGAAAATCATTGAGTGTCTTAAGCTCCTGTCTACGAATAGAGATTTTTGTAGGTGTTACTGATGTGGGACTCAGTGTCTGCCCTAAATATGAATATGGAGGAGCAAGTTGCATTTTGTCTGGGGCAATGACGAGTCTGTAATTTTTTAATTGTGCCTCAGTTTCCTGTAAAATGAGGCTTGAAATCTCTGCCTGCAGATATGAGCACAGTATGTCATCCATGTAATGAATGAGATAAGCTTTCGGCTATTTCTCTCTTATAGGTTGTAAAGCTTGTGCAACATATTGTTGACACATGGTGGGACTATTTTTCATCCCTTGTGCCAGAACTTTCCATTGGAATCTTTTGTGAGGTTCCTTGAGATTAACAGAAGACAAAGAGAAAGTGAAATATTTATAATCTGTGGGATGTAATGGAATAGTATAGAAACAATCTTTTAAATCTGTGATCCATAAAGGCCAGTCCTTGGGTATCATGTTAGGTGTGGGGAGTCCTGGTTGAAGATTTCCTATAGTTTCCATTCTATCATTAATTTTTCTCAAGTCGGTAAGCATTCTCCATTTTCCAGATTTCTTTCTTATAGCAAAAATAGGAGAATTCCAAGGACTGTTGGAGCTTTCAATGTGCCCCGCCTTTAATTGTTCGTTAACAATATCTGTAAGGGCCTGTGGTTTTTCTGGTGTTAAAGGCCACTGTTTGACATCCTTCCACCTTATTTTTGGCGCCCTATTCTTAGAATTTATGACAGTGGCCCTTCCTAAAAATCCGGTGGGGCGGGGGGAGAGGTGAGATTGTGTAGTGACCTTCATATATCCCAAGAGGTCTCTCCTCCATAGATTTATAGGTAGATGCGATAAAACATATGGTCTGAATTTTCCTCTCTGTTTCTCTACCTCCCAGCTTAACCATCCTGCACTTTGTTTTGGGATGGTGACCGGTCCCTAGTCCTTGCAATGACATATCACTTGTTGCTAGTGGCCAGGCTTTGGCCAAAGTCGGTCTGTCTGCAATGATTGATTTGTCTGCCCCGGTATCTATCAATCCTTCAAATTCTATGCCTTCTATTTTTATTTTCAAAATTGGTCTTTTCTCTGTAATATCTTGTGCTCAGAAAGCCTCTCTTCCTGTGCTTCTAAATCCTCGTGAGCCTTGAACCTTCTGAAAATGATTCCCTGTGGTTTCATATTTTATCAAAATCAACTGTGCTATTCTCTTCCCCTTTCTTATATATATGGGATGTGGCAAAGTTGTGTATAATAAAAGTTTGATTTCTCCCATGTAATCTGAGTCTACTACCCTGGGGACTATAATGAGCCCTCTGAGGGAGGAGCTACTGTGTCCTATGAGGAGTCTCATTGTTAGGGTAGGCAGTGGGCCATATACTCTGGTGGAGACAGAGAGAACTCTGGCAGAGGGAGATACAGTGTAGTTATTTGTGGAGGGAAGGTCAAGACCTGCACTGCCTGGAGTAGCATGAAGGCTGTTCTGCCGGGTATCCTCTGCCAAGCTGCCTTGGCACAGTTCATTATCTGTTCATAGGCATGTAATTCATATGTGATCTGATCTCTCAGATCTGTGAATCACCCTGTGCCCATAAGCTGTTCAAACAAAATGTTACATTTGTTCGTTGCTTTCTTTTTGATTGTTCTAGGCACTTTTAGAAAAATTCTGATTTCCAGACTAAGTAATCTCCTTCGTCAAGTATGGTTTTTGCTAGTGTGTACCAGTCTTGGGGGCACATGGCTTGTCTGGCTATGTTTTCTATGGTAGATTGTACATAGGGGCTATTGGCTCCATAGCTGGAGGCCCCCTGCTTCAGTTCTTTAAGTATTTTTAAATCTATTGTTGTATGCCCCCCCCATGACCTGTTGAGCATTTTGAAGATTAGGTCTTTCGGTGAGTGGTAAAGCAAGTGTCATTTCTATGAGCATGTCTTCTCCCCATTCTTGAGCAATCCTAATTGCTCTTTCTACTACTCCCTCAGGTTCATGGGATGTTAACTCTCCTGCCCAAATTTGTGGTATTGACTTATACACGGGTAGGGGAGCAGATGGAGTGACTTGTTCCTGCTGTGAATCAAGTGTTTTTGTGATTTTGCAGTGATGTTCTAGCATTTCGACTGACTGCTCTTCCTCAGGTGTTGCTGTGGCTACATCTGTCTTCAAAATTTTTGTGGCTACAGGTAGAACTTCCAGTTTTTGTAGGCAAATTTTTAGTATGTTCCAAATAGAAAAGGTTGTTACTGGAAAGCTGCGGGCCCTACTTCTCTGAAATATTCACTCATTTGGCTTCCTACACCCTCCCATTCTTTAGGATCCATTGTTCCTTCTTTTGGGAACCAGAGGCAACACCTTTCTACTGTTTCTAGAAATTCCTGTAATTGGGCAGTTGTTATTAAGAGACCTTTTTCTCTTACTAGCCTCTCTAAGGCTTTCATATGGTATTCTCGGTCCCTCTCTCCTGATTGCGTCTGCCCCTTCTCTCTAATCTCCATATGAGACTGGTGATACCTTAGAATAGGAAAGTGAAAGTAAAGGAGAGGAAAGATTATCGCATTTATCCTAGTCAACTCTGCTTTTGCCGACTGGAGCTCCGTTGTTGTCGGGGCCTTTCCTCAGGGGACTCACTCTTTCAGAGTCTCTGTCCTTTGGTTTCGTTTGCTTCAGGTCCGTCTGTTTGGGTGCCACTTGCCACCAGCAGCCATGGGGCCAGGATACCAGAGGGAAAAAGGATGCCACAGAGAGCGAAAAGACGACACAGGCCGGGCGGAGAGTATAGCACAGTTCTGTTTATTAAGCTGAGGGAAAGGGCTTATATACTTTTTAGGCAAGGAGATCAACAAGTTCTTGTGCAAAACATTTGTTACATTGCGTGACTTCCTTGTGCTTTGTTTCCTTTTTGCCATAACGATATTGATATCGTGTTCACAGCCCACAGGTGATATTTAGCAGTGTGTGCCAAGGGGGTTTGGAGAGCCCACATCCTGAGTTATCGGCCCAAGGGCAAGAACGGGCTTCAGTGAAAACCTGGCCTGTATCTTATCCCAGAATGGACTTTCTCAGAGTTGGCCCTCTACACCTACCCTCCTGGACCTTATATTCTTTCACAGGAAACAAGCCGTATTCATATAAGTAGATGCAAATGTATACAGAATAAATAAAATATAAATTTAGGGGAGTGAGATTGGATGAGGATGGTACTGCCAAGTCTTCAGGACTAGAGGGTAAGAGGATGAAATCAGGAAGGGCTTCATGTAGAAGGTAGTGCTTGAGCTGAACTTTGAAGGATGCTAGGGAGTCTAAGAGGTGAGAAGGGGTACATTCCTGGCAGGGGACAGCTATGAAAAGGCCCAAAGGTCAGAAGTTTATTGTTGTATATGGAAAACAGAAAGCAGGCCAATTTAGGTGGGATGGTGAATTCATAAAGGGGAACGATGTGAAATAAGCCCGGAAAGGTACATCAGAGCCAGGTTGTGACACACTTGAAAGCCAAACTGAGCCAAATTCCACTGGAGCTTCAGCAGGTGAGTGACTTGGTCACAGGGCAGCTAGATGACACAGTGGATAGAGTGCCAGGCCTAGAGCCAGGAAGACTCATTCATCTAGCCTTGTGACCTTGGGTAAGTCACTTTACCCTGTTTGCCTCAGTTCCTCATCTTATAAAAGGAGATGGTGAAGGAATCGCAAACCACTCTGGTATTTTTGTCAAGAAAACCCCAAATGGGGTCATGAATCAGACACAGCCGAACGACAACACACATGGTCACAATTCTGCTTTAGAAATGTCACTTTGGCATCTGTATATTGAACATGAAATGTAGTGGAGAGAGAGTACAAGCTGGGAAACCATATCTCTTACCTCACCAAGTGGTCATCTAGCTTTTGTTTGAAGACTTTCTATGACGTAGAATCTACTGCTGTCACCGCAGCCCAATTCAGTTTTGGAGAGTTCTGTTGTTTTTCTTTACCTCAAGTCTAAATGTGTGCTGCAGCGTCACCCATTGCTCCTATTTCTGCCTTTTGGGGCCAGATAGAACAAATCTAATCCTTTTTCTTGTCCTAACTCTTCACATACTTAACAGCAATTATTATCTCTCTTGAGTATTCAATTCTCCATACTAAATATCTCCAGCATTTTCATCCTATCTTCATATAGCATGAACTCAAGATGGTTTGCCCTCCTGTGAACATTGTCCGGCTTATCAGGTGTTCTTCCTAAAATATGGCACCAAGGACCTAATACTCCAGATATGTTCCTCTAACTCCAAGTTCAGTGTTGTTTGCACTGTTAATGCACTGCCTCAAAAAACTCACTAATGTTATTTCTATTATGCTTTATGGTTTAAAAAGCACTTTCCCTACAAAGTACTGAGGTAATTTGTACAAGTAGCACTCCTTTTTATGGGTGAGAAAATTCAGGTTTAGAGAGGTGGACTGACTTGCTCATGGTCATATTAAGTGCCAGAGCTAGGATTTAAAATCAGGTTTCCTGATTCTTGGTCTCTTGGTCATTAGGGATACAGGAATATTTGTAGTATCCTTTAGAAAGAAAAATCTTGGTCATGCATAATGTCATCTGCATGAAGGTGACTATCACAAGTGACTACTCTTTTAATTGAGCATGCATCCCTGCTTTAGGTTTGGACTGACTGCATACAGACGGTTTAGTAGTGGCAGTTCGTACCCCAACATTCCTCTCTCTTCTCCCATGCCTGGAGTGCCCAAACCTATTTTTGCAACAGTTGATGGACAGGAAAAATTTGAAACCAAAGTCACAACACTAGAGAATGGACTTCGTGTGGCATCCCAAAATAAATTTGGACAATTTTGTACAGTAGGAAGTAAGTACATTTGCTGGTCAGTGGCCAATTATTTGTCTCATTTAGTTTGTACATAAGTGTCTTCTGGTAAACAGTTAATTGTATAGAGTATATACCTTATTTACTGGACAGAGTAAAAATGGAAAGGCTTGTTTGATTTAGTCATAGTTAAAGTCATTAATTATTTTAGGAAATTGGGTTTTTTTTTCTCTTTCTATAAATTCTGGTTTAACTTGTTAATTTTCTCTTTTTGTTATCAGTTCTGATTAATTCAGGATCAAGACATGAAGCAAAATATGTTGGTGGAATTGCTCACTTTTTGGAAAAACTGGCATTTTCGGTCAGTATCTGGCTTGCAGTTTGAGAGAATGTGCTTGTAGAAGGTTATTAAGCGGATACTCTGGCTATCAAGGCCTCCTCACCTCTTGCCTTGATTATTTCAATGGCTTCCTAACTGTTCTTTGTGCTTTAAGTCTCTTCTCTCTCCAGTCCCTCCTAAACACAGCTGCCAGTGATTTTCCTAAAGTGTAAGTCTGATTATATCATTTCCCTACTCAATAAATTCCAGCGGCCTCCTGTTGCATCAAATAGAAGTTCATCTGTTTGGCTTTTAAAACTCTTCACAACATGGGCCCAGACCTACCTTTCTTATCTTAATATACATTGTTCTTTCTACATTCTGTAGGCCATCCAAACTGGCTTTGCTGTGCCTAACATGTGACATACTATCTCCTGTGTCTATGCCTCTGCACTGACTATCCTCTGTGCCTAGAATCTACTTTCTCTTTATGTTGGACTCTTAGAATTCTCGGTTTCATTCAGAACTGCTCAAGTACTGCATTCTGCATGAAGCCTTCCTTGATTACTCCCAGCCGTTAGTTTTCCCTGCTCCACCCTCTTCCTTCCAAAATTATCTAGTATTCATTTTGTATGTTGTTTAGATATACTTAAGCATGTTCTTGTTGTCTTTCCTAGGAGAATTTAAGGGGAACCCTGTGACAGCAGGGACTTTCACATTTGTCTTTGTGTCTCCAGGGCCTGCCACAAAACTTCATATAATAGGCACTTAGTTAATGCTTACTGTTTGGTGGATTGTCGAGCCAGACTAATAACAGTAAAGAAGCAGATGTTGATGGCTAAAAACAACTTTGGCGAAGTAGGAAGGATATATTTGGACATAATTTTCATCTCAGCAAAGAAAGCCAAAGGAAATCAGTAAAGAAACCAAATTAAACCACTAAACTAATACAAAAAAGATGAAGCAGTTTGGCTAGAGATACTTTTGTTCCTGGAGGTTTCATTATTTTTATGTGCTTTGAAATTTAAAAAAAATAGATTGTTTTTAAAAAATATGAACTCATAAGGAATGTTTTTTTCCCTAGTCTACTGCTAGATATGGCAGCAAAGATGAAATTCTGCTTACCCTGGAAAAGCATGGGGGAATTTGTGACTGCCAGACATCAAGGTATGTCAGCTACTACCTAAAATAATTTTTTAAAAGAATTTCTTTTTAACACAGCTTTTAAAAAAAAAACATAATAAACACTTCCCCACTGTTCCCCAGACAGATATTCCCTTCAAAGCAAAGCACTTTCCCTGAAAATTATTAAGCAAAACTGCCTAGTAGCAGGTCATATGTCTCTTTTTACTTTTGTTGTTTACTAATTGTTAATAGAAATGTCACTCTCAATAATGCTTAGTTTCATCTAAGACAATGATCAGAGGATCATAGGTTTCGAGCTTAGATGGGACTGCAGGGGGTCATGACTATGATCATCATTTGAAATCACACATAAAGTTCTTCCTTTTATAGTACCCTTGAAGATACCACAAAGTTTTCAAAGTAACGTGGGGTAGACATGCCTAAGTTACAAGTTACACGGGGTAGGAGAGACAAAAATAATGATAATACCATACATCTATATGGAGAAACAGAATTACAAAATGCTATATACTAGTGAGCACAAACATAGTACAAGAGGAAAAGTTACAAAATGGTTATCAGTGTATCAAAATTTGTTTTTAGTGGCTCCCAACTGCCTGCGTGTTAAAATTTATACTCAAACTGAGCATTCATATTCAAGTCCTTTCAAAATTTGGCTTCTTCCATTCTGTACTATAACATGAACTTTATACTCAGCCACACTTGTCAGTTCACTGTCTCCTCAACCACTCCAGGTTCCTTCAGGGCTATAGCTTGCATTCTTCTCTGTCCATTCCACTTAGCACTCGGTACATGTTCTTCATAAATTTTAATCAAAGAATTTTTAAGGCACAAAATGAAAATGTCTTAGTTGATAGAAGGAAATAGAATGTGCCAGTGTTCTTAAAAATACCATCAATATTTACTGACTCCTTTCAGTTTGGGCCCAGTAAATAGTAACTTTATTGCTGAGAATGAGACTGCTTCTGCAGAAATAACTGATTTCCCTCTAGGATGCGTAAGTGACAGAACTTAAAATGTTAAACATAACCACCCAAATCCACATCATTTTCTCATCACAAATTCCATGCAGAAATAATTTGTGGTTTTTCAGAGATACGACCATGTATGCTGTGTCTGCTGATTCAAAAGGACTGGATACTGTGGTTGGCTTATTAGCTGATGTAGTGTTGCAACCAAAGTTATCAGGTATGCTGCTCTGGTACTTCTTGAGGAGCCAAACAATGTCAATTTGTATCAGGCATCTGCTATTATACAGCGTAGTATGAAAAAAGCCATTATTTCCTAGGGAAGAAAGCAATATAGGCAGTGCCTTTATACAAAAATTACAGGCAAACCAGATGAAAAAGATTGATTTGTGATGCGATAATTAGTAATGAAATAGTTTCTTAGATTTTATTAAATAGATCCATTTATTTGTTGGTTTATAGTGAAATCTAGTCCTTTTATTTAAAAAGCTGTTAAGGTTGTTTTTACATACTGTGACTGAGGTATGATCACAAGGTTCAATTTGATCTTGATTTTAAAACCTTTCTTAGACTTCTATTCCTAACTATAGATAAATCCTAGTCTTTTTTGGTGGAAGAGGCTTCCACAGCGCTGAAATCATAGATCCTTGATATGTTGACAAGATTGATCCTGCTGCTGCTATTAATTAATTATGCACAGCACTTTAAAGGACTTTCCCATTCATCATTTCAACTTAAATCTTCAATAATCCCATGAGGCGGGCTACATAGGTAATATCCTGACATTTTGAATGAGTAAAGTGAGGCAGAAAAAGTTGCCTTCTCATAGTCATGTAGGTAGGTAGGGACAGAGCTAGAAGTAGAATCTGCCCCAGGTCACTGCTATTCCTCTGATACCACATGAAGTACTTTCTCCTCGTCTGTGTCTGGAGCACATAAGAACATAGTTGGCGAACCCAGAAATTAAATAACGTGTCATTTGACTACTCTTATGTTTTTTTGTACAAATGAGTTAGCGTCTTGCGCTTACGACTTTTCTTGGATTTAGGATAGTGGCTCTTACGCTTCGGATTCATTGTGTTTTCATAGATGAAGAAATTGATATGACTCGAATGGCTGTCCAGTTTGAATTAGAGGACCTAAATATGAGGCCTGATCCGGAGCCACTTCTCACAGAGATGATTCATGAAGTAAGATAAGCCATAATTAGGATGGACCCATCATCTATAAGGCCTGTACTCTTTCTGTTGTTAGCACCAAAAGACAGTTTGATAGTTTATGCCTGTGATTTCATCCACAGAAGTTAACCTATTACAGATCTGTTATCTACATAAGCAATCAAAATTCCGTTGGATTTAAATTATCCAACTTCTTGTATAAAAAGGTTAAAGACTTCCTTTTATTTGTCCTTAAAGCTACTTACTTCAGAAATGTTTAGTTTTGACATTTTCATCTAGAGAGGTAGATTCAGGCTTTATATTGATAACACATACTTCCACCAAAGACCTACTCAGATGCTTCATCATAGTGTGAAAATTGAGTTGTCAGAAATTATTGCAGTTGAGTACAAGCTTTGAAAGATTCTTCGAAGCTAAAAAGGCTTCAAATACAGGCTTTCTGGTGGCGTGTGTGTGTATCTGTCATATAAGAACCAGCCTACCTAAGCTCAGAAAAGGTCATCACCTGAAGGTTGATTACTAGGTGATGGGTGTTTTTTGGCCACAAAAAACCATGAAGACTGTCTCCTGTCTTACCATGCCATGTCTTAGCATGGAAGAGTTATGACTTGCATAGGTGAAAGGAGCCTTATGCCATCATGGATTCTTGAAATATTAACTATACATAAGTAGGTGATTACTCTTTGTTAGGTAGACTTGAAAAACTCTTCTGAACATATCTCATATACTAGAACTAGCCAGAGCATGCTATGCATACAGTTTTCTCAAAGTCTTTACAATGATAAAAGTCAGAAAAAGGGTAAAGTTTATTTTGACATTTGGGTAAACATAAAGCTCTGATTCCTATTAAGTTCATCATGCTTCTCTTCTCTTATCAGGCTGCATACAGGGAAAATACAGTGGGTCTCCACCGTTTTTGTCCACCCGAAAATATTCCCAAAATCGATCGAAAAGTACTCCATTCATACCTGAGAAACTACTATACTCCTGACCGGATGGTACTGGCTGGTGTAGGGATAGAACATGAGCAATTAGTGGAGTGTGCCAGAATATATCTCCTTGGAATAAATCCAGTTTGGAGCAGTGGGCAGGACAAGGATGTTGACAGATCTGTTGCACAGTATACTGGAGGGATTATCAAGGTAATGCCAAAGTGCACTATCAAATTATAACTGTTTTCAGTGGCATCATAAAAACTTTATATTGCGTTCTGATCTCAGTTACTTTTTAAGGTTTATTGCTAAGGAATTGAAAATTAAGAGGTGGTGAACTATAAGGACAGACTGTTGCATGCATTCTTAGACTCAGTCACTGCTGAGTGTTATGACTATTATTTTGCTAAACTGGTTTTCTTGATTATAGGAGATGATTTAATTCTGGGGAAGGAGATAGGAGGTAGTAGATCCAGAAATAGCTGTCATATAAAAACAAAAGGTATCAGTAAAACTTAGGAAATTTTGTCAAAGGAATTAAAAATTAGTCGCCACCTTTGGAAGAGAATTTTACTCAGTAATGAAATTTGTTAGATACTTGGAGTATTTCCATGTAGTATTGATGGCTAAAGTACTATTGCTACTTACATATATATATATAGCACTTTACAAAGAACTTTCACATTTCATAAACCCGTGATGTGGACAGGGTTTTACAAATGAGGAAACTGAGGTTAGACAGCTATTCATTGTTCAGGTGACCTTAGAATCTGGGTCTTTTGATCTGTAATTTAAGACTTTTTCCATCATACTATTATATTGCTGATAAGTCTTTTCATTAGAGGCTTTAAAAATTTTAAAGTTTAGTCTAGCTATATTTACTGAAATTTACTCATAACCTCTAAAAAACAAAACATTTCAGCTTGGGTCTATTTAAACTGGCTCAGAGGATGAGCGCTGTATTTGCCACCTGTTGTTTATGAGACCTAGTTGTTATTAAGGCATACTTCATTCATTTGTATATGTGTTCTTCACAGATAGAAAGAGACATGTCAGATGTGAGTCTAGGGCCCACACCGATCCCTGAACTCACACATATCATGATAGGACTTGAGAGCTGTTCTTTTTTGGTAAGTGTTAAGAAGGACTATACCTAAACTTGTGTTGCTGAATGTTTAATCCACTCACTGATTTGGTTCTTTTTCTCCAATCTCCTGCAGGAGGAAGATTTCATCCCTTTTGCGGTGTTAAACATGATGATGGGAGGAGGAGGTTCTTTTTCAGCTGGTGGACCAGGAAAGGGAATGTTTACCAGACTCTATCTCAATGTGCTAAATAGGTTGGTGGAAATCTTAGAAAAAGTTTTTCTCAGGGTTTCTAAGCCAAAGTGAATGATTGCATTTTAGGACACTGATTCTACCTTGGAGGTTTTATTTTCTCCCCATGCACATTTTATATTTGACAAGAAAAGCAGCATTCATGTTAAAATTTGGGTTTCTGTTTATAGGCATCATTGGATGTATAACGCAACCGCCTATCACCACAGTTATGAAGATACGGGCCTCTTATGTATTCATGCTAGTGCTGATCCCAGACAGGTAAATGTTGTGGCTCATTTTTCATTTCTAAAGCTTCATAAAGCCTCTGAGGTTCAATAGCTTATTAATTTTTATTAGTTTAATTTAGTCAGCCAAGTTCATTCTAATATTAAAGTACGTTATTCACTACTTATGTGACCTACCCGCAGCTTTCCTAGGGAGTCCCTTAGAAATATAGCAAAGCACACTGGACTTAGAAATTAAAAGATTTACACTTAATTCTCACTTCCACCATTTATTAGCTTTGTGATCTTGGACAAATTACTTTTTTTTTAAATATTAATTCATTTATTTTTAGTTTTCAGCATTCATTTCCACAAGATTTTGAGTTACAAATTTTCTCCTCATCTCTACCTTTCCCCCACCCCAAGACCTTGGACAAATTACTTAACTTTGTTGAGCCTTATTATCTTCATATGTAAGATGAAGTTGATAATATATGGATAGAGTATATATGTGTCTTAAGTATGTGCACACACATATCTTATAGGGTAGTTGGATTATCATATGAGATCATGTATTTTGGCAGAGTCCTTTGTAAACTGTGAAGTACTGTACAAATCTTAGTTATTCTCATACAATGAAAACTTAAACTTTTATATTGCATTTAAGGATGTTATTAAGATTATTTAACTGCTTAAAGAATAAACCATTGCTTTTTGATTATTATTTCCAACATCACATTCTTTTTTAGGTTCGAGAAATGGTAGAAATCATAACAAGGGAATTTATTTTAATGGGTGGATCTGTTGGTGAGGTAAGTTATGCTTTTCTCCATAACCTGTGATTGGATGAGTCAGCTTCAACATCATGGCTATTAGAATAATACTAAAGGCAAAGAAATTGTTCTCACTATCCCAAAAACTTATTGCTCAGTTTGAATAGTAAATGTAAATAAGGGGCAAGTAGCAAAGAGGGTGAAGTACAATTGCAGTATAATATGAGATTTGTGGTTATACATTATTTGGGGATCAAAAATAAAATTCATCTTGCTAGTATTTATTTTTAACTCATTTGATTTGCTTAAAACTAAAAAATAGAATACCTCTTTGTACATAATCTCATCGAAACATAAACTAGAAAACATGACTTTACTTCTAAAAATTCTTGGAAGAGAAAATCAATAAAAAATAACTGTAGCATATTGAACTACTATTTTTCCTTAGGATTTTGACAACTTCCTGGTTCTTTTCTAACTTGTCTCCTTTACTATGTCCCAAATTACCTACTTGAAGCTTTTATACTAAAGGAAAGTCCCTCTGAAAAGATGATATAAATATGCAAATTGTAGACATAAAAGGGACCATCCTTGATATTTTGTAACCTATCATACACTCAAGATATTGAGCAATCTTGAACCTAATTTTACTTCTAACAGAAAAGCTAAAAATTGAAGTGCGGTAAGTCAACTCTGTGTCCCCATCATTTAACTACCCTTCTCTTATCCCCATAGCACACCTTGATCTCAGACATTCAGGAAAACAGTATAGAGGTACAAGAGAAAACCAGACAAATTTTTCCATCTGATAGATAAGTGAAAGTTTACCCCCCCTCCCCCCACTTGCCTATTTGGGAAATAACCTTCATGGTCACTTAAGTTCTTTGAAAGGTAATGACCCAGCTGTTTTTGAGTAGCTCAACCTAATAAATATCCATCAAGAGCTTATATCCAAGCATTATGATAGGCATTTCAGATTCAGATACAAAATAAAAATGGTCCCTGTCCTTAGCCTTCATTCTGCCAAGAAAATATAACACATATAATAAGTAAATAAGGTAACTTCAGGAGGGAGAGCACTAACAGTTGGCGGATAAGGAAAGGCTTCACATAGGAGCTATGTAAGATGATCTCAGAAAGGTGGAGTTAAGATGTGAGTGCACTCTAGTCGTAGAAGATGGACAGTCTATTCAAAGATGGAGACAGGAGATAGACTGTTAGAGAACTGCTAGAAGTCTAGCTTGCTTGGAACATAAGAGTGTGTGAAGGAGAGTAATATGAGAGGTAGATTGGATTTAGATGGTAAAGGACTTTAAATGCCATAGACAATGAAGTGATATCAGTGCTTAAACATACAGGCACCAAATAGCTTAGAATCCATATTCTCAAAGGAAAAGTTAAATGAGTTATAGGAGAAAATGGAAATAGTAAAACTATAACAGTTGGAGGACCTCAGTGTTCACATTTCAGAACTAGATAATCTAACCATAAAATAAAAAGGGAAGTTAAGGAGATACATAGAATTTAGAAACATTAGATATAATAGACCTCTGGAGAAAACTGAATTAGAAAAAAATAAAGTTCATTTGGAAGAATAAAAGGTCAGGAATTTTGAAGAAACTAGGGAGAAAAGATGTAAAGGAAAAAGATTTCAGCAGTACAGACCTTAAACTATTTTGTAAGGGGGGGGGGGGTCAGCTGGGTGGTGCAGTGAGTAGAACACCAGCCCTGGAGTCAGGAGGACCTGAGTTCAAATGTGGCCTCAGACACTTGACACATGTATTAGCTGTGTGACCTTGGGCAAGTCACTTAACCCCAGTTGCCTTGCCAAAAAGAAAAACTTTTATAAATAAGGGGGGAGCATTGTTGAAGTGTAAAATTGACAATTTTGATTATTTTAAATTAAAATTTTCTTGTATAAATAAAACCAGTGTAGCCAAGAATAGAAAGAGTGCAGAAAATCAGGAAAAGAATCTTCATAGAAAATCTTTTAGATAGGTTGTGATTTTGTTGGAATGTTGCCAGAGTATAGGAAATGATGAGCTGGTTGATTTATCCCATATGGGGTCAAGATCCCCCAGTTTAAGAAGCAAGAAGGGGTCTCGCTGAAGTGGAAAAGGTTTAAGAAGCCCTGAAAAAATAGGAAGGAAGTAACTTCTGCTATCCACCTCCAGAGAAAGAGATGACAAATGGAAAGATGCACAGTATGGTCTTACATAGATGTGTATGAGGATGTATATAGAAATCTCTGTGGATATACACACATACATACACACACATGTACATTTAATTTTAGCCTTCTTTGGGGTGGGGAGGGGTTGGGGAGGGAGGGGAAAAAAATAAAAGAAGCACAGCAGAGAACAAAAGAAAACCTAGAAGGAAGCAAAGAAAATCTGAGTAGCTTTGAAAATAATGCATATAGTATTTATTATATAGGTTTTCTTGAAATGGAAATTTATTGTTTTATATTGAATCCTCTCTTATGTTCTGCTGTGTGCATGGAAATGTGCAGTTTTTTCTCCTAGTTTTGTATTTAAGTTTAAAATGAATAAAAAAGTTATAAAAGAAAAAATTTTTCCATATAATTGAGAAAAAAAATTAAAGTATTTTTAATAGTCCAGATCCAAGATGATGAGGATCATGCTAGGGAATCCTGTGTGAGTTGAGAGAAGGAGACAAATGAGAAGCTTTTTATTCAGGTAGAATTGACCAGACTTGGCCACCAATTGGATATGTAGAGAATGAAAGAGAGAAAAGAGTTGAATCAAATGACTTTTGAGTTTGTAAATTTGGATGACTAGGAGAAGATAGTATTCTCAGTTCAAATAGCCAAGTTTGGAAGAGGTTTGGAGGGAAGCTAATTTACTTATATTTTAGATGTGTTGTGTGTGTGATGTCACTAGAACATCCACGTATAGATGTCTAGCAACTAATTGGTGAGGTTGGATTAGGGCTGGATGTATAGATTTGAGAGCCATCTGCAGCTGCATGACAGTAGAAGCTATGGGGTCTGATGGATTACTAAGAGGAAGAAAAAGAGGGACTAGGAGAGAGGTGCCCACATTTAGTAGATAGTACGTGAATAATTGTCCTGTTTTGATTTTGTAAACATTGGTGAAATCAGATCAATCCCATGTTTTCATGATTTTCAACTCAGGAAAACATCCTCATCTTCTGAGAACTTTGCAATCCTTGTATATTCTCAATTGTAGACATAAATAAATAGACAAAATTGATTGTATTCAGTATTGTTGATAAACTTTCACGTGGCTAATACTTATAAAATCTTGTGAAATGGTTATTTAAACATCTAGGTGGAGCTTGAGAGAGCCAAGACACAGCTTATGTCCATGCTCATGATGAACCTGGAATCCAGACCTGTAATTTTCGAGGATGTAGGGAGGCAGGTGCTGGCAACAAACTCCAGAAAACTACCTCATGAGTTGTGTGCTCTCATTCGTAAGTATTACATCTATATTGTTACAGTTATGCTCATCCAAAGGATTATTACAGATTCATTTTTGTCATACTAATTTCTCATTTGGCCTTCAAAAAAGGAGCTTATGTGATTTTTCATCCTCATCCTCTAACATAAAACATTAGTGGAGCATCTATTATGCGTAGAACTCATTACCAGAGATCTTTATATCCTTTAAGTAGTTTATTAAGTAGACTATTATCAATCCATATGTCACTGGAGGGATCGAAACTTGTTGCTTTAAGATGGTAAAAAAAATTCATAATGTACATCATAGCTTGATACTAGAGATGGGATAGAGGTGGCTGTTGTTCAGTTGTTAGTAAGAGTCTGAAGCCAGATTTGAACTCAGGAAGATGAGTCTGTCTTCCTGACTTCAGGCCTGGCATTCTATCCACTGCCCCACCTAGCTGCCATGGGATATGGGTAGACTGCTTTAATTAGAGCAGATACTGAGCCACCAAGAAAGAGCTCAGGCTGTCCCAACTGGCCTGATCCTTCTTCAACCAATTCATTGTAGCACAAACAACTTTTAACTGCCTCTTAACCCATGGGAATTCTCTTCTCTCTTCTCCGAGTTAGGTCTTTGTGAACTCTCTCTTAATTTGTTTATTGACCGCAAAATAAATTTAATCTTGAAAATAGCAGCTCTATTTTAAGCAAAAGTACATTCGGAGCAAAGTGGTTTTCAAAATTCCTGTTTTCCTCTGTCCTAGGTAATGTGAAATCAGATGATATCAAGAGGGTGGCTACTAAAATGCTTCGGGGTAAACCTTCAGTAGCTGCCCTGGGAGACTTGACAGACCTGCCAACATATGAACACATTGAAGCAGCACTAGCTAGTAAAGATGGACGACTGCCAAGAATGTACAGGCTTTTCCGATAAGGAACTGATAAAGACTAAACCATCCTGAGAATCCAGGGAAGCATGTTTTTTATGTATTGTTCTTGAGACTGTTGTAATTTAGTACAAAAAAAAAGTTTAATTATATGGAATAAAACATATAGGACTGTTCTCCAGAATTAAATGAACTTCTAACTTAAATCTTTCCAGACCACACAACTCAGTTTTCACTCTCAACATTAAGTATGATGACCATTAGAATAAATATTTAACCACCTAAGTGTATGACTCTTCTTCTCTTTAAGGCAAATAAGAGGTTGCTAACAGCTAAAAATAATCTCGAGTATTAGAAATGGATCAATACTTAGTATGAATCTTGTTCTTTTAAATGATATGCAGGATCCATTTTGAGATTGATGTCCTAAATTGGGTAACAGGAGTGTGGATTTTATCCACTCTAATGGATCTGTGTGATGATAATATGAAGTGTATGATTTTATCTTCCACCTCACCAGAGATCACAGCATACAAACGAATCCTTACTTGACTTGAAGTTCCCAAAGATAATAGTAAATTAAAAGTGTACTCCTATCTAATTTCGAACTGGAAAGCAAGTTCAAAATTACATGGGAAACACTCACTTGTTCCTTCAAAGCAGTATTGCTTTAAGCAAAGTAAGTATATTTTTTCCTTGCAGCTTCCCACATTCATTAGTTTTGCCCTTTGCTAGGGAAGTCAGCCTCCCTTGGAGACATTTAACCTAGGATTTCATTAGGTGGTGGATTAAGTGAAGACTCTCCAAGTTTTCTTGAAACTGCGCTGTTTGACCCAAACATTAGTAAATATGTTCTGGATAATTTAAGCCTGCATAGAATAACAGTAGCAGTGTTTGTAAAAAAAAAATTTAAAACTTAGGGAGCCATAGGAATTTTTGTTATATATTCTCAGAAATAAGAAAGGTATAATAAATGTATAACTTTTCTATGCAAAATATCTTAAAAAGCAGGCTGGCTGATTGAAACAGCAATCACTGTTTGTCCTAAACTCTCATACACACAGCCCTCAAAATGAAATGGGGATCAGGGAAGGAAGTAGAAGGGAATGGATCCTCAAACCTTCTTATTAATAACTAGAAAGCCTGGTCTCTTTGAAAGGTTTCTGAACTGGAATAGCCATACATGCTACTTGTTATGGTTGACATTTCAAGGAAATCAAGTAAAGATTTTTTAAAATGACAAATGCTAGGTATTTCATATTTTGCCAGAAATTACCCTTTGAGCCACACATTCTATTTACCCCGCTTACCCTTTGAGAAAAGGGTACAGATTGGTCATATCTACATAAAATTTTAACTACATACACTAAAACTTAGTAGTGTTCTCGCTGTGTCAGGTTTTATGCCGCACAATAAAAGAAATACTTTAAATCATATAGTAGACACCCACAATGTATAGATTTCACAGTTGGATACAAACTTGATTTTTTAAGAAAGCATTTTTTGTTCCCTCCTGTGAGTTTACCCTTTTGATTATTTGTTACCAACTGGCTCCTCCATGCTTACAAATATGTCCGGCCAGGACTTTCTCATCCTTAAAAAACTCACTTCATCATGCTGTCCACTCAAGCTATCATTCTGTTGCTTAATTTTAAAAAAAGATGCTGAATTTAAACACACAAAAGAGAACATTTCCACATACACAAGAATACCAAGAGGATTTTATATAACACTGAATCACTGCACTTTTTCTTAAAGTATGTAATCCACATCTTTCAGAACCGTCATGCTTGTCTTCTGAACTTCTCTTCATAAGTGTTTAAATGGCTCTCCTTTGGGGCATCGTTATTCTTAATACTGACTCCTTCCCCCATCCCAAACTGAGCCAAAAGGGGGGAAAAATAATAAACGTAAGCAAAATTAAATAGTGGCCATATCCAAAAATGACTTTCTCTACCTGGAGACCATTACCACTCACACACCTTTCCCAGTTTTCTAAAAGGCAGTCAAAGCTGCCCCTTTTATTTTTTTCCTTAAGTCCCCACCCCCATCTCTAAATCTTTCAGGATCAAGAAGTTTCTTTTGCTTCTATTTCCTCTCCAGTATTATCCTCCCTCTTAGTTTAACTCCACCCCTATCCTTGCTTGTTTTCTCTGTTGAAGTTTGATGTATTTCTACAACATATTTTGTGTTCAACTTTTTGATCCTTTCAGAAAAGTGAGGATCAACTATGCCCACTCTCCCCACACCTTCCTCTATCCTCATGCACCTCAATTATGAAAAATAAGTTCTATCGCCCTCCTTTTCTGCCTTTATTACTCTAATATATTCTTCCTTTTATTGCCCCCTCACCACCCCTTCTCTTTCCCTTTTTCAAACCCTTAGAACCAGTCCACCCCCAGGACCCTTATCACTACCCTTTGAAGACAATGAGGTTCTCTCCTGTTAGAATGTCAACACTATATCAGATAGCTCCTCCCAATAGGATCTTCAGGGCCCTCTTTGGTGGTGCCTTGGGCCAGAGTGTTAAGGACCTCAGCACCTAGGCCTGGGCTATCAGTCCTAGCACTGTGGTGCTGCGTTGGTCTGCACATTGATCACTGCCTGTTGCTTGAGGCCTAGAAGCTCACCACCAAAGGGCTTTTTCAAGGGAGCCTTCCACTCTGGGTGCCTCTGGACACAGCCTCGTAGGCAACATATGTCCCTAGCTGCCTCAGGGTTTTCAGAGGCAAGGGAATAGGTTTTTCTATTGCCTATGGGCTTTTGGCTGACTGCATTTCTGGTGTAGAAGAAATTACTTACAGATTTTCATTGGATTTTTTTTATCATTCAGTAGGGAGTGAACTTAGGGTTTTGCTGAAGTCTGTAGCACTGGGTTGCCTGCCTCTCACTCAGCAGGTATCTTAGCAGGAAGTCCAAATTATATCTTCTTTCTTTCATAGCCAAAATCCTAAGAAAAGTGGTCCAGTCACTTTGCTGTCATTTTTTCACCTTTGATTAGAGCACTTCCCAACCTCTTGCAACATACCTTCCAAGCTGACCCTAGAACGAAATTTCTGTTTCTAAAGTAAATGATCTCGGCTATTAAACCTGATGGCCTTTTCCCAGGTCCTCCTTCCCTCTTGATCTCTCTGTAGTTTTTGACAGTGTTCACCATCCTCTGCTCCTAGCTACCCTCTCCTTCCTTGGTATCTGTGCCACTGCTTTTATCCTCTAATGGGGCAACATGGCTTCCTTAGATCATCATTCACCCACCTTCTTAAGCATGGAAGTCTAAGACTGACCTAGTCTCTCTCCTCCTTACTCAGTGATCTCAATAGCATGCATGGCTTTAATTGTCAAATGGCTACAGATAATACCCAGATCTAAATATCCAGCCCTATTCTCTGGAATTCCAGTCCCACGCCAGCAACTGTTCAGCTTCCTCAACTGCTGGCCTATTCAGCATGTCCAAAATGGAACTTATTTCCCCAAGAAAACCTATCTCTAAACTTAACTATTTTTGTTGAGAACACCATGCCCCTGGTTACCCAAGTTCACAAACTTGGGAGCCAGCTCAATTGTTTCCTATCCCTTACACCCCTACAGCCAATCAGTTGTCGAGTCTAGTCAATTGTACATTCACATCTCTTATGGTCCTACTCACACTCCCTCCTACTTTAGGCACTTAGCACCTTTGGCCAGCCTGTCCTTTTCAGTCCTCCACACAGCTGCCAAATTATTTCTAAGTCATAGTTCTGTCACCAGAGTACTCAAAAAATTCTATTATCTCTAAGAAAAAATACAAACTCTTCAGATTGACATTTAAGTTCTCCACAATTTGGTCTCAACCTACCTTTTCAGACCTCTTTTCACATCATTCCCCTTTATACACTATTTTTCAATTCAACGGGCCTGCTGGTGGTCCCTACACTTAACATTCCAAATCCTATATTCCTGCTTTGCACACTTTAAAATGCACTCCTTCCTCATGTTTGGCTCTTATAATGTCTTTCTTCTTTCAAGGTTCCTCTCAAGCCTTTTCTGATCCCAACTGATAAATGTTTTCCCTTGAAATTTCTGCATATATGTACAAGTTACGTCCCTTGGCAAGGATTCTGTATCTTCATGGCTCAGCACATGGTAGGTATTTGATTGACCTCAATATAGATTAAGTACCTAGTATGTACAAGGATCAAACTAATGCCAAATATTAGATTTACTAGACAGCTTATGAAAGAATAGTTCAGAAGCTTAAGCATCTACTATGTGTCTTAATAAATTTCTGATGTTAAGATGGAGTAGTTCATAAAGAAAACAAAATATGCTTAGCTTTGTATAGACACCTTATGTCCCATTCGCAAATCAGTTCTTGATCTAGGAGAAGCTTCTGTGCAGTTTTGGCACACTAGCTTAATTAATGGCAACCTCTCTGAAGATTTCTTTTAAAAATTACAGTACCTTACTCGTAATCTAGTTGAAATACTAAGAGAAGCAACTGATGGATGGTCAAATGTTTTAAACTCTAATTATAGAAATGAAAATTAAAAGAACTCCGAAGTTTCATCTCATTCCTAACAGATTAGCAAACTTGATGAAAAAGGAAAACGTTGGAAGGGCTGCAGGAAAACGAGCACACTGATGCACTGTAGCACCTACAGTGCTATAAATTGGTCTAGCCATTCTGGAAAGTAATTTGGGGCTATGCCCCAAAAGTTATTAATCTGTGCATATCCTTTGAGCCAGAGATAGGACTACTAGGCCTGTGCCCCAAAGAGATCAAAGAAGAAGGTAAAGGACTCATATACACAAGTATTTATAGCTCTTTTTGTAGTGGTACAGAATTGGAAACCGAGAGGGGTGCCCATCAATTAGGGAATGGCTGAACAAACTATGGTACATAACTAGAATACTATTGTACTGTAAGAAATGAAAAAGATCGTTTCAGTGAATCCTTAGAAGACCTATATAAGTGAAATACGACAATTGATAGAATAACATTATTATAAAGACAAACGACTTTGAAATACTTAAGAAGTATGATCACTACGGGGCCCAACTAGAGGACCTATGATGAAGCATGCTATGTACTTCTTAATGGAGCAGTGATAAATTCAAGATGCAGAATCAGACTTACTTTTTTGGACATGTTCAATGTAGGAATCTCTTTTGCTTGATTATGAATTTTTTTTTAACTAAGGTTTTGAAGGATTTTTTGAGGAGGGCAGGGAAGATGACTGAAGGGAGAGAAAGTAGATTTTTGTTAACTGGAGAAAAAAAATACCAAGAGAAGATTAGGAAACCACAGACCACATTTTCGGTTTCCTGGCAATTTAGTTTTAATTGTGGAAGTACAAAAAATATATAACTTAAGAAAAAAAAAATTCAAGATGAAAACAATTTATCAGAGACCTGATACACAAAAATCTTTTAAATAAGCAACTCAGACTAATCAAACCAAAATTTTAAGCAGATTTGATTACTGCTTGGGAAATTGGCAAATAATTTATTTGTCATAACTTTTACAACTGTGATTTGTGCTCAATCAAAATTATTGTCTTTATAATTTTCCAGGAGTGAAATCGTTTCATAAAGAATCTGAATTTTCACTCTATATAGAACTAGTGATTTTAAAAATCAGATTTATATAGTGCCTTCCTCCCAAGTTCTTAACTACAAACTACTATATAAATGAATTCATGTATTAATTACTTTAAAGTTGAAGAAATAAAATTTATTCCTCCTCATTTGGGAAAAAAATGTTTTTTTCAGATTGAATCTGCAAAAATTTGCTCAGGTTAAATCATATTACAACAAAAACCAACATAACGATTTTTAAGTGAAATGTATGGCCCACTTATTTAAGCAGTATTTTATACAACATTCCAGTAAAATGAAACAAAATGAACAGCTCCTTGGAATTCTTCCTAATAGGATCTTAACTATAAGATAAAAGAGCATTTCTATAAATGTCTTAAAGGGTGAATTTTGTTTTTAAAATGTTCTTTGTTGATTCAAACACAAGTCTAGATCTGGAAATTCAAATTCTGTAGTCTATTCCTATGGCATAAATTGGGTGCCTCACTTAAATATGCTGTTTTCTGATCTATTTACAATAAATTTACTTATAGATTAGAAAATAGAAATCACATAATTGAAATTCAGAAAGATTCTGGTTAGTTGACATATACATATATATATATGTATATATATATACATATATATATATGTATTTTCTGTTAGAACTCTAATGTCACTAAGGAAACACACCTATAGGTAAGACCTAGGTTCACTTTATAAACTTTATACATTTATTTTAAAATATAAATAAGAAAAATAAATATTTATTTAGAAGACTAGATTGAATCTACCTTGATTGCCACATATTCAAGGCCTAACAATTTTTGGTTATAAGACAAGAAAGAAAACAACAGTAATGAGTTGTAAACCCTCTTAAAAATCTGTAGTTGTTTCTCCAGGATTAGTGAAAAATAATAACACTCCAAATATTCAAACCATTAGGCAAATAAATGAAAAGGATAGTAAATGATGCTACTCTGCGCCTGATTCTTTTAAAAAAAAAAAGCAGATGAGCTGAACAGAGCAAACAACATCTGCAAACATACCCTTTCTACAATGTTCCCTTGTTTCCCAAAAATCTTGAAGCAGTTCCATAAAATGACACTTGGGGGTGACCTCCATGGGAATCTGCATAGCTAATAAAATTCTTAAGGATGAATAATGAAGTTCTGTGATGACAGAGAATGTACTGCATCAATCCTGGAGAACCACCTTATGTGCTCCCTGTCCCTGGATTCAAGTTGGCTTTTAGTCATCTCTCGGATTTGGTAAGAGCAACCAGATTGTTTGGCATGGCCTCTTGTCCTCTTAGTAGTGACTCCTGGGTTTGGGGTTCGTGTCTCAAGGACAATCATAAGTGCACCTAAGCCACAAGTTTAGCTTTTAAAACTTCTGGAGCACAACTGACAAACTACCTGCTCTATCCCCATGACCTAATGCCCTGGGTAAGGGAGAAGTGGGCCATTAAGCAAATGACTTCTTATCCTGCGGCATTCTATTCAACAGTAACTAGAGGAATGATGTATACAGGAAAGGATATATATTTATATATGGGGGTTGGATATATCTTTGGAGGCTAAATGTAGGAAGAACACAGATGTACCCGCTGTGGGGCCTATGGCCAAAATATCTATTTTTTTAAAAAGAAAAATTTAGTCAGGTATTGAAGAGCTCTTTGGCAGAAAATATTAAGGAAATAAAGTACTGCCTTAGATCATATGAGCTATTCAGGGCAAAATGTAATTCAGGTGTTTGCCAAAGCAGAGTGCCGATGACTGAATTAATATACTATTAGAGGAACACAATGAAGGAACCCTGAAAAAGGCCAGAATTACCTGAAATGTCAATAAAAAGAATCTGCCTTGCTCATGATGGAAGTACCACAAATAGAGCAGTGATTTATTTATTTACAAGAAATGCAAATTGTTCTCAGGATACCTGTCCTTCCTGGGACACTGACAAGTTAGGTACCACACCATTACTGAATTTTTGTAAGATACAGAGAACAGAACAACTTTTCAGACAGCCTTCATGGGTCATTAAAGATGGAATAGGTGATTACCCATAAAACTACTTCAGTCTGTTACAGTGAGTTAGTTCTCTTCATACACAGACTGAAGTATTCGTTTGGCCTGCTAGAGTGATCTTCCCTTACTGATGGCTTGTCGGGTTCTTGCAAGGCCAGTTTTCTCAGGAAATAGTACAAATCATACTGGATTTCTGATCTTTAAGTGCTTGTTTCTGAAATTCCCTGGAAACGCGTCTTTTAATTCCTAATAAATAGAGGTCTCGATCAAATTTGCCAGCAGCAAGAGGAATGCTGTAAAGGAAAAAGAAACTGTGATATGGATATGGCTTCTTAATCACAAAACCAGGCAACAATTTGGACTGTGTAGGAGTTACAACAAAATGAAATTTCTTTCCCTTTGGCATATGCATACATTTTCTGGGTGCCTTTATAAAGGGCTCTTTGTGGTTGAGTACAAGAGTAGCTTTGGGCAGTGGTCTCCAAACAACTCCAAATAGGTATGCATGTCTACTTATTTATTACATACATGTACTGCTATACTAATTATTATGTGTATCATAAAACTTATGTGAAAACAGAAATTAAAAAAGATAAAATAAAGATGAAATAACCTTTGATCTTAGATGTAACTGGGAGCCTCTGGAATTTACTGAGTACCCAATTGACATTGCCAGTTGCACGGAAGAGGGGACCTGAGGGAGGGTAACCTATTAGGAGGCCTTTATTATAATACACCACTGAAGAGATTTTAAGGACCTTAACCAGGGTTGTGGTAGTGTGAGCAGAGAAAAGGGGACAGACGTGAAAAACATGTAGGTAGAAATAAGATTCAGGAAATAACAGGATCTGTTTGTGAGATGAGGGAAAGTGAAGAGTCTTGTGAACCTGGATGACTAGAAGATTGATAGTACCCTTAACAGTCAGAGGGAAGTTTGGGAAAAGGAGTGAGTTTGAGAGGAAGGATAATGTAATGAGGTCTATGATTCAGTTTTCAATCCATCCGTGTCTGCTCATCCTTTGCAACTACTATATCCTACTCAAAATACAAAACTAGGAGGCAGGGCTCTTACTCACTGGTCACGACCCTGGAATGCAGAGCCCACTTTCCAAGGAGGCACTTAGAGCTACAGGGTGATATTGGGGCAGGGGAGATGTACGTTGCTTTTGTTTTTTTAAGAGGCAATCAGGATTATTCGACCTGCTCAGTCACATAGCTACGAAGTGTCTGAGTCTGTATTTGAACTCAGGTCCTCCTGACTCTAGGGCCAGAGCTCTATAACCACTGCACCACCTCACTGCCCTGGGAAGAGTACACTGAAACAGGATCACATACCTCAAAGGGGCCCCAATTTGGAGACCACTGTCTTGGGGAATACATCAATAGCTTTTCTTTCTGATATTAGCTACTCTAGTTTTCTAATATTCAAGGTAAGCCTGATTCACCAAACTGTTTGTTAAGGCATTGGACATACAATGCTCAAGGCATTGGACATACAAAAACAAAAAACAGCTTCTGATGTAAAGATTATATTCTCCTGACTGAAGAGTTGGTTTACCATCCAACTTTGAATGTCCCACTCAGATCTGTATCAAAAAACTTGGTTTTAAGAGGAAAAACATTATAAAAGCAAGCTTTAAACTAGGCCTATTTTCAATGAGTTATGTCAGAGATGATTTGAGTTGACCTCTTGCCCCTGAGATACAAATGAAGCATACACACACACACACACACCCTATATCCTTTGAACTCTGGGAGCCCTAACCCTAAGATGAGCTAATGTGACCCCCTGTTAAAAAAGAAGTATGAATGGGACACTAACTTGTCTCTCCCAGGTCTCACTTTTACTCGGAACACACCATACACTGGGCGATGATCAGAAGTCTTGATTCCAGGACAGGAAGAATACATGACTGGGTAGATGTCATCTTTTTGACGGCTTTTATATACAACTCGGTCCTATAGGGAGAGATTATAAAAGGCAGGGAAACTAAGCTGAATTCTACAGGAACACATGGTCTGCTCACCTTTCATTTCTTTTTTAAAATTTTATAGATACATTTTGGTTTTACTTCACCTATATTCCCCAATATATCATTCTTCCTCACCTTCCTAGCCAGCTATCCTTTGACAAACAAGAGAAAAAAACAATTCAGCACATCAACCTGACATTAAGTCTGACATTAAATGCAATGTTCCATACCTCTAGTGTTCCCAGCTCTATAAAGAAGGGAGGGAGGTGCATTCTTCTATCTTTTCTTTGGGACCAAGTTGGATCATTATAATTTCACAGCATTTGGTTTTTATTATTTGTTCTTCTTTATATTTATATTTTTCTTGTCACTGTGTACACTGGTTTCCTGGGTTATTCCATTATACTCACAGATTTTAACTGGTTTAGCAATTCTCCAATCAATGGGTATGTACTTTGTTCCTAGCTTTTTGCTACTATAAAAAGTGCTAATATATGACATATATAGGAACTTTTTTTTTAATCTCCTTGGGGTATATATACCCCAATCTATTAATTGAAAAGGCATGGACATTTTAGTCACTTTCTTAGCATATTCCAAATTGCTTTCCAGAATAACTACATTAACCATGTATCAGTGTGCCTATCTTTCTGCAACTTCTCCAACATTTACTATTCTCACCTTTTATCATCTTTGCCAGTCTGCTGGGTTTGAGGTGAAATTTCAGAATTGTTCTGATTTGCAAGCTCTATCTATTAGTGATTTTGGAGCAATCTGTGCTATGCTTGTTAATATTATAACAATTCTTTCAAATGTTGTTTATACCTTTTGATCACTTATACAAAGGAAATGGATTTTGGTCTTATACTAAATTTGTGTTAGTTCCCTATATACCCTGTATAATTTTATTAGTGATAATTGCTGCAAAGATCTTTTGTCCAACCAATCACTTCCTTTTTTCATCCTAGTTGAATTTTGTTTGTGCAAAAGCATCCAATTTCATGTAATTGAAATGATCTATTTTATCTTTTGTGCTTATTTTTTTTTTCTTGTTTGGGTTAAGAATTCTCCCCCTATAATACACTACTACGACTGTATCCCAAGAGATAAAAAACAAAAAAGAAAAGGATCTATATGCACAAAAATATTTATAGTAGCCCTTTTCTGGGAGTAAAGAATTGGAAACTGAGAGGATGCCTGTCGTTTGGGAAATGGCTGAACAAGTTGTGCTATGTGATTATAATGGAATAATATTGTACTGTAAGAAATGATGAGCAAGATGCTCTCAGAAAAACCTGGAAAGACTTGCATGGGCTGATGCAAAATCATATGTACTGTGTATTACTGAGTAACAGCAATATTATAAGATGATCAGCTGTGAATGACTTAGCTATTCTCAACAATTCAATGATCCAAGACAATTCTGAAGGACTTATGATGAAAAATGCTACCTATCCTCAGAGAAAGAACTGATGGTGTCTGAATACAGATCGAAGCATGCTTTTTTTTAAACTTTATTTTTCTTGAGGCTTTTTTGTCTGTTTTCTTTCACAACATGAATATTATGATATGTTTTGTCTGACTACACATGTATAACCTATACGACTTGCTTGCCTTCTCAATGAGGGGAAATGGGGAAGGAGGGAGAGAATTCGAAACTCAAGGTTTTAAAAACAAATGTTAGAAGTTCTTTTTATATGTAACTGGGGAAAAATAAGATACTAACTAAATAAAAAAAGAATTTTCCCCCTAACCATAGTAAGAAAGAAAGAGACCTGATGTGGTTCTTTTTTAATTTTGTTATTCCTCTTTCACTTCTTATGTTTTACTGTTTAAAACAAATACCACTCATGTCAACCCATTTCAGGACTCACTTCCCTTCAAAGAATTTATTTCATTTGAGAGTTACCTATGCTCACAGTTTGGGAGGTGCTGTATTCAAACATTAGGACATTACACTATAGAGCTGTCTTAAAGTATACCTTAGAATAAAAAAAAATCCATTTCTTTACTAATGTTCAGTGGTGATTCTATTCAATGAATCCTTGACAAGCAGGATGCATGTTTTCTCGTGTTATGAAGGAAGAAGAAAGCTACGTGCACAGAATCTATGTGTTCCACCAGCTAAGCTTTAATAGTATATAATAGATCTAATGGTTTCTTAACCTTTGCCCATTCAAGAAGCATTACGACTATGGGAAAGTGTTTGATAGCAAACTTACAGCACAGGAAGGAAAGGTCCTAAAGCTGAGGCAGCAGACAAAGGAAAGTCCACTGGTACACTGGTACGTAATGGGTGCTTCATTAAACATTAGTTCTGTTAGTTCCACTATGTAAAGGAACCTGACTTTTCTACAAATGCATTTGGTAGAAATGGGAGCCTCAGAAAATATATGGCATTTTTCTTTTAGTATTTAGAGCTAATAGTTATAATTAATCAGAGGATATATTCTTTATAATAACATTCTTTTCTCCCACCCCAAAGTCTGCTGAAATCAAATCTGACTCTATGGAACCAATAAGAAAATATCATAAGTTAAATTCTAGGCAGTTTCTACGTAGTGGCATTTTTTTTAGTAGTGATTTATCACTGTGACAACCAGGAATCCACATGTACAGATTTTCCAGTTGGATATCAATTTTGGAATTAAATGGGCTAAGCAAGGTCCGGGTTTCTTCAAACAGTAAGTATTTGTTTTGGCAGATGGCCATAGGTAGTGTGATCCAATGTCATGCACAGAAAGTAGACTAAGTCAGGGAAGATGCGCATATAGCCATATACAACAGGAACATTATGGACTACAGCCACACTCTCAGGAATATGTGAGCCTATAGCTCAACGCTGAGAAAAAGGCACTACCTCCCTACTAGAAAGTGTAAGGAATGAAGACCACTTACTGTATAAGAAGGCGTCCTCTGCTTGGAAGTGCTATCATAGCTGTCTTTTCCAACATCAAATTTATATGAAGGGAAAAAGTGAATGTCTGCTTCCCTGAACCCCTTGAAGATGGATCCTGCAAGGCAGAAAAGCAAGGCAAGGATGATAAGGACTTTCTGTCCCAAGGTTCTGCCTCTGTTTTCGCAAAGTCCATCAGGCCAAAATACTTTGGCCTTCCAAAATTTAAAAATGAATAGAAAAAAATAGCAATACTATTTACCTTTCTTCATTTCTTTAATAAGCTGGTCATGCTGAAGTAGCTCTGACATGTTCATCTCCAGATTCTGTTTCAGGATTGACTCTACTGCCATCCGTCCGCCATTCAGTCGAAAATTAAAGTCTCCAAACCAGAACACTTCATCAAATCGACTTGTGACATCCACTGAAGCAAATATCAGAAGGTTCATTAGTGCCATTATTTCCTAGTTGAGTACCATAACACAAGCAGTTTCAGATCCTGGCTTTTAAATATGGATTAAAAACAAAACTAATAGGGATACTTACTGGACATAAAGCCCTGAATGGCCCAAGAAAGACTCTCAACAGATACTCATTAAATTCTGAGGGCTGGCTATCTAGAGAAAAAGAACCAATTCTGGAATAGACAGAGCAGCTTGTCTAGATCTGTCACAAAGTGCTAAGACAGAACATTTGCTTAGCTATGCAATGGCCCACTATTTTGTAGAGTTCCCTTGAAATTCAAATGCACAAAAAAATTCATACTAATAAAAAGACAAGGGTTATAAAGAGACACTTTCAAAATAGAAAACACTTCTAAGTTTCTAATAATCAAGTAAAACATTATTTTAAACAAATATTAAAAAAGATGCAAATTAAAATGAATTTGAGATATCACATCTCATACCTATTAAATTAGCAAAAATAATTAAAAGCAACAAAGATAAGTGCTGGCCAGGTTGTGAAGTAACAAGCATAATCATTCATTCCCAGCGGAACTTCAAATTTGTAGAATTTTTTTGAAG
Organism: Phalanger gymnotis; assembly: GCA_028646595.1. Taxonomy (NCBI): domain Eukaryota; kingdom Metazoa; phylum Chordata; class Mammalia; order Diprotodontia; family Phalangeridae; genus Phalanger; species Phalanger gymnotis. The sequence continues at coordinate 129,256,770 of CM053625.1, read as the reverse complement.
AGCAATCTGATAGTATGTATTAAAAGTTACAACAATATACACATGCTTTGACCCAATATATTCATTATTGGGAACTGACCCTGAAAGAGTTATTGAAATTTTTTTAAAAGAGCGATTATTAAAATATTTTCCTAACAGAATTATATGTAAGGGAAGAAAGTGGGAAATGTTCAGTAATAGGAAAGCGGCTAAATAAATAATGTTACATTAAAGTATTAGAATTCTATAATGTAATTAGAATCAATGAGTACAAGGAATACAAAAAACATAATGCTTTATGAAATAATGCAAAGTGAAAAAAGTAGAACCAAAAGAACAGATTATATTCTAATTATAATTAAGAGGAAAAGCGAATGAAAGTGAATGGGTAAAGCATTCTCAAGAGGACTTTGAGAGAATGGCTGAAAAATGGTAACAATTATATCTGAAATTAATTTAAATGTAAATAGTTCCTAAGCAAGTTTAGTCAGTTGTATTGATCTTCAATGTTGTTTTTAATAAAACATTTAAATAAAACATTAAATTTTAAAATCTCCACTGATTTTTTTTTTCACTTTCACTTAAAATAACTAGCCTTGTCATCCACTGACAAGGTACAGTATTATATCCAAATTAGGACAGTAAAAAAAGTCTTCCTATTTAGCATGAAGAAGGTATTATTTCTGCATCCTAGTTTTTCTTTTGCCAAATGGAATAACATTAATAATGAGTGTAGCCCTTGCAGACAACTGGGGCTGAGGAGATTTAACGTTAAGACCTCCCATACTTTGTGATGAGGAGCATCACAGGCTAGACATTGTTTTTAGAATTTTATATGAATGAGACTAGTAGGCGAGAAGTTATTTCTGCCCTTATTGATCTTGAAATGACCTCCCCATGTGCTTCTTGTTTTGCACCTCTTTATATATATCACATAATAGTATATAGAAATATTGCTATGTCTATTGCCCCTTGTACCCATAGTAGACTCTAAGGGCAGGAACCATGACTCATCTAAACTTTGTATCACTTCTAGAGCCCTGCAAAGGGCTCTGCACACAATAGACAATTAAGAAATGCTTACTGCATTGCATTTTAATTAAAATTTTTTAATTTTTCTATCATACAAGTCCCTAAGGTACAACAGAAAATAAGCTTTCTGTTTAAGTGACTCAGTAATTCATTACAAGTTATAGAGAGAAAAATGTATATGTCAGCATTTTTTAAAAATGTGCATTTAGATTTGAATACTCACTGGAACTAGATCGATATGGGTTTGTGTCTGGAACATTCTTAGGAAGTGTAAGTGCTTGGATAGTTTTACTGTAGTCTAAAAGTCGATCAGATACTTTCCCATCACCAGCTGCAAAAAAAGAAAGAATTATTAAAGAAGGTATGTGACACATAAATTCATAAATTCAAACAAGGCTAGATACTCTTTGGGCATTTAAAGTATGATGCACTTAAAGAAGACAAAAACTCCTGGGTCACAATGATTCTACTTTCAGAACTCGATCTAATTTAGCCAAATATACAAAGTTTGGGGATTTAAACCAGAACATATTCCCTATCTCCCCCCCCAAAATTAATTGCCCATTGTGCAGAACTGACCACTGAGTTTAAACTACCAGATATCTACAAATTCGGGGTTCAGTCTTTGACTCTTGTTTTATAAGTCCACAGAAGCCTTGATACAACAGTCAAAAAATCACAGAATTTCAGATCTGTCAGAAATTAAAGAGATGATTTATGCAGGGTTTAAACCCTTCATTTTACATATGAAGAAATGAGGGCAAAAGAGCAAGTGATTTATCTAAGGTCATAAGTGGCAGAGTTGAGAACATAATCCAAAATCATGTCACTCTCATACTTTGGTGTTCTTTCTGCTATCTCTGTCTTGTGCCATTCAACTCTATTGAGACGACTGTCTTCACTGAAGTTACAGACCTATCTTCAAAGACACCAAAAACAAAACTCCAGACCAGAGGTGCGGAACCTGAGGTCACATGTGGCCCTGTTCTTGGGGGAGGCCAAGTTTTACAGAACAAATCCTTTCCTTAAGAGGATTTGTTCTGTGAAGTTTGCATTCAGTCAAAGGGCTGAACTTGAGGACCTATAGGGCCACAAGGGGCCTTGAGGCTGCAGGTTCCTTACCCCTGCTCCCAGAGCTTCTCTTATGCAAGTATTTAGCAAGTGGTGTTTCAGGTGAAGGGGAAGGAGACTGAAGAAGAGGATTCTGACGGGTTGAGCTATGATGGTTTACAAGTCCCAATTATTTAACCTTTTAGAAAATACCATAATTTCTCTAAGGTCTCAAGAAGCCAAAATAGTTATTTAGCTTTCTGAAGGGTTAAAAAAAAAATCAGTGATGAAAGGAAGTTTCAACAAAGATCCCTGCAATGCTATGCTATCGTATATTAGGTAACCATCCAGAAAATTCAGTCCTTACTACTCTGGTCCCTCAAGAACTAGTTTCCTAAATCTGGAGATAACTGATAGCCTAGACTGAATTGCCAAATGTACACAATGGTTAATTTGATTTTTTGTGAGGGGGAAGGGGCAAAGGGTAATGTTTGTTCTAAAAAGCTAAGTTGCACAGTAGAGTGCCAGGCCGGGAATCAGGAAGACTTGAATTCAAATCCTACCTTAGACACTTACTAGCTGTGTGACCCTGGACAAGTCACAACTTTTGTTTATTTCAGTTTCTTCATGTGTAAAATGGAGTTAGTAACAGAATCTACCTCACAGGGTTGCTATGAGGATAAAAATAACAGAATATTTGTAAAGTGTTTTACAATGTAACATAAATGCTATCTATTATTAAATTAGCAAACTTTGTAAATTTATCCATATTAAATCTAATACGGAAGATGAAATCATTATTGTGACACAGTAATTCACAACCACTTTAAGTCCATCACACTTTACTTTAAAAAGTTATCTAGAACTAGTTTGAATAAGAAAGCCAAAGTTTCTTCTCATTTTCCCTACCATGGGGCCCTCTAGGCGTTATAAATTTTTCGCAGCGAGAACAGAAGGAAAGTCTTAGTTTTCTTCTTCACATTTAAAAAAAAAAGGATCTATCTGAAATACGGTGTTTGGAACAATTATAACATGTTGCACAAATTAACTGTATGTGTTTTTACATATTTGAGTTGGGCTTTTTTGAATTCACAGGCTGCATTTATTCAATTTATGAAGTTTCTACTACACAACGCTAAGATCTGGGGAAACAAAAACAAAACATGTTCAACCTCAAAGAGTCGACAAATACACTATGTTTTTAAACAAGTAAATACCATGTCTCTGCAGGTCAGGAGATTGTCAAGGACTGAGAGATCATTAAAGGCCTTTGTAATGTATCAAAGATGGTGCCTAAGCCACTGCTTGAAGGAGAGATTCTATAAGTGCAGCGGTGAGGAGGCCTCTTCATTTAATGACATTGATTAATATAAAAAATCCAATAGTTTTATGAATATCAAGCATGAATTACTAAGTGGTACTTTCCTTAAGTTATTCAATTATAGAGATGAAAGCAGTGAGTTTTTAAAATACCACAATTTAATTCAGAAAATAAATGACTTACAAGTGAAGTGAGATGTGATAAAGAGAAAGGAGGTGCCAAAAAAGGTGAAGCTGACTCCCAATGACCCTTTGGTTTTTATCTGAGACACAATTCGAGTTGTTACTGTTGAATATTCTACCTCTGTATGTAGGAAGGAGAGAAAAAGAACACAGAATTACTTTCATATTTAAACCATTTAGTTTATAATACTGTTGCCTTTTCAATCTTTCAAAAAGAGGCATGTCTAACAAGTTTATCAGGAGAGGTTTACTCATTCTTTCCAGGGGCAGGGGCTATCTGCCAAACACTAAATCACCCTAGACTGCTATGTTTTGATAACTGTGTTTACTTTTTAGGAGCCTCTACCCACATTGGCAGGATATCAGTTACTGGGATTTCTACCTCTAAGAGCCCCCTGCCCAAACACACACCTTCTAATTTGCTGTATCCATGCTACTTTTAGTTAGGCAAGGAGAACACTGAGCAAGCCAAGATTTTCTATGAAATAAACTTAGTGGTTTCAATAAGTAGACTGAATGAGGACCTCTCTTGAAGAATAAAGTATGTCAACTTTAGTCACTGCCATTTTGGAAGCTCAGGGGCCTTTTTTGCTTTAGGTTCCACAGCTATGTTTCCAAATGGCTGAAGCTGCCCCAAATCTGACCAATGAAGAAGTAGGACATTATTGCATAATCAACATAGAGTCAAGTATTTAAAGGGCCTCTAAAAGTAGTAACCTGGGGTAAAAATCTGTAATAGGTATTGACTTTTCTTATATGACCTTGTTCTTCTAAATGAAAACCCTTCTGGAGCCTAATAGTAAAAGAAACTAATCTGTTACACTTCTGCATTTCTATGTTTAAGCAATCCATTATAAACAGATGAACTGTAACAAGAACAAGTATATAAAGGTCAGTTTTTTTTAGAGGCACTGCTGTATTTCCAATTCCATTGAGAGTAGTATTACTACTCCTACCTCCTGTAATTTCTATTTTCTTTCACTATTTCATACCTGAACAAAACCAGATGAGGTCCCTTCTTATAAATACTGACATGTACAGTACACCATGGGCAGCTGAGTACAACATTACATAGTGGGGTCCCAATGTTTCCTGTAGCCGGATCTCCCACTCCCGCCTGTACAAATGAAAACAAAAGCAACAAATCTACACTTCAGCTCTGAAATGACATGAACTAAACAGCTAAATATGAGATTTTCCATTCTGTTTTCATAATAGAAGAGCAAACTGGTAAAATATTGGCGAAGTTAAGAATCAAACTACTAAGTTTCTTCACTAAGTCACTGTAGGAGAAAAAAATTCTAAGAAAAACAACAAAATCTAAACTATTTTTAACCAAAGGAAAACACTGCAATTGAAATCCTAGTAATAAACACTGTGATGCATCTAACTAGTCATTTTTAGTCTCATGAAAAGGCCAAAGCAACTTCCTACTGTAAAATAAAAAGGATTAAGCTTCTGTGAAAAGTATGGCCCATGATAAAAAGAAGTATCTCTGTTCTAGGGCCTTCTGGGTATAGAGATTACTAATTTCTAAGCTCTTCCTTGATGACATGGTAGCCTGGCAAAAATATCAATAATCAGGAAAACACACTAAAATTCTAAGAGTGAACCTGAGCCAGATAGACTTGTCAGTAATCTTAAAATAAATGTATCAGGATCTAATACATAGCCATAACAGAGTATTTATCTACATAATATGAAAACTTCAACCCACAAACACAAGACAAGACAATTAGAAACACAAGAAATTACATGGGAAAATCAAGAATAAAATTCAGAAATCAAAGTCAAAAGCTGAGAAATGGCTGGCTAGGGCTTCTAATTGAGTATTCAATACATTTTCTCTATAGCCCTTAGTAAATTTTTTAAAAATTATATAACAATTACTTCTTTAAGAAAAAGTCGGAGGGGGAGGGAGTAGAACAAGAACAATTTGCTTTTAATTTCAATTTGGCCATTGCAGAAAAGGAAGTAACATTGGCTATGCCCAGCACCTAACATAGGGCCTTTCACACATTAGATGCCCTCCCAAATTCTTGTTGATGATAATAATTTCCATCGGAGGCATCAATTCACGACCTCAGATAGTAGTAGGCTGAGATTAAAGAAATATCTTCTAACTGTAGGAATTTGTTTGTAACTAATAGTTTTGGCTTTTATTTGGGCACATACAAAATGGTGAGAACTGGAAAAGTGAGAAGAAAAAAATGTGGGAAGAGGAGAGGTGCATGAAATAAAGATACAATTTAACAAAGTCTTATTTACACTGGCTATAATACCTGTCTGAACAGCCTTCTTGGACTCCTAAAACATACATGTCCTGGACATAGTCAGCTTCAGAAGGTAATAAAAAGTCATCCAGGTTATTTGGAAGTTCCTGAGCAAAAGTTTAACAAGCTTGTTAGACCAAAGGATAAGATGACAAGCAGCAACATAAAGTACTTGTAAAATATGAACAAGACAATCAGAAATGTGGAATAAAGTATAGTTCTAGGCCTCAGTTCCCTCATCTATAGAATGAGGGAGGGGTTTGGACTAATCTTCAAGGTCTCTTTATGCTCTGACATTCTATGTTCTATATTTTCAAACATAGGCAATGTGTTCCACAAGTTTCCAAAGGTAATCAATATAAGCTAAACCTTGTGAAGAAAAAACATGCCAACTACAAAGATTTAACTGACAAATATTAATACCACCATTGCTCTCTCCTGGCTTAGACAAACGTTGTGGTCATAGCCAGCTGAACAGTAGGTAGAATTGTTTCAGTGAGAGCCATCAGACCTCTCATTTTTCTGGTATAAACCATTCTGAGATTAAGTATTATTACGATAGACCCTGCTTTAACAAAGGAGAACCCTGGATTGAAGCAGGTTATTTCAGAAGGAAACATATGGAACAACAAACTCTAAAAAAACACTATCAAAAACAGAAGAAAAAATTTTCATTTACAAAACTACCAAACTGCCTCCTGCTTTCTGAAAATATGTTTTGTTCCTGGTGAGAAACTTATCTAGATGAGAAGTGGTTTTACCAAGTCTCATAAGGAAACCTCAGAATAAAATATTTTTCAATTGGATTAAATCTGTGGTAGTAGCACATTTTCTGTCATTGATCTGTTACAAATGGATATGACAGGGAAAATAATACTTTCTTTGTTCTATTTCACACAAGTCAACACTTTTGTCATTTACTAACACTAAATCATCAATCTCTGCAGCACTCTAGGTAAATGACTAGGCTGCTAGTACACTATTCATTTTCCATGTGGGGATAACTAGTTAAAAAGACAACAGGATTCCATCATATTGCTTACCCATGATAGAGTAATCAAGTAGCAGGTCATAGAAGAGAATTAACAAATTTCTACTTGTCATCACATTCTATAACTGCAATTCTACTCAACAAAAGAATTCACTATATATGGATATTCCTTCTGTTCTGATCTTCCTCCTATCATTTCCACAAGCTGCAAAATCCCTGAGATCAAATACAGTTATCCGACCTTCTGGCCTTGCATGTTCCATGTGGCCACAAAGAGTCCCATGTTCCGATCTGGAAAGTATCGGGCTAGTTCGTCTGCTCCCAACAAGGCACCACTAGCTAAGAGGCTTCCTTCCATATAGCTCCTATAAAAAGAATAAAATAGACTAGATTCAAAATAATTAGGAGTGAATTCCAGAATCAAGCTACCAAGTACTTACAAATGGTACAGATCTTCAAAGGAGAAATACAGCAAAAGTATCCAACTATGTATACTCTCTAGAGAGATCTAGCCAAACTCTTAGCTAAGATCAATTCAGAGCAATATCATTTCTTCTGAAAAGGATTACAAAACTTTAATATTAAGATATCACTTTTCTCTAATGAAATCTGTTAATGGAAACTGCCTATAAGATAGGGGAGTGACTAGAAAGTGATTTGAAAAAGCATTGGCCTAATTTTTTCCACTTTTAGCTTTTAGACACCCTACTACAGTGGCTAACAAATATGGATCTGTCCTGACTTTATGAAAATCCAATATACAAAGCTCTAAATTTAACACAATGTATAATAGTGGATGATTTTTATTTTGCACATTACAAAATTTTCTACTTTACCAAATAATTCATCACAATGTTTCTGTGAACATTCCATTCCTTTTGTAAATTTAACCTTCAACGTTTTTCAAAGCAAAGCCTACTATATCAAACTTGTTTCCTGAGTCATTTTTCAGACAACCAGAAAACAATAGTTTGGTAGGCATCACCATACAACTCACTAACATCAATACTCCTGACATGTCCTTCATACATTTCTACTGCCCAAAGGTACTTTCCAAATCTAGCTCTGCAAGCCTGGTCACTGATAAAAGATTACTTTTGATGCCTAACATAGAAAAAAAAAAGCTGTTCAATTCCCCTTTATTTTAAAGTACACTGGGAAAGATACATGATAATTCATTCTTGGATATATGCTTTGGTTCTTACTTTCCGGGCTATATCAGTAAGGTGAGAAGAGCACTGGCCTGGGAGTCATGTTCCAGTCCTAGTTCTACAACTAATCCACTGTGTGACCTATGGTCACAGTCAACGAGCATTTATTTAAGTGCTTATATTGTTATAGGCATTGTGCTAAATGCTGGGGAAATGAAAGAGAAAAAAAACTGGTCTCTGCCCTCAAGGATCTCCCATTCTACTGGAGTCCACATTCTACTGTGGCAATTGAATTTGGATAAGACCTTTCTGATCACTAGGCTTTAGTTTACAATGAGATGTTTGGACTAGCTTTCTCTAAGATACCTACTAGTTCTAAGTTTCAAAGATGTGATGGAATTTCCTGAGAAACTAATATAATACTTAAACAAAAAAGGTTCTTTAACTCTGACAGAGGGAATGAAATGGAATCATTGAGTAAAGGGGGAACTAGTTCTCAGTTTTTAATTCACACATTAATATAGTTCTTCCTGCTTCGATTCAGTGGGTGAAATTCCAACAAAGACAAAGATAATTCAACGTAGCGCTCACCAAATGCCTGAAACATTTCATTTCATTAAATAAAAATGTAAGCTTCTTGAAAGCAGGGTCTTCAACACCTGGCACCTAGTGGGCAATCATAAATTTCTTGCTGGGTTGACTGAAACAGCAGCTAAAGGGAAACTCCTGTAATTCACCTAAGTACAAATTATATAATATACAATATTAGCATTATTAGTCCTTAGCCAATTCTTTTTCACTGAGGAAAAAAAGCAGGTACATTTGTAGGTATAACTTTTTGAGATGATCATTCACCCTGGAACCTCTAGCCAAAGAAAACATTAACCATCCTTTCTTCAGCTTCTCTCACACTGACTAATTATATCCCTTTTAATTCACAACAAATAGAAAAGGACCTAATTTAATCAGAATTGCCTGTAGTAGTTCTATGGAAATTTAAATAAATGAAAATTTTCTCAGTTAGTCTTCTCTTGAGGGAAAAACCGGATTTAATCTAGATGTTTTTGCTTAACTGTTACGAGAGGGTTCAATCTAGAAGAATGAAATGACTATGAAATAAAGACAAAAGTATCAATAAAATGCTTAAACAAGATTTAAACTATTAAACTAAGGTTTCTGCTAAAAACAACCTAAGAATTCTCATAATTGTTAAATCATTCCAAGATGGCATGCTAATTTTAAATGAAAAATGGCCTATAGTATGTTTAGTTTCACCTGGCCGTGAACCATAATACATCCTGGAGTGACGCTAAATCCTCTCAGGCCATAAAAAGTCAATATTAATTAAATATTAAAGCTACATCCTGCCAAATTATGGGAAATCATCATCCCTTAAAAGCATTCTTTAATGTAAAGACAATTTGCACTCAGCCCAGAATTCTGCAGTAAAACTAACAGAGCTGTTAGCTCACATAATCTGGGTAAGGATAAAGAATCAGTAACAGTGAAACTGTGATGTCAATCTGTATGGGTGAGATGCAAATTTCAAACTTTCTACAATTTAGATGGTGTTTGAAAGCTTCTGGGGCCAAAAATAAATTACTACCTCATGGTCAACCTAGTGATGAGGTTCTCCAAATTTTGCAAGTTTGGGTCCTGGGATAGAAAAACTGTCATTAGGCCTACGATCTCTGGATGCTTTCTTAGAAAATAAAATATGACAACACAACACTCTAAATTCTTCCACCTGTCTTTGACCCACCTCTCCGCAGAGGAATGGGACTCCAGCTGTCACTTACATAAAATAAACAGGATGAAATTTTAAAGAGGGGCACCTACCTGTTTCTGATATCCTTTGAGTGAATGGGTGTAAGAAGGCTGAATGAAGACTTCACAGAGGTCATGGAACAGTTATCGCAAACCATACTGCTTTGTAATCTACCATCACTCAGGCTACTATCAGGCCGGAGCAATTTACTTTGAGCATGATGTTTATAATTTACATAATCTGGGTCAATTTTATTAGTTGTCCTTAGGGTTTCAGATGCAACATTCAATTCCAAAGGGGGAAGTGGTAATGGTGGCAATACCCTGGAAAGTCTAAGTTTGTTCCCTGAAGCTGTAACCCCATGCAGAAGTTCCAGGGAACCACTTGTCACAGTGGGAGGAATAATTTCCAGGGAAGAAGAAGGATTTGTACTATTTCCTATGTCTTCTGGTTCAGGAATATCCTGCAAAGAGGTGCTCTGGAGGCTGTTGAGGTTGTGAGGAGTATGACTACCATCATGAGCTAAAGTAGTCAATTTTGGAGGACTTGTAGTCACCTCCTGTAGGGAGCCAGACGATGAACCTGTCTCATTAGGGTCTGTCAGGCTTTCTTGGCTTGTTCTAAAACGCCTTCTCCTCCAGCCTTTTTCATCTAAGGAAAATGTTCGCTCCAGCTTTGGTTTTCTGGGTGGTTTGGGGGTGATGGATTTGACCTTCATGTTAAATTTCATTTCCTCAGTCGTAAGTCTTAAGAGTCTATTGAAGGGAAACTCTGAGGTGTTCCCACAAGGCTCACTCCTTTCAGGCAACTCATTCTTCAGCCCTGCTTCTTTTAGCACTGTGTCAGACTGTGGACTCATGCAGGCTACTGGCTGCTGGGAAACTGAATGCTTAGGATCCATTATCACTGGCTTGGCTGGCACCTTCTGAGAGTGTCCATACCCCCACCAAGCTTGAGAGCTTGATCTTCCTGAGAAAACTCACCTTGTTAATTCACCATTTATCCCTCTGAATATCTTGGATGTGCATTTGGGTTTGGAAAGCCCAAATACCAAAGTCAAAGACCCTATAGATACCTTATTTTGGGGTGTGAGATGGTGTAAAATGGCCACAGTCAACCGGTGCATGGTTGGAAATCTTGAAGTCATCAAGCCACACAGAAATTTCCTGGAAGGAAGGGAAATAATACACCATTAGAACTTATTAAATCATACTAATTAATGTCAAATTTAACACAAAGGATTTTGTAAAGATACAAGGGCATAGCATATAATCACTGAATGCATAGGCAGTGCTATGGTACCTATGTATAACTATATTTTAACTAGCTTTTGTGTGTGTGTGTGTGTGTGTATACACCTATGTGTGTATGTATACATATATATATATATATTTGTAAATACTAAACGGTAAGATAAGACCCCACGTTACTACCACTTTAATGATGACAGCCCAACTCCACCAATGAGTGACCTGGTTGTATCACTTTGCTGAGGGCAAAACAGATAAAAATTCACAAGTTGACCTTCCAAACCTGCTATCAAGTTATACTCTGCTCTGACAGCACCCACCTAAGTAGCTAGATGGCTCAGTGGATATGGAGTCAGGAGGCTCAGCTCAAATCCTCTTTCAGACACTTATTAACTGTGAGGTACTGGGCAAGTCACTTATACTCTCTTAGCCTTAGATTCTTCAATTGTAAAATAGGGATAATAATAGCACCCACCTCCCAGAGTGGTGAGGACCGAATGAGATAACCGATGTAAATGTTTTGCAAAGCTTTAAGTACTATGTAAATGCCATTTATTATTATTATTATTATTATTATTCAGTGCCAACTACTATACCTAAATATGAAGAGTGGAATTTACAAATAAACCTGAAATCTTAACTTTCTCCTTCTTGATTATGCAAGCAACCAAAATACCTGTATCCTTTGCTTCTGAGATTCTATTGTTGGGCATATACCCCAAGGAAATCACTAACAAAAGGCTCCATATACACCAAAATATTTATAGCAGCATTTTTTGTGGTAGTAAAGAAGGAATTGAAAACAAGGTAGTTGTTCATTGACTGGAAAATGGTCAAACTGTGGTATTTGAATGTAATAATTAATGTCATAAGAAATGACAAACACGAATATGGAGAAACAGGGAAAGACTTCATGGACTAACGTAAAATGAAGTAAAGCAGGGCCAGGAGGACAATACACAAAAACTATAAAAATGGAAATGAAAATAGAACCACTACCTTAAAACAATACAGACTGAATGTTACGAAATGATAAAGAATAATCTTGTTGTCAAAGAAGAGATAGGACACCTCCTCCCATTCCTTCACAGAAGCCAGGGCCAACAGGTATAAAACTCTGCATGTAATCAGATTTTTTTGAATGTATGGATTGTTTTAGAGAATTTCTCTTCCTTCTTTTTTTTTTTTTTGAATTCTTTGTTTATAAGGAATGGCTCTCTGGAAGGAAGGACAGATACACTGGAAATAGGAGATCTGAAAACAAAAGATAGCAACAATAATCCATTTTTAAAACTTTGTTTCAGAAGGGGATTCAGAAGAAGTTATACTTCAAGGCAACAGTTTCCAGTTTTTCCCGTTCTTAAGTAAGATCCAATTTTTGCTCTTCGCTCATCGATAAATTATTTCTAGCTCCTACTCTAATTCTCTTATCTCTATCCTTCCCGCAGCCTTAAAACCAATAGTATTCTCTGTTCTCTGGGAACCCACACATAAAGCGAAGGAGGTCAGGGAGGTCCTCATATAAGAAACACAGGTCCAGGCCGGGGCTGTGAGAGCAAAGGCAAGTTTTCATCCCTCAGTCTTCGTGGGACATCCCATAAGCCACAGACCCTCTCTGGGCCCGGGGCGATGACTTTCTCCCACGTCCCGGCCCGACAGGAATATTGGGAGAGTCCACATGCTGCCGCAAAAGGGAGCCAGAAAGGGCCTAGGTTAAAAAAAAAAAAAACAACCAAAAAACCCAGCAGTGGATAAGAAGGGAAAAGCTCACGGCGACCTTTCCTGGGGTAAGATGCCTTAAACGCGCAGATGTATTATTCCGTTGGCTATAAATCATGATTACTCTCATTCACGTTTCCTCTTTCCCCTTCTTCAACTGCCCAAATGTACTTACCCCCTCACGTATACCGCTCAGATTAAGGGAGGGAGCAAGGGAGGAGGGGGCGAGGGACAATGATGGGGATGGGGGAGCATGAGGGGGGAGAATCAGGAAGAAGCAAGGGGGGGCGGAAAGGAAGGGATTGGCCAGAGGCTGGGGGACTGGGGGGAAATGCACGCGAGACCCGGGCGAGGACAAGGGTGGCCTGAAGGCGCTGCGGACCTACGGACGCAGGGGCCGGGGAGGGAGGGAGGGAGAAGGGACACCGGCTGGGGAGGGTCGCGACACGGGGCGCAAGGGGAAGGTCGAAGGCGAGGAGGAAGGAGACCAGGAAAGGGCTAGGAGGGAGGCTGGAGGGATGGGAAGGAGGGAGCGCCGGGGCCGAGACGCCGGAGGGGATGGGAAGGAGGGCGGTGTAGAAGCAGGACGTGGAAGGGACGGGCTGGGGTGGGGGGAGGTCAAGGAGGGGACAGCTGGGGAAACCGCGAGGGATTCGCGGATGGGGACCGGAGAATGAGGTGGGGGGCTCCGAGGAGGATCCCTGCTGAGGTTCAGGAAGGGTCGATTCAGGAAGTGTCGGCGCTCACCTGCCCGGACCCCGTGCCGGGGCCTCGCTCCCCGGGCTGTGCTCCCAGCTCAGCTCCTTAGCAACCGCGCGACTGAGGCAGGAGAAAGGGCGGCTCTGGCGGTGGAACGGGGGGCGGAACAGCGCCCCCTGGCGTCTGGAGGACCCGTGCCGCTGTGCAGCCGCCCGCTCCCCGCGCCCATCTAATCCATCCAAGCGCCCACCCATTCATCAGTCCAAGGCAGGATTTCCTGGTGAAAGCTCCCTGCACCCCTCCCCTTCCCCCTTTCAGGGCCACGAGTTGGAACAGCAGCCTTTCCTCTCAAGGTGCTAGGGGAGGTTTGATTTGTGAGCCTCTTGCTGAAGGCTCTCAACCATGGGCCAGATGAAGCGTTTCAATTTGGGCTGTCCAGGTTTAGTTAAAAATGCAACTCTCCTGCCTCCCTCCAGGTGTTGGAAGGGTCCCTGGATCTGCCTCAGCTTCCCCAGACCCCAGGGGAAAAATGTCTTCTCTGAGACGGGAGAGGGAAGCAGTTAAAGAGCGGAGGGCTGTCAGTGGTCAGCCACCGAGCAGCTCCTATTTACTTCTACGTTCCAAAGTCCCTGGAGCTCCAACTCCAAGGGGAAGAGGTCCTGCTAGATATTAGAGCACTAGAGACCTGGCTTTACGTGGTAATTGAAACCTGGGCCTCAGTCTGCTTGTCTGTAAGGTGAAGGGCTCACATTAAATTCTCTCTTAAAGTCCCTTCTAGCTCAAAAAAGCCCATGAACCTATAAATTTCCCTTATTCTGAGAAGCAATCTGACAACTGTGTATTTCATAATAACAATAAATAAACATTAGAATAGCCTTTTAGGGCAATCTCCTCAAATGGAATTAATAACTAGCATTTATATAGGGTTTTAAGGTTTGCTAAGCACTTTACATACATTATCAATTTGATCCTCAAAACAATCCTATGAGGTAGGTGCTCTTATCCTTATGTTATAGATGAGGGGAGTTGTGCCTTGCCTAGGGTGGGTCACCTAGTTACTAAGGGTCCGAGGCAAGATTTGAACTCAAGTACTGATTACAAGTCTAATGCTCTATCCATTAGGCCACCTAGCTGTCTAAACACCCTGTGTTTTACTTTAGTTGAGGTGTAGTTCAAACTGACCGGGGAATTTCTGGAGTTGTGATCCGTTACATTTTCTTTACTTCCAGCTAAAACGGCATGTTATAACGTAGCCTGTGTTTATCACAGGATTCAAATGTGTTTTACTATGTATCTCTAATGAACAGCAAATGTAATTCCTACTTGGTAATACCCCATAAATTGTAATGAAGGTCTACTTTTAAAAAATTTGCATGTGGTCAAGACCTTCTATATGCTGACATGGAAAACCCATCCCATGCCAGGATAATCATTTCACTTAATTTAGTTTGTTACCAATAACGACAAGGAAAGTAAAATATGAAAGTGCTCCAGAGCGCAAAATATTTTATTTAAGAATTTACAGTGTCAAATCTAACACTTTTAGGAAAAATAGCAGCTCCCAGATCAGAGGAAGCCTTCTTGAATTAAAAGGTGTTTGGCAGTCTATGCGGAAAGAACAATCAGCAGCAGGGCTGAACTGTAAGCCAAGGATCCAAACAAAGTTTTGAAGACCAAAAAAAAATCACATTGACTGCTGATGAGAGTCCAGGAGTTAAGATTATGGACCATTAAACAAAAGACTGTACTTCCACCAGGACTTGCCTTTTCATAAGTTGAAATGAATAAATTCTAAATTTAATTGTACAACCCTGCAAAACATTTTGGAATTTAAATTTCTCTTCTCTATTTAATCCAAATGTTAGCTAGATAAAAAGGAAGGACCAATGCTAATTCCACATTTACATCATTTCTACTCTTAAGAGGTTCAAATACCAAAGTAACAAATTATTCATCTTCCCCCAGAAAAACTTAAAGAAAGTATGACCTACTGATTTTATAAATATTAAATCTTCTCTCTCATTGGGCCTCTTCAGACTTAACTAGTATGAATAGTATTGAAAATATTCTAAATTAAACCTAAAAGAATTTCAAGTTTATTAGGTAGAGGTCTACATTTGCAGTTTAGCACGACTGATATTCAACATAGAAGCTACTTAAGACCTTAATATGGAAACTGTTTGGGGGCAGAAGTAACAGATTCCAGGATTTCTGACAGGATTCTATCGTGTTTAACCATTTTTGAGATGTGACCATCATAATTAAACTGTGCCAATAATATGAGAGGAATTAAAAAAGCAACTTAACCATATTGCACTGTAAAAAAAAAACACTCCTCAGAAAAGTACAGCATTGACTATTATACAAGAGCTTTTTGTACTATACAATTTCTTTTACAATGAGGCTAAACACAAGTTACATACATACTAGGTAAAATCCAAACCAAATTTATTACAGTCACAGTTTTCATTTAACAATGGTTAATTTGGATCAGCTGTGGCCCCAAAGACTGGTATGTGCCAGTCATAGCCTAAGATACATGTTCTTTTGCTGATGCTCTCTTGGTAACTGAACACCCTTCATATATAGACAAACATCACTGTAACTTTATGTGCATTAAAATTAGTCATGGTCCTAGTAAGGCCACAGAGTTAGGTAAAAGTGGAAACATACTTGCTACAGGAAAGGAAATGCACTTCTGTAACTAGGGCAAAAACTAACTTTGCATTCTTAAATCACTCTACTAGGTTCCAAAATTATGAGAATGAGGGAACTGCCTTTGGTTGCAGATCTGAAGTTGGTATGAATAATAGACATCGACTATTTCCCTCTAATGCTTCAAAGATTTAGCCTTTCCAACTAGATCTTAAAGGAAATGTGGAATTATTTTTGACAACAATTCACACATGGACTGCAAGAAAAGGAAACCAGAAGAAAAATCAGTATTAAATTACTGCTATGTCAATTTCAGAACAGAGTAGCTCTACCATGTGCAATAAGTCTGAATTATCAGTATATCAGAAGAATTTCAAGTGTTCCAATAGCTAATCCAAAGGATAAAACAGTCTACTTCAGTGTTGGATATTTCCTCTGACCAATTCTTCCCAGTCTGGAACTTCCAGTGGTAGCAGATGGCTGAAATGAAATAAACTGCATTAAGTGACAGACTTTATTGTCTGAATTACATGCAGAAGTAAGAAGTTTTCTTGTAAGATATAATTACATAGCTCATGGGGGGAAAATAAAGGCAGATCATAAAAATTAAACAGGCCATAACAACCCAAAGAAAAACAAGTATATTTTTTCTAAGTTAATAGAGATACTTTACTATATAACTACTGTAACTATTTTAATTGTTGGAATTTTGAAAATTTACAAGTTACCTGGTATCTACTAAAAATATACTTTAAATTTAAGTGCATTTCTCTGGTCAAAAGATATAAAAAGAACATTTTTCAAAAAAGGAAATGCAAATTATTAATAATTACTAGAAAAGATGTTCGACCTCACAAATAATCAAAGAGGTGCAAATTAAGACTACTTGGAGGTACCAACTTGAACTTGATAAAATGGCAAAAATACTTAAAAGCAACAAAATCCAGATTACGAACTTGTAGAATATTTTTGGAGAGCAATATAGCAGTACCCAGTAAGTTATCAAAGAATACTGATGGAGATTTAGAGGGAATGATTGAAAAGTTAAAATGTATTATTTATTGAACCTAATTTAAAGACTTAAACAAGAATAACTTGTTGAACTGATGTTCAATATTAAATTTACAAAAAGTCATCTAATTTTAAAATTTCACTTCCTTTAAAATAGTTTAATTTTCTCTTTAAAAAGCTTTAGGTTTGACTGCCTATCAGTAAAAAAAAAATTAAGTTTTAATAATTTGATGATATATAATGTTTATTCAGTTAGTCAACATTTCTATAGCAGCTAAACTCCTAACAAATATTGGGGGGTGGGAGAGAAGTAGAGAGAGCGTGTCCTACAACCAACTCTGTTGGCAAATTTAACAAAACTAAATGATATGCTATCAAGGCAAATTATCAGTGAGTACAAGCAGATAAAGCACATGGCTGTGTACATGAAAAGAAAGAAAAGGAAGTCTAATAATAGAAAGGAAGAAGGGAGGGAAAAATGGAGTAAGGAAAGGAGGATTTAAGTGTTTACTATGCACCAGGTACTGTGCTAAGCACTTTACAAATGTGCTTACTTGGTCCTCACAACAACCCTGGATTGTTGTTGTTGAGTTGTTTCTGTCACATCTGACTCATCATGACACCATTTGGGGTTTCTTTGGCAAAGGTATTGGAATGTTTTGCCATTTCCATTTCCAGCCCATTTTACGGATGAGGCATACGGGATTAAGTGACTTGCCCAGGGTCACATAGCTAAAAAGTATCTGAGGATGGATTTGAACTCATGAAGATAAATCTGCCTGATTCTAAGCCCAGGGTTCTTCTATCCACTGTGACACCGTATGACTTTTTTTTTTTTTTTTTACTGTTTTCTCTTTTGAAGCATTGTTGTAATCAAGTGCCTTTGATGAGTCTCGCCTTTGTTTCTTTGATTAAATTGGGAGTCTTTGATGACCTGCTTACATCAAGAGAAAGCCTAGTTCACATAGGTTGGAGTCACATGGTTGCGATGCCCTTTGATCCTGAACATGGTACATAAACTCATAGGTTAGCGTTTTGCTTGGGGCTCTCACTCACTGGAAGAGTGTTATGTGATTTGACCAGAGGAAACTCTGGGTAGCCACTGGAGCCCCCCGGCTTTGAAAAAACCCAGATGTTGGTGATTCTCTGGTAACTGTATTGCTATGGATAGACTGGTTTGTGTTATTTGCTCTGTTTATATAATGCATGTTTGTAATTTCTGTTTGTATTCTCTCTGAAGTTCAGGGTGCTGGCTTTTCCCCTTGAACTAAGTGAATAATATGTATGTATGTATGTATGTATATATATATATGTATATATATAAAATCAAACATATATATATATATATATATATATATATACACACATATGTATATATGTTTGATTAAAGTGAAGTGAGACTGTTAACCCCTTAAAGTTGCTTTCCTTAGAAAAGCAGATCAAAGAACCTGTGCTGGCAGCCCTCCTGTGTGCTGGTGCTGTTGGTCTTTTACCTTCACAACAGCTGCTAGCAACACTGTTGTTACAGCCACCTAGCTGCCTGGAACCCTGGAAGGTAGGTGCTATTATTATTCCCAACTTACAACTGAGAAAACCGATACACAGAGAAGTGAAGTGACTTGCTATAAGTATTAGGGTCACACAGCTAGTGTCTGAAGCTACATTTGAACTCAGGTCTTCCTAACTCCAGGCCTGGCGCTTTATTGTACCATACTTAGCTGCCTCTAGATCTAGGTAATGAGAGCAGAGTTATGCCAAAAAGTGATGAACTACAGATAAATTGCTCCAAAAATTTTTACTGGTACTTGGGGGTGGGGATGGGTGAGCCAGGGAGGAGAAGAGATGTACAGAAGGGGAAAAATCATTAAACATAAATATCATAAACAACAGTGAAGAAGGAAAGTACGTCACCTACTTGTGCAAATTGAGAAGGATTATAGAATGGTACTGTTCCCACTGTAGCTCCTCCTGATGGCAGACTGGGAGGCTGTAAAACATGAGTAATCCACTTCATTAACATCATATTAAACGATACTCATTTGTGGAATACAGCTATCACTTTAACTAAGTGTTTGTAATTTCTATGGAGAAATGATTCAAAACTCACATAGAAACAGAACAGATCTTAGGCACTTCTTGCAACTCTGGAGTTATTTAATGGCCCACCGAAAATGGTAAAAACATAATGCAGCATGCATAACCAAAAGAGCTTTAAAAACCAAAGCATGCACAAATTAGGAGAGCCCAGTACCAATGGAGTATTATTAAAATTAGTACTCTGTAGCAGTTAGTAGAGCCTATGTTATATAAAACATTAAAAGGGTCCAAAAACAACACTTACTATTTTAATATAAACATAAAAAGCCATGACCAACTTTTCTAGTGGCCCCAAAATAAACAAAACTTAAGTCTATGATACACATAAAGATGAAGCGTTCTTTTAATGCCTAAAAAATATGGTCACAGGGTTGTTACTGTTATTCCCTCTTTTGCTACAAGCACATCTTCATGTCTTCAATCACAGAGAATCTACCTTGATTTCTAAAGTATAGCCCCTTGTTTTGAGTCTTCTGAATCATACCTCACATTATTGAGGTCAAACATTTCAATTTAGATACTAAGAAAATGAATCCAAGTAATATGCTTCTAAACAATGAATATTTTAAAATAAGTTTTCTCTTTTGTGTATTAGTATATTAAAAATCAAAACCCTTAAGACCAAATTCAGCAAGGAACACTGCATCCTTAGTTCATTTTCATTTAGCAAAATAATAGGGTGACAAATGTTAGAAAGTGAACATATCCAGACCCCTACCCACCAAACCTTCCCCCGCTCCCTCAAAGGGGAGAAATGGAATAAAATCAAAAATAAAAGCTTCCATGTTAACTGAAAACTGCCAGCCACATGTACCTGATTAAAATGCTGGCTTACTTCACGTGATAATGAACTCATTGAACTACAGCGCGAAAGCTACAAAATAGCAAGAACACACACAAAAACACACACAAATAAAAAAATCATCATGCATGTCACTTCCCCAAGCCATAAATTTTATTTTCAAAAAGTTTTACGTTGCCATTAGAGTCAACCAGATATCAAATTTTTAAAAGCCAGTTAGTTTAAAATTCATTTTTAAACAAGTAGTATTATTTAGTAAGAAATAAATTAGAATAGATAAAAATTAGTTTGGGGAGGAAGGAAATCCATTTGACCTAAGCCATCTTCTCCCCTTTACAGCAGCACATACTTAAGAATAAAAGAATTATTACATGCTAGGATGAGGAAGGAGAAAACCCTTAATTTTGGAACATTTAAAGAAACACTTAAAATAGAAAAAAAATGCTCCTAGCAGAAAAATTAACACTTTGACATTTTTTTTGCATTTAACTTTTTGTTTTCTAGCTTTTAATTTATACTTCATAAATCAAATATATGTATATATATGTATAAATTGAAGACAAAGCTCACTAAACATCCTATTTCAAAAACTCAAACTAATACAAATCACTGTGAGAAATCATTTACAGTTGCGGGGGGGGGGGGAAGGAGGAGAAATATCCTACCTCTCCTGACTGGCGACCATCTATATTTGAAGATGAGTTTTCCGAACCAGGTAGCAATGTGGCAGAGTTTAACAACTAACCAGAAAAAAAACAGAAAAAAAGTCACAGCTGTTCAGATTAAATGATGTTCAAATCCTTGGTATCAGATGGAACAGCTATGGATACAGAATGAATTTTCCCTTACTCATAGAAAGAATTTTTTTCCTGATCACCTCCTAACTCAAAACTACCTTTATTTTATTGATATTATTAACAGAAAATTATGCATTTTAGAATGTAGTTTTAAAGGCATTTCCTTTACTATTATAACTTGGTAGAGAAAAATCACTAAGTTATGAAACACAAGCACACAATTTCCAGCCTTTCTATTCTCACGTTTATGTTAAATGAGAACAACAATTAAGCATAACCGAATTTTTCAAGAGCTCAGCAAAACATTCATTTCCTAAAATTAACTGTAAATATTTTTCCACCTCATTGTTTACCTGTGGTTCAGTAGCAGGCTCTGGATCAGGTTGGTATGCATCTGGTGACTGCCCCTCTAGTCCACTGTTTTCCAAAGGCTGCTCCCCTGCATTAGCTTTAAAAGGGGGGGGGGGAAGGGGGAGAGAAGAAGGTAGAGAGAACAAACCATAACAAACCATTTTGTTATCATTCAAACTAAAATTTCTTGGGAAAATTAAGTTATAATCACTTAAAAAAATTCATGATGGTCCTTATGATGGTCATTCTGAAAGTGATGACAACTAACAAATGTGTAGATGAGACCCTGGCTTTTTAATTTTTAAAACTTTAAAGTCTTTATCGAAGCTCCTTACAAAGAAGCAGAGGATTTAACTCTTGTCATTGTTATCCTTGGGGCAAGAAAAAAAAATCAGAATATGGAAATAAGGTTTGTGATTAAGGGCAAGACTTTGATGGGGTATTAAGCAGAGGTTCATTATCATTTGGCATACCTGAATTTGGTACAAACAAGTTTGAAGGAATAGGAAGTGGTGCTAGTGGAGCAAATAAATCTGAGGGTGCAGGAACAGGTCCACTCTGTTTTGTTCCATTTGGGTTTAAGACATCAACATAACGAGCTCTTGTTCCTGCTGTGAAGAAGAAAGGAATCCTAATTAATACCAACATAATCTGGCACTTTTTAATGCCAAAAATTTGATTTTTATTTTGTTAGAGAAGAAATGAAAAGAATAAATTTTAAAGTTGCATGTAGTGCCTTTAATACTTTGTATACTCATGTGTACTTCACTTTAGATACTATGTACACTGTTTGTCTAGCTTTTCTTTTTTAGGGGGGAAAGGGATGGTAAAAAGACTGTCCCACAGCTTTCTATCTACATTATTTTTCTAGTCCTATTTTGATGTCTCATTGCATCACAGAGGTGAT
This sequence comes from Phalanger gymnotis, assembly GCA_028646595.1. Classification (NCBI taxonomy): domain Eukaryota; kingdom Metazoa; phylum Chordata; class Mammalia; order Diprotodontia; family Phalangeridae; genus Phalanger; species Phalanger gymnotis. Next base: position 129,234,735 of record CM053625.1, on the reverse strand, counting down.
CCTGCTTCTAGAAGTCAGATTTCTAGAGACCAGATCCTGATTCCATAAGAGAGGGCAAAGCAAATTCTGGCAAGTTTACCACGCTTCATAAACTCTGATTTGTCCCTGCTGACAGAAAGTACATCTGCAAGCCAAGTACCAGCTAGCTATGCTCTGAGAGATGAATCAGTAGACTGGCTGCAAGGTCATACACAGATTTTTCTGTCATAGAGGAAAGATGATTTACTAAGATAGAGAGGACTGGGGACTTGTTTCAGTGCAATATTCAAATCAATGAAATTATAAATGCTAGAAACTTAAGTGTTTATTACTTCATACTTTCTATTAGTTTTAAATTTCTCTGCACCCCAGTCAGGAAAGTATAGCATTTGACAATCTATAAACAATTTGGAGGCAAAGGATCTATGTCCCAGTCTTGGCCTCAGCTTCCTGATTTGTACATGAGAGAGTTGGACAATATAATCTCTATGGTCCCTGCCAGCTCTAAATTCTAAGATCCTACATACACTAAAGGAATTGGTTTTTTGTGTACTTACACACACACACCCCCTTAAAAGTCAATAAATGCTTTTAAAATGAGGTGAAAAATTGTTTAACTTGACAGTCATGTTTTACAGTTCTTAGATCCAAAACATTTGTATAATGAATAAAATCTACATGTGTTCTATATTCCAGTTCAATACTGTTACCTGCTTTTCTGGAAAACATGTTAACAGAGGTATTGGTGGAGCCACCAGGACCTGGAGGAGCAGGAACCTGAGAAAGCTTAGGAAATGATGTTGGAGGTGGGGGCGGTGGCTTGCTCTGCAAGAAAAAGACAATAGCTAACTTCAGGAACAAAGTAAAATACAATCTGATAAAAACTGAACATTGCATCTAGTGAGTTTCAAAAGATAAGATTTCCAAATACTGCTGGAAAACAACCCCATTTTTTGGTTCTTACAAGGCCTTTTCCCAATAGGAAGAGTTTGGAAGAAATAGGTTTACTTTAATATCTTACACTATATACTATAATAAACTCATAATAAGTAAATGACCTGAATTATTAAAGGTTATACCACAAAAATATCAGAAAAGAAAAAGACAAGGTATCTTTCATGGCTATGACCAGAGGGGGAATTAATAACCAAAAAGGCATGATGGAGGCAATCCAAAAAATTAAAAGATAATTTTGATTACATATAATGGAATAGCTTTTGCATTAACAAAACCACAACTAGGATAAGGTGAGCAATCCTCTTAGAAAAAAATCTTTACAACAAATTATCTCTGCTAAGAATATATCTAAAACTAACACAAATATACAACGCCAAAAGCCATTCTTCCATGAATAAGTGAACAAAGGATATGAACCAACAGTTCTCCCAAGAGCTGTATCAACTATTTAATTACCATATGAAAAACTGGTCTGAAATCACTACAGAAAGATCAATGCAAATTAAAACAACTCTGAAGTATCATGGCAAATTAGTAAAGATGACAAAAAATGGAAATAATCAACGTTGAGAGGTTGTCAAAAGATAGGCACACTGATGCACAACTGTTAGTGCAGCTGTGATATGGTCCAATCACTCTGAAAAGCAAACTGGAATTGAGCTAAGAAAGTAACTAAAATGTCCATATCCCACTGCTAGAAATACACTGCCAAAGAAGTAAATGATAAAAAGAAACTTCTCTAAAATACTCTAAAACAGCAAGCAGCACTTTTTTTTGTAGTTGAAAGAAATGAAATCTGAATACTGCTAATATATTGGGGAATAGCTAAACAAACAGTGGTACCTGGCTATAATGGAATATTACTTCACTGCAAGAAATAATAAATACAGTAAACACAGAGAAACATGGAAAGACTTATATGAATTGATAAAAAGTGAAGCAAAACATACACACACACACACACACATACATATACATATATAAAATGACCACAAGATTGTAAATGGAAAGAACAGGAGTAACAAAATAAAAATCAAAACTGAATTCTGTGAAAGTATAAAGATGAAAAAGGCCTCAAGGGATATAAGAATATACCTCACTCCCTGCTCTGCACAGGGGTTGACCATGGGTGTGGAATAATGCATACAATGTCAGATTTGGTTAATATGTAGGCTAGTTTTGAACTTTTTTTCTCTCTTTCTTTTCTATTCTTTATCATAAGGAAAGGCTTTCTAGGAGAGGGGAAAGGCATATTGGGAAATAAACAGGGAAATACAAACAGGTAATCAAAACTGAAAGGGTAAAAGAGGCTCTTTCCCAGTTAAAACAAATGTTTTACCTCTTCTTCTGGCTCATCTAAATTGACCCAGCGCTGTTTCTTTCCATCCCAAACTATCTGTAAAGATTTAAAATTAAATAAAACAGCATAAAGAGGTTAATTCATGACATTTTAATTTTCCTTATTACCTAGTTTATCGTAACTTGTTAAATATAGAAGACAGAAATTAGTTGGTCATATTTAAAAACACTTACTGATTTGTTTGTGTCATCTGGCAGATAAGCTTCTGTCTTTTTTTTCCCATGTAGCCAACGAGAAAACCAAGACTCGCCACTCTACGCATTAAAAAAAAAAAGGTAAAATAAAAACAAGTATTTAGGAAGCTTTTTTTCCTTCAAAATACCAACAAGCTAATGAAGGCATCACATCAGGGACATAACCCCATTTTATAAGTTAGGAAGATGTGGAAGAGAAAGCCAGTAGGAGGGCCAAAAATACAGAACCATGTGTCTCCTAGTCTTTTTCTTTTTTTTTTTGAGGGGCGTGGGGTAGATGAGGTGAGACTAAGTCTACCTCTCTCTGAGACTGGAAGTACAGTGGCCACTAATGAACCTGATGGATCATCACAGGAACTACTGACCTTCCCAGTTTCTGACTTAGGCTAGTTCATCCCTTCTTGGGCAGCCTGGTGGTCCCCAGCTTTCAGGAGCTCACTACTCCTGCTCATAGCTAGAATTAGTGTGGCCACCTGATTGGCTTAACCCACTGCAGCAGAGAACCTGCAAGCTACAGCACTCCAACAGCCTCAGCTTCCCCAGCATGTGCCACAATGCCAGAGTCCATATTCTGAATTTTAAAATGTTCTCCCAAATGCCCTATTCATCTTCACATACCAAAAACTTTACACTAGAGTTGATACTGTTTTTTCTAAAAGTCACCCTTAGAGATATGTGCTTTTACCTTTTTAGGTTCCTTGACATCTTTTTTGACCTCTTTGGTTGGTCTCTTTACTTCAGAAGCAAAAGGGGGAAGAGAAGTCTGCTGTCCGGCAGAATTAGAACGTTCTCTTCCTTTGTGGGATTCAGTGTTCGGACACTTTCTGGAATAGTCCTATTCCAAAATATGGGGAATGCAGGGTTTATATCAATGTTCCTTTACAGATTAAATTAAAAGCAAGAGATTAGAAATCACTTTCACGTGAACCCTTAGAAACGTTACTGAGATGGCAAAATGATTCGAATAGAAAAAAATGAGTCATAAGCAAAAATGAAAAGCTAGTGAAAGCGGCACAGATGTACTATACCATGTGTGCTGAAGACTGGGAGGTAGTTCTGGATCTTCGTCCCGGCGCCTGGTTAGATAAAGTGAGCACATGCTATTAGTAAGCAACTAAATAATGTTTCTTTGCAAATATTAAATACTGATTTTAAACAATTTTTTAAAAAAGTTTCTCTTAAGCTAGACTTTAAATCCCCATTTTTAATTTTTCTAAGGACAAGTGGTTATATGTTATAAAAAGCAGGATCAGAAAAGCCGCATGGATAAAGGAACTGGACTCAGGGTATGGAAGACCAGGGTTCAAGTCCTACCTTTGACATATACTAACTAAATGACCAAAGGCAAATCATTTAACCCCCTTTCAGTGCCCTAGGCAGGTCTCTCCAGTAACTAGTCCAAGAAGAGTAGCTAGAATTTCTGGCTTTTGCTGGTACCAATTTCCATTGGTTTAGAAAAAGTTCCTCACTAGGAGCTCCTACATCTATGAAATCACGCATCTGGTTTAAAAAAAGAAGTAGGATCAAGTCAATTGATAACAATTAAAACTAACTAAAATATAGCTTATTGTACTCTTTTTTTTAAATTTATTTTTAATATGTTTAGTTTTTAGCATTGATTTTCACATGCATTTGAATTACAGATTTTCTCCCCATTTCCACCCCCCCACTCCAAGATGGCGTACACTTATTGTACTCTTAATAAGTGAAAACAACAATAAAGTAGATTGTAAACCTTGGGGAAGGTATTTGTTATGGACATTTCTTAATTCAGGTAACCAAAAGGGATCCAGAAGTAAAAATACTCAAAGCTATGTAATAATGGTAAGTGTTTATATAAATACCCACACATATGTAAGTATAAATCATAAATAAGCAATTTTATATATCTAAGTATTCTTTTACTTAGTTAGGGTAAGTGCCTTCAACTCAATATGAAAAAGTCTACCCCTCTTCTCTTTCTCAACTTGCATTAGAGATAATTTATCTTTTTCCCATTATTTTAATCATTTTATTAGGAGTTCCTTTTAAAAAACTAAAGTTTAGAATTGCTTCTTCAAGTAAGGATTTAAAAGTTGATTTGATACCAAACTCTTTTCTCAACTGTAGCTGTTTTTCTTCCCAACTATAGCCAAGAAAGCAGCAATAGTGAGTATCATTGGCATAGAGGTGACTATATAAAGAAATACTGGTTGAGTACCATATTGGCAAATTTCCCACTAAAATCCTCTTCTCTTTGTTCTGAAATGGAGTTCCTAATGGATGATTCCTGTGGCAATCTTCCTATTGATTAAAAAGATAATTATTGGAGTTTTAGTATTGATGAACACTTAATGAAAACAAACATGAATAACAGTGATGTAATATGCAACTTCAGGAACATATTTAGCCTTTAGGTGGGCTACTTTCAAAAATCAAGGCTAAAGCTTTACCTGAACTATTTTCAACTCTCTTTAAAGCCACATTTGAATTTTAACTTTCTTTAAAAAATTAAATAAAAACAAGTCGAACAAATTCAAAAACAAGGCAAAGAAATGGCAGGAACTGTGTAAGATTTAGTTTTTTAATCCATGATACCATTTATTGTGACCTCAGGACAAAAGTGATGATCCCCTAATAATGAATCTCAAGCAGAAATTCATTATTAGTTCCATCTAAAGGATGACCTTCTAAAGTTATTTTGATAGGAATGTCCACTATTATTTATATTTTGCATTATGATTTAAATTTTACTTAAGAGCACTATTCTGATATCTTTTCAGGGCTGAGTTGATCCTGGGTTCTTAAAGGCTAAGACTAGAGAATATAAAAGCAGAGAATTTCTGCCATGCTAGAAAGGCTTCCCAAACTCAGGGATGGGTTATCATTTGAGCCTGGCTACTTTCAAAAGATTCACTCCTGGATGTTTGGCCACCAAGAAATGAATCTGTTTTTTGACCACAGCAATTCATCAAGATGGTGTCTGCTAGAGGTATGGAAGGGTTGGGATATTAGGCTCATAAGGGAATCAGTGGAGAAAATGTCCATACTGATGAAATCACAAATGTTTGAGAAGTACTAAAGTATCCAGTGTTTAACACTCAAGTAATTTTAAGTGATCTGCTAAGTTTTCATCATGCCATCTCATTTAAAAATGAAACCAAACCCTTAAAGTTAAACACAAGTTGCTTGAGCAGACCGACCTGTGTCCTGGTTCCTAGACTCTTCTGGCAGCTGATCTGTCACTTGGAGAGACTGCCCACCTGGGGACACATTAGGCCCTGGATACACAGCTGCATGCTCAGGACCATACTGATCTGAAAACCCAGGTACAGACACTGGTGGTCCATATACAGGGGCATGCCCAATAGGTCCAGGAGGCACTGGATAAAATGGTACGTTGTCAGGTTTTTCTTGACGGAACGAAGTAGGCATACTGCTTGAATTCTTAAGGATGGACTGAGGAGCTATACAATAAAAGAAGAAAAACATCCTAGACTTTGCATTGCATAAAATTTAACTCAGCAGAAAGGTAGTGTATTTTCTACTAAATACAAATCTATTCATGATGGCAATGGTTTGGTTTTCCCCCATATTCTTAATTTAGGGAGGAGGAAGGGGAAGTGAGAGTTGAGATAGAAGGATAAGGAGGTAGATCTTAGCTGATTAAAACAAATTTTTAAAAATTAGAGGGATTAAAATCTATACAAAGTTGTAATAAAATGACTGAACCAGAACTATATATACAGTATTAACTACAACTTTTTTTTAAAGTAAAGGAAACAAAAGAAGGAAAACTGAAAGGTAAAGGAACTTTACTGAAGGCCAAGAAAGGGACATAAAATAAAAGCATTTTTTTTGGCTTACTGTTTGCTAATTTCTTTGGTTGTGATTTGTTATAGGCTAAGGGTTTGAGGTAATATATTATTACCCCTTTTCTGAATGTTTACTTGTTTCTGTTGTGAGGTAAGTTTATCATTAAAAATAAATTTTTAACATGAGATGTTTGGTCTATGCCAAAATGAAAAAGAATGAATCAAAGGCATACGGTGAAATAAACTTAAGGAAAAATAGAAAAGGGAAAAAATATAAATGGGGGGTGGGGAAGGGAGGTAAAGAAATGATGGAGACAGATCCAAAATGTCAGAGCAATAGGATGAAAGAGAGCCAGGCTCTTCCAAACAACAAACTATAAAAAGGAAGAGATAATAAAAACCTTCAAGAAAATAAAAATCTATCAAAATTAAAATAATCAAAGGAAAAAAAACAGATATAACCACAAATTACAGTAAAACTTCCTCATTAAAATATCAGAAGCAATGGAGACAGAAAAAGAAACTAACCAAGACCTCAATACATGCCCATGCTGGATTAAGTAACAAGCAAAACTGACAATGCTAAGAAAAACACAAAACAAAGAAAAAAAAGGGCTTGTCTTATTTTTCTTCTTTGAGGACTCCCATGGTGCACTGAACAAAGTAAAATGCATAATCAATGTTCACTTTTTGGAAGAAATGAAGATGAGTAAGACAAGAATGAGTGAGTAGAATAATTACCAAAATAGATCCTGGCCAAAAACTGAATAGCAAGAGCAAAGATCACAAAATGGGCACTTGTCACAAGTAAACAAGCTGTACAACCTTATATGGCTCAAAATACATGAAGACGTTAACTCTCTTAGAAGCAGCACAAGCTGTACTGATCAGCCATAAGTAAAGGTATCAAAGGGAATTATGAATGAACTTAAATTTTTTTTAACATAATTTCCACTAAAACTACAATTGAACCAGCAGGTGGGTTGTATCATCTCGGCTTCTTCCAAAGTCATCGGAGCAGAAAGCCCTACATGTATTAACCGATGTATAATAATTTTATGTACATCTTTGCTAATGTAAATTACTTTTAATCTTCCTTGCAACAAATAGCTGGCAATTCAAAACTCTATGCCAAATATGTCTAACTTTCCTTCTTACGGACTTGTGTTAAAATGAGTGATTTGAAATTTGATATTCAGTGATTAGACAACAACAAAAAAAATTGATCAAAACTAGTAGGGTAGTTTTCTAATTAAAGTAACATATAGTGTCTATCTCCTTAATATTGCTAGTCTAAGAGTAAAAGAAGGATGTTTACTTTATTGTAGTGAAGAGCAGCACTCAATCTATAACATAAGATGCAAGGCAAACAGAAGCCATTATGCAAAAAGGTTATAATATATTCAGTAACAATTCATAAAAGATCAAAACAGCTCTCTCAAAGTGACGGTAATTGTGTTAATCTTTTCCCTTAATTGCCTGTTGTCCCTTTGTTTTCCTGGCATTAAAATTTGAAATATTCAAAGCTTTCATTTTCAGAAAGACTTCTCCTAAGAGAAACTTCTATGGTATATATTTACTTCTCAAATAGAGAATATAAAGCACTCACCTGAAGGCATAAGGTGAATGTTTTGGTTAGACTGTTCTGTATTAGGCAACAATGATGCTAACAGTGGGTTGTCAGGTCCTGGGCCAATTTCTTGACCATGTCCTGTGCCATCATACTGTTCCAGTTCAGAGCTTGGTGTACTTGGGTACTGATGTGGTGTTGCTCTGTCCTGATTCCAAATTATATCACCCTCCTATAGGAGAAATATTTCACCCATTTTTCAAGAAGGTAAAAATTTCAGGAAGCATAATCTGCATTATAGCAACCTGAATTGAGCATAGAATATTAATTATTAGTACTTCTCATTTACTCAATCTTCTTCGCAAAAGTAACAAATAATCCAAAGTGCTTCTGTTTTTGTTAATTAGGAATTTTCACAATCCCATTTAACAATTACATTTGAAATCTCCAATATGTAAATAAATGAGGAAACAACATTCTCAAACATAAAATCACCAAATTGTCTCTTCAGTAAAATGAATTCTATACCTGTATTTGCCTCTTTAATTGCTGGAGCTGTATTAACCAAGTAGGTTCAATAAATGATTCCTGTTCTGGTTTCTCTTTTATTTGAGGATCGAAGAGTCGCAACTGGGAGGCTATCTAGAAAAACATGAAAAATAAAGGGCTGTTACTATAAGATCTACCAAACCAAAATCACTTTTCAAAACAGTAAAACCTAGAGCAAATGCATCTTCGATGCTACTATTAGAAGTTTTCTATGAACTCAACAGGTCTCTTGGAAATCTTACTCTTTTAAACTTAGTTTACAACATGGCACAGTAAACAGAGCCAGCCCTGAACTTAATAAGACCTGAGCTTATTTCCCACCTTTTAAATACACTGACTCGATGACCCTGGGGAAGTCACCTCTAAGCACTATTTCCTCACCAAGGCCCTCTCTACACCAATGCAATCACAGGTCCAGATTTCATCTCTTGCAGGCCTATAATTAGACTAATTTTTTAAAAATTTTATTTCTTTTCAATTAACAAGTATTTATTTTTTTCCTTCTTCCCACCTTTCTCCTGCTGGTTAAAAAAAAACCCAAAGGAAAAATTAAAGAAAGAAAATTCTTGTAACAAATATACACAGTCAAGCAAATCACCTGCTCAATTTCAAAAGCTCAACTTATATTCATCTTTATGCATTATTTACCAGTAATACACAGTAAATATGTAGTTCTGCTTTAAAATATCACAAATATGAGTACAACTACAAACAATGAAAGCACGAGTAAGTAGAGGTGTATTTTAAAGTTCCACACTTCATATGAAAGTTATGTAATATTTTACTCCACTAAATGAAGTTTCTAATGTGCTGATGAACAAAGGCCATCACTATTTTCAGTGAACTAAGATCATCAATAAATATATGAATCAGCACAAGCCATTAAATGAACCACTATACTAAAAGATGAGCATTAAAATAATTATGGAAAGAAAATTTATGCAATTCCTATTGATGTTTGCATAATAATGTTATTACAAAAAGGAAGCTTAATTTTTAAAAGTTAATATGTCATCTCTCTCTAAACATATAATTTTTATGCAATCGGACAACCTGAAGAAGCCTCAGAAAAGACAATAAGTACCTGAATGAGCTGGCTAATCAGCACTGGTGAATACTGGCATGGTTGTTTGAGAATAGTTTTGGAAATGACTTCACAGTAATGAAAGGCCTGCGCAGCAAGACCCATTTCAGCCAGTCGACAAGCATAGATGAATTTAAATACCTAAAGGAATCAAATAAGGGTGCCTTTCAATTACTGTCTTGATCACTCTCACTAATGTTCATGTTTACTCTACACTAGAAAATAACTCATCATATCTGAATTAGTACATGGTTGGCACTAGTGTACTGGCCCTAGGAAGCATAATCATTTCCAAATTCTTCCCTTCTACAGGGATATATCAAGTACAAAGTTAGATAATACCCATGTACTGCACTCCCCCTCCCCCACCCAAAAGACACTGTAATGTTTTAGTTCTTGTTTCTTCTCCAGGAATAACTTTTGGCTTTGGAATTTTATAATGCTAAAGATGGTCATGCCTCACTTAAAAGTGACTGAGATTCAGGAAAATAAGTCTGTAGTTTAGAAACAAACCACAAGAGTAGGGACTGTTCTAACATAGCTCATTTGTGCTGTAGTTTAAATTGTATCCCCTAAATACACTTAAACTCTGATGCAACATTTCCTATGATGGGACAGAATAAAAGGATTTCAGAGCATGGTTCACAAACAGATTCAACTCTGAGTAAAGGTTTTGAAAACCAAAATACAAGTAATTTTGAAATCCTTAAAGCAAACTGTTTCTGATTTACAAGAGATAACTTCTACAGCATTATTTTTCTGCCTCCTACCCCTGCCTTAAATCTCTCATGCTGACAATCTATCCTCTACTCAATGTTGTGCAAAATAACATTCCTCAAGTATAAGTGTGGCTCTGTCATTCATCTCCATGTTTGCAATGTAGGAATATACTCCCTTCTCCCCTCTGCCTCTCGGAATCCCTCATTTTCCTTCAAAATTCAATTCAAATACCATCTTCAATAAGAGGCCTTTAGTTTTGTCCCCACAGATGCTAGTGCTTCCACTCCAAAAAAATTACCTTGTGCAGGGTGTCCCGAAAGTCTTAGTAGAGTCATTAGCTTTAATACCTTAGTGCAGTTTTAAACTATTAAAGCTTAAAACTAAACTAAGATTTTTGGGACACTGTACATTTTATTAAAAATGTATTTTGGACATACTGATATATGTTCACATTATCTCCCATTATATGACATAAGCTCCTTGAAGATGGAGATTATTTCATTTTTGTCTCTGGACAAGCAAAAACCTAGCATAGTGACTGGTACATAATACAAGTTTAATACAATGCTTGTTGATTGATTCTGAGTATTTCATGTCAAAAATTTCCTTGAAAAGATTTTTTTAAAATTTTAATCATTAGCTAAAATACAAAGAAAGACTAACCATAAAAAAATTTCCCCCACTGACTACTGATCAGTGAAATTCATAAATTGTAGATTCAAAATATATCACCAATTCTAACCTGGAAATTAGGCAAGAAGCATGGCTGGGTTCCCAGGGACTGTGCATATTCATAGGCTTCTGTTCTGTGAATAGCTGCGTTGGTTGCAAATTTTAAAAATGGCAAACTATTAAGAGAAGCACAATTACATTAATTTGAAAAAAAGGAAAGAAGTTGTGATCAACAATAGCATGTGACTCAAATATATGCCTAAGGTGAGTGACTTGGGCCTTTGTTACATATAGGGGAGTTTTTTGTTTTTTTTTTTTACCAGCACAAATCAAATATCAAAGTCATTTGATGAAAAATTGGTTCTGATTTTACTAAAAGAGTAAAAGTCAAGAAAAATAACCAGAAACTGCAATCTGAAGCTTTGACAAAAAGGTCTGAGTTTTTCTTAAAGAAAAGACAAAAAACAGTATAATCTTTTGCTTCCTTACCTGTGATTCGATCCAATTAGGACAAGTTTTGTGGTTTTCTTAGTATAAACCCCAAATCCAATCTGGGCCATCAGATAACAAAAGTGTGCAGCATCTAAGAGGCCTTTAGAAGCTAAAGAAATAGAGAAGCAGTCTAAAATAGCTATCACTGATCATTTTTGAAAAGTGGAAAAAGTTACAAGGTCCCTGAAATCTACAGAAGCAAAATAAAAAATACTTTATTCTAAATATTTCTGATAACATTTAGTAAACTTAAAACAACTTGTTCACATTAGACAAATGCTATACTTTTAACTTCAATAGCTAACTTACCAAGAGTATCACCCATGGTAGCTATTGTCCTTGACTCTACATCCATATTATTAGTCAAGTTGGACAAAACCATAGCAAGATGAGGCCTCCAGTCTCCCCATTTCTCATCTCCACAACACTAAAAATAGAAGAAATCATCGTAATACATGGGAAAGGAAAGCTATTTTAGATTCTGCAAAGAATGGTATTAGTAAATGTAATAAAGCAATCTAGTTCAGCAAAATGTGAATCCATGAGTAATTCCTCACAAACCAGGCAGTCTGGAGTGCAGCTCCCTCTTCTCAGGGTCAATACTTACTGTGGACGCAGCGGGCATTCTTCCAGACATGAGTTGGTAAACAGTTTGTAAGGGATCATTAATCGGAAGGCTGTTGGCAAATCTGTCATTACATAAAAACAAAAGGATACAAGCTCAGCTTCTGTGAGATCACAGTTAATCAGTCAACTAATGAGTATCTATTCAGTGCCAATTATAGGGAAGTTGGGGAAATGACAAAAAACAAAACAGTTTCTGCTCTTTCTATTAAGAGGCTAACATATTTAAGCATGTCCAAGGTAACTTCAAGAGGACACAAACAGGTGGAGGGGTGGAAATCAGGAAAGGCCTCATTTTAAAGGGTGCCAGGGATTCTAGAAAGTAGATGTCGGGAGGAAGTACATTACAGGAAAGAGGGTGGGGAGTAGGGTGGTAAGGTGGTCAAACTACACAAAGGCATGGAGGGAGAAGAGATGGAATGTTGCACATGAGGAAACAGCAAGGAGGCCAACTGGGCTAGAACACAGAATGCATGAAAGAGAGTAATGTGTAAAAAGCCTGAAAAGATAGTCTGGAGTTAGACTGTGATGGGCTTTAAATGCCAAAGTTGTCTGAATTTTATCTTAGAGGCAACTGGGAAGTGCCATGGTCAGACCTGTACTTTAGGAATGCCTTTTGATCAAGCATAACGATAGCGCAGGCAATGAGTAATGGAAGCCTGAACGAGGATGGCAGTGGAGAGAAGATGAAAGATGTGAGAGATGGTATGTAGGTAAAATTGACAAGTCTTGACAGCTGACTGGAATGAGTAGTGAAGGACAGTGAAGGTCTGGATTAGATTTACTCTGAAGCAAAAAAATGCATTTTGAAGAAAAAAATGTGACAAGCCTGGATCCTAAGGTGAAATTAAGGAATCTACTAAAGTGTTTTCTGCAAGAATTAACTGAAAGGGCCCAAAAATAAATGTAGTAACAACAACCCTGAAAGGGCAGTATGACTCCAGGAGAATTTTCATCAGCATATCATTCCACGAAGATAACCTGTTGCTTCAAAAGAACTAAACGAATAATGAATTAATTCTAGAAGTGTAGGAGACATCACTCCCAAATTAAAACCCCTTACCTGGTCATAACTCTTGCGTGTGTTCGGCTGTCCATTTTACTAGCAAGTAACAGAGCATGTCCCCATAAGCCATGTTTCATAGCAGATTCCAAAGCATCCTATTGACAGTTAAAGCAACCCCAAAATAAAAAAGCCAGCAGAGAAGAATTTTTTATTTTGTATGATATTAAACGAATGTAACAACTTATAACATACGAACTTAAATGACCATACTCCAATGCATCACATGCCAGTTATTTCAAAAAGAATGCTTTAAGGATGAATCACAAAAACAAACCCCACAATATGTACTACTTTCGAGAATTTAAGTTTCCAATTAGTCTTTCTTAAATCTTGAAAAAAATCATACTTCTCCCCTACCCCTGTATAAAGAAAATATAATTTTAGGAATAAGGACCACTTTTAAAGAGAAAAGTTTTATCAGTATTCCTAAGGTATTTTCTTTGGACTCGTGGTCTAAAAAAGGGACTGGTCCTGGGCCTTTGACTTAAGGCTAACACCTCTATCCATAGAATATCCCTCTCACTTTCAAATACATATGATGAACTATAACTCTAGAAACTGATTTAGGACTCAAAGATAATTTTTCTGGCTTAGAAGTAGAAATATTCTTAACAGAAGTAGACACTACTCTGCCAGACAAAGAGCTAATGAACTGATTCACAGCAACTGTGTAAGTAAATCATTAATAATATTATGTATCACATATCAGATCTACTACTAGTGTTCCAGGATGTGGTTAATAAAAAAGAAAACTTGAACCCATGACAAAAATTCAGCTTTGACTGAGTTTCCAAGACAAATATTTCATTTCTTACCAGGATAATGAAATTAGCAACACAATGGAATATCAAGGAACTACTCACCTTTTTACGTCCATAAAGAAGCAGCTCTCTAAACCTCTCTGTTTCTTTTTCAAGACTATCAATAGTGGCTATCAAACTGTCAGTGAGAAATGAGAGCTGAGCTTCACCAGACTCCTCCTCCTCCACTTGCTCCACAGCCTCATTAGTAAAATCAATCAGGTTTGCTTCATTGGGTGACTTTCCAGGGAGCCACACTGTTTTGTGATCTCGTAGCAAGAGCTCTGCAATGTCTGTTCCCACCACAGTCTGTGGAGGTCATAGGAAAAGAAAAGAGAACTATGAGATGCTTCAAGAAGCCAATGCTACTCAGTAAGACCAAAATACCTGACCCACGTTTGAGAGACATTAAGCAGTGAGAAACTCGCAATATCTAGAAGTGAATCAGGCATTTTGTGAAAAGGAATGTAAGTTAAAAAAAGTAATAATATAAAGTTAGCTAGGTGAAGATTCCTTAAAGATCCACTCAGATGAATTTAGGTCAGGACACATCTGTCCATGGCCATCATCAGTCCAGAACTGGCAAGAAACACCTACAAAATGAGAGGCTGAAATTATTTGCCTAAATTATTCATATTTCTCTTCCCCGAGTCCCCTTCCCTACCCAGCCGAAGGAATTCTTTGTCCCATAAGCATCACACCTTAGACTCTGTCACAAGCTGTTACTTTATGTTACAACTACTCAACATATAAACCAATGATTAAGGTTTCAAAATTCTTTAAACACTTTTTGAAGTAAAAGCTAACAGAAAGATACATACCCCATTCTGTCTGCATAACAGTACAATAAAATCCCAAAGAAGACTTGCAGATTCTTTATCAATTAGATTTTCATTCCGCAAACATTCTGTAGCTTTATTCTGTGCAAAATTTATAACGTCCACTTTATGGGTATCATCTCTGAGAAAAAAACAACAATAAAAAAGTCACTGAATGCCACAGAAAGAATCTGAGGTGCCAGGCTTAGTATACCATTACACAGAAGCACTATAAAAAAACATTACTAAGACACATACTTAGCAAGAGGTCCAGGGAAGGATCTCATTTCTTCCTGTTCAGCAGTATGCTGCAACATAGTCTAGACCGAAACACATAAGTAGACGTCAGTCTCCTATCTATATGATGTGGAAATGCATATTTTAAAAAAAGATGACATCCATTTTAACTGAAAATGTCTTTTAATAGAGGAAATGCTGTCTATTCCTCCACATTTTGTTAGCAAGAAAAGTAATACCTTACTGCCTTTAGACACAATGTAAAACTGTGACAGAATTAAAAGTGGCTTTACCTTATTCAGTGCAATGGTAAGGAGAACAGTACAAGTCCCATCTGGCACCACCTCTCAAATTTGTAAATATTTAAAACCAATCTCTAATAACAAAACCATTAAGAAAGAACAGAAGATAAAAATCTACAATCTGAAGATTCAGAGAAATATATATTCTCTAGTTTCCTATTTCATGGCAATAATTCACTGACTATATTTTTCCTATGATATGCAGAGACCAAATTCTCATTCATTTAGTTACCTCCATGCTGTGTATCTCAACCAAAGCTGGTTGTCCTTCAGAAGGCAAGTTTGGAAGCACTTTAATAAGATGGCCTCCAGGGCCGAACCTTCCACAGACATGAGGCACTGAAAACTTCTCAGGTGTAGTTGGTCTTGATGGAACTATGTTTTAAAGAAAAGGAAAAGAAAAATGGATTTGGTAAGCATTTATTTTAATTGTTTCTTAACTAGATGGATGAACACTTTATATTTCTAGGGTACACAAACAGCTGAAGTCATTGATATTGCATAAAGCATGATCATGGCCAATTAAATTTCAAACACAATATGGGTAAATAGTTCTAAAACAAGATCTTATTTAAATAAAATAATATTCAAAAACATCCTTTGAAAGAATTTAAAAATGATTCTTTTCTGAGCACAGAAAAAATTCACTCATGAAATAACAAAGAATATCTCATAAAAATTCAATATAACTTTCTATGTATTTTCCCTTGTCAGTCATTTTAAAATTCCATAATCTATAGATACCATTTCTCACATAATCCATTATTTCATATAATCTAAAATATCAAAAATCATTATTGCCTCAAATAATGAAATATATTCTTTTGAATAAAATAATCTTAAAAATAAATAAGACAATGTGCTCTGATATTCTCTTACTATTTTGCTAATGTTTTTCATAGTAAACATCAGCTCCAATGTGAAGTATTAGGAAAAGAAGGAGTTTACCAGTTCTGGGTGTTTAGAAATGCTATAGCTGCAAAGAAATACAGAGTTGACACCCTTGATTTTAAGTGATTTACCTAGTAATATACTCTTAACTAAAATGAAAGGTACTCAAGTTTTTATTATTTGATAGTTATTTCCTTTTTTTGAGGGAAGCTTAGCTGGGATGAAATTAAATACTGCACAGAATACAGATCTTTTTTAAGGTAAAAAAATTGCAGGCATTAATCTCTACGTTTGCACAAAATGGCATAAGAATTTAATAGAAGGGAGAGGTACACACAAAAGGAGTAGTCCACTGGTCTAAAAGACAAAGTTTATGACATACCTTGTTCCGAAGTTGGCCATCCTGTTTCTGCAGGGTAGCCATAATCTGTAAAGCCCTGTGCACCACTGAAATTATTACCATAAACGCCATAGGAATAATCTCCATGAAGGGAGCCTGGTGGAGCTGGGCGTTCATATGAATTAGCAGTTACATCGTTGTTTCTATAAACCTGGCTCTGTTGGATTTTTTGTTTGTTTTAAAGAGAAGAAGAGAAAAGTAAGGTGTCACAAAATTTGCAATTAACTATGCATTTATCACTTTTATAAACAGTAGATACTTAGAAATGTTATAAATTATTGGAACTATAATAATTGTTCTTAACAAGACTGATATTGTTTCTGTGAAGTCCTTTAAAAAAATATACACACACATAAAGCAGTCAAAGAATGATTTGTTAAACATTAGCTGACTTCAGACTGAAATTTTTCTAAAAAGAATTCCATTTGAGGATTATAACTTAGTTACTTTATACATAGTGCTACATAGTAAATAATGCCTAAAATTGGAAATATCAAACTTATCATGATGAGAAGTAGGAATCTTTCGGCAGAAAAGAGCCATCAAAGGTTTATTCAATGTTAAGATACATCAGTGGGAACAAATTGCTATGTGCTATGTTAAGGAGTAATGAAGCTGTCAAAACGCAAAACCTTAATCAAAACTCACTTGATGAGAACGTGAGCTGAAGCTGCTCTGGCGGCTCTGTAGACTGTGGGTGCTACGGAGACTGTGGGCAGAATGCTCACTGTGGATACTACGCCTATCATCATCATAAGGCTCTCTGTGAGGTTCTGGGTCATCATCAAAACTCCCAGTAAAACGAGGGTCATACCTCCAGTGATCATCATATCTTTCAGGTCTGGAAGGAGCAATGAAGCAGAAGGTGTATCACTTTGAAGTAATGCAAAGTAGATGTTGGAAATTAAAATAAGTGAGAGAGAAGGATTCTATTACAGGGAAAACAAAAAAAGAAAGATTTAGCATATTTGAAATATATGAAAATATTCAGAGCAATCAATCAAGCAACAAGAATTTATTAAGCATTTATCTAATAGATACTATGCTGAGTTCTCGGGATACAACGAAATACACAAAGATAGTTCCATCACTTTTTCTGTCAAACTGGAAACAAAGTGAGTACTGATTGATTGGGGAATGACTAAACAACTCAGGTTATGTGAATGTAATGAACATACTCATAGCATAAGAAAAAAAGAATATGAGGACTTCAGAGAAACATGGTAAAAATTATAAGAACTGATACAGAATGAAGAAAGCAAGAGAACATAGACAAGGACTACAATACTGTAAAAAAAAAAAAAAAGGCAGCTGAATTTATTAAATGCAATGATCAATCTTGGTCCCAGAGAAGATGAAATATAGTTCCTTGCTCTCAGTAGAGGTGGAAGACTATAGGTGAGGAATGTTATATATTCTATGAGAGAGTGAGAAGAGTGAGTGCGTGTGTGTGTGCATGCGTGCACTTGTCAGATACAGTCTGTCAGTATAAATCAGTTTGGTTTAACTGCTCTTCTTTGTTACAAGGGAGGGTTCTACTGAGTATACTTGGAAATGATTGGTAAAATACAAAAACTATTAATAAAATATTTTTTAAATGCATAAAGGTCTTTAATCTAAGATAAAGAGAGAAAGTATGTGACTATATTAGTACGCTAAAGACTACGATGAACATACTAAGATATCCAAATACTCTAAAAACTTGTAAGGAAGCATGTTTCTTCTATCTAAACTCAAGTTTTGAAATAAGTTCCATCACGAGAGCCTCCTAAGGCTGGAAATACTATTAGGAATAACTGTTTATTTTCTTTCTTCAAACCAAGGTTATAATAGCAACCAAATGTTATCCTAAATCCTTGCCTGAGACATGTTTAGCTTTTAAACATATTGCAAAACTATTGGAAGAAACAAAACATCACTTTTTCTTTCTTTAAACATTGTATATAATGCTCTACTCCACTGACCTGTCACCATAAGGATATGCTTCTTTCCTATAATGATCATGTTCAGTATCATACCAATACCTTCGGTCATAGCTTCTGGGGTCTCTAAACCTGGGATCATACTGATACCGTTCCCAGCGATTTGTATCTACAAGTACAAAATAAGGATTAGTATAGTAATACGAACAAGTTATTGATCTATCTATATCCACTTAAATAAGTACACTAACATCATTTTCATGATTTTTATATATTTTTGCTGTCAGCTTTTATTTTTTTTCTTTTTGCTTGCCACAACCCATACAGCTTTGCAAGATTTTAGATAGAAAATAATAAGAAAGAAAAGGGCATTGTCAACTTTCCTAACAATTCTGAAATCATAGGCAAGGAACTAAAGACCTTCAGAGGGGTGCAATTTTCCTCACTGCAGCCAGTTGAAAGCAAGTGCTTCAGAAGAGAAAGGCAGATTTGGGAAACAAACAAGATGTCTGAGAACAAGAATTGGAATTCTGGTTGACAGCAAAAGATAGGAATGACAGGCTCTTGTGTACCTAAAAAGGGAATTAAAAACTTATTTACCTCGAGACTTACAGATCTAATGAGAGAGGCTTTAAAATGAAGAGAGAAAGAAAACCTCAATCATCCATCCACCACAGAGGATAACATAGTAGCTACAATGTAGAAAGAAGAATAGTAACAAAGAGTAAAGATGCCAGAAATTCATAGGAGAAAATGCCGAAGAAAGGAGTCAACAGCCATGTAAATGGCCTCAAATGTCTACATACCAATAAACATGGGGTAACAAATCAAGATGAACTAGAGATACTATAGAAGAGAGACAAATCTGACATTGCTGTGGTTTGGTGGGATGGGGTTGATGACTAGAGAATATGGTTCTTTAAGGATATACTTCATTCAAAGGATTAGAATAAGTAAACAAAAAAGGTGGGATAGAGTGGTCAGGATAAGCAACTACTACGTGCCAGGCATTTTATAATTATTATCTCATTTAACCCTCATGTCAAACCTGGCAGTTATTTTAGAGTTGAGGAAACTGAACAAAGGTGAAGCGTCTTGTCCAGTGCCACCTAGCTAGTAAGCACGAGACCAAATTTGAATCTAGGTTTTCCTGACTCCAGGACCAGCAAGCTATCTACTGTACCACCAGCAGCCTCTGCTATGGAGTAGCACTGTATACTAAGAAGATCTACTCATGTAAATGATTAAAAAGGGGTGGGAAGGGATGACTGGACAGGTGGGAAAATGGTACACCCTCCTGAATGTATCTCTAACTCCTGTCTTGAAACTGTACTAATTTGGGAGTGCCTAGTTAACTTCCTGCCAAGCTGCTGTATATATACCACCAACCTCTACCAAGTCTTGCTCTAGGAAAAGCAATACTACCTTTGCTTCTGAAAAGGATCCCCAAGTCATCCATATTCATTACTCTATTACCCCATGGCTCCACTAATAGTCCTAGTGCCTTCCACTACCCCCTTGTATGTTGTTTTTCCCTATTAAAATAAAAGTTCCTTGAAGGTATGGGAATTAACTCTTTTGTATTTGTATCCCCAATGCTTAATTAGCACAGTGTCTGGCACATAAATGCTTAATTGGTGCCTTTTCAATCAATCTTGCTATTCTTACCAACAAGATGGAAAAAATGTAGGCTACAAGATAGTACAGTTAGGTACATTCAAAACTTCCTGAATATATTTGGGTCCCAAAAATAATCATTTCCAAGTATTACCTCATTTGTTCCTCACTACAGCCCTACTATGTCCTGGTCCAATCATTTCTGGAATATTATGTTCAGTTGTGGGCACATCTTGGGAAAGATGTTGATAAGTGGAATGTATCCAAAAGACTGCACTTAAGAGGGTGAAGGGCCTTGAGATCATGCCACTTGAAGACCAACTGGAAGAACTGGGAATGTTTAGCTTAAAGAAAAGACTTAGGAAGGTCATGATAAATGTCTAAGTATTTCAAAAGATGTCACAGGGAAGAAGAATTAGAATTGTTCTGCTTGCCCTCAGAGAAGGTGACTAAGAACAACAGATCAAAAGGTACATAAGGACAGATATCACCTTAATGTAACTAAAAACTTCATAACAATTAAAGCTGCCCAAAAGTGGAATGGGATGCCTAGGAAATTTGTCAAAGACCAGAGAACTACTTGTTGGGTTTTTTGTTTTTTGGTTTTTTTGTGCAGAGTTTATTCTTGTTCAGGTATGGATTGAATTAGGTTGAACTATTCTAAACAGGTTGAATTACTTTAAAATCTTTTCCAACCCTGAAATTCACTGATTCATGGTATTTTTTTTAACATATGTATGTATTTTCCCCTGTAAAACTATAAAAAAATTCATACTTAAATCCCCCAAACAAAATGAACCCACTCCAGATGTGTCTACAGAGTTTGGATGACAGCAAAATGCACTAGTAATAATAAAGGACCTCTGGGAATCATAGGAAATCCAACCAAGGCTGATACAGGAGCAATCAAATCTGTAATTATGAGAGGCAGTTAAGAGCCATATTAGCATTTCCCAGCATCTTTAACTGGAACACTGTGACAACAGATAAACAATTAGGTCTGTGAAAGCAGACTTAAGAGTCCAGAATGTTTACAACTATCAATTGACCACCAAAGATAATTGCTAAAATCACATACATACATTAATGCTATATAAAATAAAGTAAAATCTTCGTATATGTATATGTGTGTATGTATGTGTGTGCGTGCACGTGGGCGTGTGTATGTGTGTGTAAAAATTTCCCCCATTTTCAGGTGAGGAAACAGAGGCTTAGCTTGATCATGGTTATACAATAATTATTTATTACATCCAGGATTTGAACCCAAGCCTTTTCATCATATGCAACTATTTTCTTCACTTACAAATGTGATTACTTTAAATTAACTCTTCTACTAAATTGAAACTCAAAGAGGATGTAACAAACAGGGAAGTTCCAAACAAAATCATCCCATTAGTATTGCTTAGTAATTTCTTGGGATATTATTTATCTTTGGACAGTAAAAAAGCATCTGTTAAAGATTGTGATAATTTCTAAATATACCTCCATAATCATATTGGCTGGAGTAATAGTTTGCATAGTAATCACTGTGACTGCTCCATCCACCTTTGGAAGCATAATATCCGTCAGGATACCCCTGTCTGAAAAACATCAAATATGGTAATATTAATTTTTTCTTAAAGCATGACAAGATATCGGTTAAGGCAAACTGTGCTCAAATCAATAAGAGAGCAATTATAACTATTTAAACGGTTTATTATGAAGTATGGGACAGGGATGTTGATGCAAATTTAGTAAATACCCAATACATTACTAATTCAACTTCATCTCAGGTCAAGAATTGTCATGTAATAACCATTTAATGTGAAAGGAATGATCTTTACCTGTTCTTAAGGCCCACACCATATAAAACAAAGCAAAGACAAGCTCTAACCAGAGTCCTTGCTACCAATCCCAGCAAAAGAAAAAAGTAACTGGGCTGTTAAAATCAATTTTCATTATTAAAGATGCCTACTCTTGCTCTAAGTTTAATCATATTTTCAGAGTTTTATCATACTGTTTGCCTTGCATCTGTGTAAGTTATAACTGTGCTTTACCTTAGCCAGCTGGATATACAAATACAAAATTACAAAACAGCTAAGGCAATTTTTTACATCACAAAATAAATCCTGCTTTTCCAAAGATTTTGCAACAGTTTCCCTTTAAGTTGTAATTTCTCCTGTTGTATTTGATAGGATTTAGTTGTATAAATTTACACAGACCTCTTTAGGACTCAATATACCCTACCATATAAAAGTGAGTACTCTGGTACATGCAAATACTTATGTTGCGATTAATGTGTAATGTAAAATGGAATACATGAAAATCCTCAACCTTCTGCTATTTATTTAGATTAGATCAAATCACCTAATGAAGGTACACTCACAACCCAAGGTAGTGGTTGATTTTGGTGTTTGAGTTATAATGAACCTAGAATGTCTCCCAAGATAATGTGGGCCAGTAATTGTCAAATACTGGGTGTGTGTTTATTTTAAAGGGGTAGGGTAAGAGCAGCAGTGAAAGTCACCCTAAAGAGTTGTCTTCTAAGCAATCATTTAGAAGAGTAAGAGGTGGAAAAATCACGGTTATAGTCACAAAAACATTCTTAGACTCTCTCACCTTTTCTTTGGCTAGACTGGCTTTTTCAGTATCATTCCTATCGTCAGCTTCTTGTAATTGATACCTATGTAAATGTGTAGACTGGTAAGAAGAGAGAAAACTGGAAAGGCTAGAAGGACCTTACTTGCCCAACCTTCCTTGTCTCTCCAACCTCTAAAGAATTCAAGAAACAAGTGCTCATTTGTACCAAATTTCAGCACCTAAGGTTAACCTCTGCTTTCTACATAGTAAGATAGAAATCTACAGAATCTAGAGTATTGAACAGTGTCTTAACGTTTTAAAGCTTTGCAAAAAGACTTTTTTTTAAAAGGGAGAATATAATTGTCATTGTGCTTTTATAAAGAATAACTGCCTTTAAAAATATCTAAGTATGTATCTTACGATAACAGACACACAAGGCAGCCAAATGGACAGAGGTAAGGCAAGAAAAAAGTTTTTCTCTTCAGAAAAATATCGAAAGATGTACTATGAAACACATAGTTCTGTTAAAATAATGAATGTTAATGTAATTACTTCATTAATGAAGTTTCTCAGCCTCACAGAGAAGTTTTATAACCAGAAAGCAAAATACAAGTTTAAACATCTTCTGTAGTAATAGTAAGCACAATGATGCTTTTATTCTGACACTGAGCAGTCACAAGTACAGGATGTAACAAGGGGAAGATGATTTAAATATAGTTGACAGTATCCACATATTCTTAACTACTTTTTTCTTTCTGACCACTAATTATAGTAGAAATGAAATAGGAAGAAAAATCATTCTCCATTTTAAAAGAAATCTGCTCTCTGCAATGTAAAACTGTTTCCATAGATTTTGTAAAACCTAAGTTGAAAGAAATGTGATAGATCATGTAATCCAACCCCCTAATTTTACAGATGAAGAAACATCTGGCTTAAAATCTTATTCAGGTGAAAGCACAACAGAAGTACTACTTGTACTTGTGCTATGTAAACAGATACACAATAAAGTGTAATAAACTAATGAGACAGGTCCTCATGTCAGATTCTATGAGCCTATCCTGATCTCTTGTTATATGTAATGGGTGGATGGCATGGTCCAATCAGCTACTAAAAATTAACAATGCTAATACTGTCCAAAGTTTTAATGTCTAATATTCAAGTAAGTTATCCATAGCCAATGCTACCTTAGTTCAGAAAAGCAAAAGGAGGACTGGCCAGGATGCCAGCTCTGTGTTAAATATCAGAAAGAAAGAAAACGACAAAGAAAAAGGCAAAAACAAAAAGGAGCTACAGCAAAGGAAACAAGATTCCTCTTTCAAAGACATAATTTCTAAAAGAAATAATTTAAGGAGAAAGATTTTACCTTCTAGCGCATATGGTAGGGGGTTTAGAATAGAATTCATGGATGCTATTTTTCTAATGTAAAGTCACAGAATTTATCATACATATATATACATACACATACATTCACACATACATATATACACATATGTACAATTACATAATAGGATTTTTGTACTTATATACTTTCTCAGAGTATGCAAATTAACATTTCATTGTAAGTTGTAATCTTTTTCATAATCGATATAACTAGTGTCAACATCATTAGTCTATATAGAACTACAAATAATATTAATGCCATCTCAGCAACATTCACTCAGAAAGAATACAGGAAAGTCCATGTCCTCAAGAGGCAAATGGATTACTATAGTTACTAACATCATTGCCATTTTGAGGAGGAATAGATGTAGGGCTTTTTTTCTGTTAAATACTACACCCCCACCCCACCCCCACACACACAAAGGGCTGAAGTTTTCAGCACCAACTAAACTTGCTTGTTCAGGACCCCTGGGTGACCAGCTTAGCCAAAAATAAAAGAAGAGTATTTAAGCACTTCTTTATTTTCTTCCATCACTTTTTCCAAGACTTCAGAACCTCCTCAACTATAGGGGAAATTATATGCTGGGTCTGTCTGCAGAAGTAAACAGCAGCAGAAGCAATTTCCTTAGCATTTCTCTGAAATTGGGGAAATCATCTCCTTAAAAAGGGGGACAGGAAGGAGAGTGTAGAGATCAGAGATTATTATACACAGACTTCTTCACTAGTTCTGTCCAGGAGCCTGTTCTACCACAGTTCATAACTTAGAATATAAGGTTAAATTACACTAAAATTGGCCCTACAATTTTTAGTGACTTTTAAATAAACAGTTAAATATTGTTCTGAGCAAATTAAAATCAAGTATGAGTTAATCCTACAATTTACTTTGGGTATTTGTAGCAAATTTACATTTGCTGATTTTTGACATTTAGACTAATGTACATAGTAGACATTGTCCAAATCGCTAAGTGAGCACCATTTAAAAACAGAATATACTAAACTAGAAAAATTAAATCATAATTCCATACCTGGAAGATGGTCGATCTGAGCAGTGACTAGCTCTAGAACTCGGACGCTCTGGCTCGGCATATCTATAGTTTTCAGCATAAGCAGCACTTTTATCATAATGTCTATAACGAGGGTCATATGGGCCATAGGCATCCTCCTAGGAAAGAGGAAGTCTTATAAAGTTTATAAATTACAAGATAAACATCATTAAATAAATAAATTAGTATAGTTAGTTTCAATAAAAACTTTTTCCTAAACAGTAGACGTGAATTTGGTGTTTTGACCAACCACCATAAAAAGTGATGCTCATGAAAATACTTAGAACTTTGTCTAACAGCACCAACAATTATTCGTGTTCACTAAATATATAAATCTTGTTCAAAGATCGCCAACAAAGTATCAGACAACACCAATTCTACCTATGGCTACCCCTGGCATGGAACCATTAGGCCTCTTCCTCACCTCCATTTCACAGACACTCTTCTAGCAATTAAATGAACAACAGTATTTACCTGGATACTCTAGAACCAAACTAAAAGTTATGAGAGGTGGTTATACGTTATTCTGTTCTTATATGGCTTCTTCAAGGCAGGTCAAAGAATCTCAAAGTTGTCTGTAAGTAAATCCATTAACATTAACATCTGATTAAGTGTTAGAACCCATAGAATGAAATTCTGAGGCAAGAGAGATTTGAAGTAAATTTTAGAGGAAGACTTGTATTACAAAGTTGGGCTACAAAGATTATTCACTAAAAATGCCAAAATCTTCTTCCCTATCAGCATACGTGTGGGAAAGTGTACTGGACTATGAACTGAGAAATCTGTATTTGTATTCCTGTCTTGACACCAACTAGCTTTGTGACTTAGAAGTCACTTCATCCCTCTTGAGCTGAGTTTCCTCATCTGTACAAGGGAAGGTGGGGGAGGAGTAAAAGGGGCTGGCAAGGGGAAAGGTCTTGAACCAGATGATCTCTAAGGTCATGGAGCTAAAGTTCTGTGATTCTAGGTTTACTTTCTTCATTAGGTGAATAAGCTAATTTTTGTGTCTGAACTGAAGGATTTTTCAAAATATTCATTACAAATATCACTTCATCCTCCACTGAAGGCTAGTTCTAGCACCTCCACAGAAGCAGCCCACAAATGACCCACAAGGTTCTTGAAGGTTACACTAAGAAACCGGCAAGCTCTGGGTAGGTTCTATTGGCCAAGAAAGGCCTCGTATACGGGCCCTGTGAAATTGTCTAAGGAAAAGACCAGCCAATTTCAAAGAAACTTAACCCCACAGTTTTAGCCACCAGGTGAGAAAGGTTTTGACCTCAACAAGTCATCAAGACCATCTACTAATTGTAGAAGAGGCTGTAATCTGCATCTGTGGAGAGAACCCACACATGATGAAATCACAGATCTCTGAGGCACTTAAGTAACATTACTAAGTGTAGAAGCAGGAGGTTTTCCCTTACCTGTTAGTTTTAATCAATATTAAAGTTTATACTCTTATCATTTTTCTTGGCTATGATTTCATTAGTTTAATAAAATATTTTTCCTAAAGACTCCCGCCCCGATGATGTTAAAGTGATTCACAAACTACTTCTAAAGTTTCTTACACTGGCCTTTAGAGTAAAAATTAGACCAAAGCTTTCTAAGTCTATACACTGGTTACCATCTAATTCAATACAACATATATCTTGATCATGGACCCAAATACCAAAACAAAAACTATGAACAGTAAGATAGTCACAAATATAGGATAGTTAAAAAAAAACACTGACACTTACCGGGTAATAAAGGGAAGCTGTTCTAGGATCTGAAGGATATGGTGGTGGATACTGAGGTTGGTAGGTATCATAAAGATGCCTGTAATAGTAATAAGCTGACGGGTTCTGAGGTGAACCAAAAGCGTTCTGAGGAGTCTGTGACGGTGGCCATTGCTGCTCTTGCTGACTAGCTAACTGGCCAGAGGGAGCTGAGGTTGTGGGAATACTAGATGACTGTGAGAGCTGCTGCTGTTCCTTACTCTGGCTTGGTAGCTGGGGTGAATTTCCTGATGGTAACAAATCAGGTTGATTTCCAGAATTTGAAGAGTCAGATACTGTCTTGGGCAGCTGAGCAGCTGATGATCCCTGTGGCTGAGGAGGTAAGGCCTCTGGCTGGGATTTATCAAGAGCAATCTGGTGCTGTACATCTTTTGTTACCTGTTGGTAGAAATGTTCTTTATCATGCAATTCAGGCCCAGACTGACTTTTATGATTAGTGATGGTTTGCCGAGAAAAGGCTGGACCACTAGAATGTGATGTATTATGTACTCGCACAGAATTGTCTGTACTGTGACTTTCCAAAGTCCGGTTCAGTGTAAAATCAAGTGCTCCAGAGGTTTCTTCCTGATAATTGGTGAGATTTGCTTTATTAGCATGTGGTATTAGAGTGCTGTTCACTGGTGGAACTAACATTACACCAGTATTTCCAGTAGGGAGATTAGTCCCTGGAGAAGCATACAAATTAACCACTGGTTTAATAGCAAATTCAGAAGGAAAACTTTCTGAATTCTGATTTTTCTGACATTCTGGAACCAAGTTAAGTGGCATCTGATGAGATGGTGGTTGAACTAGTAAGTTGGGAGATTGATTAGAAACCATTTCAGAAGTGCTACCAGGACCTTGTGAAAAATTAGTATGGGAATGATTGGTAGGTAATGGTGAATTAACGGGAGATACAGCTCGAGTCCCAGACAAGGGAATGCTTTCCCCAGGTACAACAGTTGCACACAGAGGCTGACTGCTTGGGGCAGACTTGTCCCCTGCTGCAGGATCTTTGCAAGAACGATTATTTTCATTATGACTTAATTGATTAGACAAAGAAACAGAAAAATTTATGGGCTGGGTCAAATTATAGCTCTGATTAGGCTGGGCAATCAAGATCGGTTGATTCTGCAAAGATTCAGTGGGTGGTGAGGACAATAAACTTGCATAACCAGAACTTGCCTGAGACTGAAGGGCCTCCTCTTCTCCCATTTTGGGAGGGTTCTCAAGATTTTCAGAGGATACATTGCCATCCGGAGGGGTATGTATAGGGACAGAGCCTGGTTTACATGGTTGCAGACTGGATAATCCCTCATCTGGAGGTTGAATAATTTCAGAAGCCTGTGTTTTAGGAGGTACATAAAGTGCAGGAGCAGCTGGTGCAAGGAGGACATTTCCTCCAAAGTTAGGTAGCTCATTCTGTGCCCACAAAGTAGTTGCAGGGCTCTCACACTTTTTAGTGCTACCCTGAACCCTTGAAGATCGTTTTTCAGATGCCATGGGCACATTTTCCAAAAGCGCTCCCCCGCCATGGGGAAGCACATTAACAGCTTCATCAGTTGTCGTAAGAGGCAAAGGATGTGAATGAGGGGTAAAGAATGTTTCCATGTTGTCTGGAGGTTGTTCCAGATTACCTGGTGAAGCAGCTGGTACCGTAACAGTTGCTTTACTGTTGTTCTGCTTGGAATGGTTTTCTCTCAGTTCACCTACCATGTTTGCTCGGTCTGCCTCAACAGGTTTTACCCCAACTCCATGGGATCTTACAGGTTCAAAAGAACTATTTGCACTTGTCTGAAATATTCCTGTAGGTTTCGGAGGGCTTGGAGTTGGAGGCTGGGAGAGATTGCTATGATAATTCTTGTTTATATTATCATTTGTCTCTCCTACAAAAGGAGAAGAATCAATCTGCTTAAAGAAACTGTCTGAAGTCTCTTCATTAGGCTTCCCAACTTCTTGCTGAATAAATGTGCCCACTGATTCTTGGGGTCTTGTTGAATTAGAAATACTCCTATGACTTACACTACTATAGTTGGAGGATACACTATCAGATCGAACTGGATGAGGTATTGAATCAGGTGCCTCTAGATTTGGTCCTCCTTCAGCATAACTTATACTGTGCTTTGGAACCGACTGCCCTGGGAGTGGCCCATATCTGAACTGATCATTTGGAGAGGAAGGATTCAAATTTGGGGGTTCACTTGGTGGAACTTCTTGATTCTGAATGCACTCTAAGTTCTCAACGTTTTCATATTGTGAGCCAATGGCATCACAAGTTTTAACAGTACAAGCCTTGTCATCGTTAACATATATATCACAGTTTTTAGTGGTTTGTTTATCATGTTGGTTACTTGTAGATTGAGAAAAGTATTGCTGGGCCTCTATTCCCTGTTGAATAGACTCATTTGCTGAACTTTTAGGAACTGATGCCTGAAAAGGGACACTTGCTCCAACCTGCATAGGATGAGGAAGGTGATGGCCTCCATGTCCAGAATTTGGCGGAAAACCATCGAAGTCAGACTTAACAGTAGTATCTGCCTTTTCTGATGAAAGATTTTCCTCATTTTCTGCCTCTTCCCCTTTGAAAAACATTGCAATTGTTCCTAAATTTGTTTCTGGAAGTACATGACTGGCTACAGCTTCAGTTCTATATTGTGGTTGGTTTTCTAAGCTATTTCCCTGAGCAATGGGATTAACTAGAGTAGGGTCTGGTAGTTGCTGTTTACTTGCTCCTAGATTCTGCCTAAAATCCTGACTAGGCCAACCACTATTAACTCCTGGATTTTGCCTAAACATATTTTCAGGCTGAAAGTTATTTGCTGTGTAGTTGCTACTCTGAGGAGGGACTATCTCATTCCTTTCACTGCCAACCAAGGGTCCTGATGCAGAAACTAATGGAACTTGTTGCTGAGGTCCAGGAACTTGATGCATATTTGCTTGAGGAAGAAAATGAGAAGTGAGAGGAACTGCATTCTGGGAAGGTGGCTCGATGTATGGTGAATAATTCTGAACTGAAGACTGTGGACTTCCTTGAACTGGTCTCCACTGAACTGGGGTTTGCTGATGAGACTGAGGAAAAAATGATGCCGTAGGTGGTGCCGGGGTGCCACCACTTGGATCCTGCTGACTTAGTGGCCTATGAGGCAGAGGCACACCACTCTGAAAATGTCCCCCAAAAGAATTTTCAAGTCCTGCTCCAGAATTAAAATGTGAAGGAACAGATGAAGCCTGAATTCCAGGTCCTTCAGTTGGATGAATTTCTGCACTACTATTCATAACATGTCCAGGCAGCACAGCAGGAGCCAATACATTTGTAAACGAGTCAGTATTTACTCCAGGTTGTGATACAGGCCCAGACAAAGATGTATAAAGTCCTTGTGAATTATCCCCTGCATGAGTATGAGGTACATGCATACCAGGTGGCTGAGAAAACATTGGTGGGGAAGGACCTTGCATAACAAGTGAGTTGCCTTTGGACGGATTGCCTAATGCTGTTCCTTGTGGAGTCTGTCTGCCAAATGCAAAAGGATCTGTTACAGGTTGCACTGGGCCAGCTACAGCAGTCACTGGTGCATTAGCCCGCCTGCTATATGGGCTGTTAGACCAATACATATTATGAGGACCTCCTACAGGAGGTGGTCCACCAGTTCCAGAAGGAACAGTCTGAGGTGGTGGCTGCATCATTCACTTCTTGCCAAGTCAGTCTTGCAAAGTCAGATGCTTTTTGCCCAAAGAAGCTGAAGACAGGTTATCCTTAAGCTAGAAAAAGAAATTGTAAAGAAATACAAAAAGTTAAAATTACTAATGTATATTCAAAGAATGTTATATGAAAAAGTTTATGGACTTAGTAATACAACTCTGCTAGTAACAAAATTTTTTACCCTTGCTTTATCATTATCCCACACTAGTTTCACCAAAATGACAATCTATTTGACTTGTTTAACAATAGGTGAGGACCACCAAAACTAAAGCACATCACAATATGGTGTAGGATTTTTCTGTTTTTAAGAATGATTTTTAAAGGAAATATAAACCAGAAAACTCTCCATTATTCCATTTTTACAAAGAAAAGGAAATGAGGTAAATTGAATGTTTTCAACTAAAAGGTCCTTTATACCATGACGTAAAGTGTCTCAGTCTTTTAATAATAGCTTTTAACAGCATTAACATTTTTGCAAATCACTTTACAAATATCTCATTTTACTGATAACCCTAGGAGGAAGGTACTATTATTACCATCATTTTACAAATAAGGAAACAGAGGAAGACTAAGGTTAATTAACTTGCCCGTGGTCACAGAACTACTAAGTGTCTGGAGCACGATTTGAATTCCAGTATTTTTGATGCCAAGTCCAGTACACTATACCACCAGCATAAGTGGATAGCTGATGGTTCCAAATCCACCCTGTAACAAAACAAGGTTTATCTTAATAGCCAAAATAACTGCAGGCAACACTGCTTATAAACCCTTGGTTCAAAGAAAGCTGAAAATTGAACATAATTTTAATGCAGCATCTAAATGTCAATCTTAAGTCCCAATTTATAAATTTACAAATTTCCTACAGAAAAAAAAGGTGGGGAAATCCATATAATATGCAACATACTAAATTCTCACTGAAAATAATCCATTAGTTTAGACAACTGTTCACCTATGTAGTATTAGTTGCATACTTATGGCAGCTCAAAGTCTTTCTTTTCTTTTTTTGCAAGGCAATCAGGGTTAAGTGACTTGCCCAGGGTCACAAAGCAGTAAGTGTCAAGTGTCTGAGGCTGCATTTGACCTCAGGTCCTTCTGACTCCAGGGCCCATGCTCCATCCACTGTGATACATAGTTGCCCCATTTATTTTCTATTTATTAGTGCTTCTGTTTTTTTTAAAAATAGTTTATCTAATCAAATAAACAGGGGTACTTTAGTGAAAACCCTCCAAAGAAAAATATATGAAAACCCCCAAACATAATTATTACATAACTTTGACCTTCACAATTTGTCATATATACTTTAGTCCATGTACTTACGCTGCTTTCCTAAATATTGATTCTGATAAATCCTCTACTCTTTTTATACAGTTCCTCTCCGCCCCGTGCTAAACACTGAGTCTAGGACATAGTAGGAGCTTGATAAATGCCTGTTGAATGATTTATTTCAAGCTAATCTAGAACCATATCAAAGCAAATAAGAAAATCTACAACTCGACTTTATATTGCTTGATGGTAGAACGAATAATCTCTCTCAGATTTGTGAAATGATGGCTTAAAATTCCATTCGACTCACAAAAACTATAGCCTCATGACTGAATATTGTAATATTTCAATTAATGAAGATGCATTCCAAAAACAAAATATATTGTCAGAAATTTCTGCCCATCAGTCACCTAGAATTTACTAAGTGCCTCTATGTGCCAGGCACTTTGCTAAGTGCTAGGGATACAAGGAAAGACAAAAGATAATTCTGTTCTCAAGAAGCTCAAGTAATTTGTTACTAGAAGTAAATACCACAGAGGGGGCAGAAGAAATGTATTCCGGGACAAAGATTCCCTCACTATGTCTGTCACTTCAAAACTCTATTCCTGTAGTGTAGAAGCTAGAGTTTCATCCCACTTTTTCCATGCCCAACTTTGTTAAGAGGAGCTTTGTCCCCAGAGATTTATTAATTTAGATTAACAATGTGGTATAGAGGGAAGAGAACTAGATCGGAAGTTAAAGACCTGCATTCTTCCCTTGTTTCTACCTTAGACCTTCATTCCACTTCTCTAGGGAAAATAAGGAAGCTGACAAGGGGTGAGGTCTGAGTCTATAAATCTAAAGATGATCCCACTGAAGCTCAGACCCTAAGGTCAAAACCCAAACTGCTGACTTATAAGACAAATTTTACCTGAATTTCATTCTGAGGTTTTTAAGTTTTCACTTAAATCTTTCCCTAATTTTTAAAAGGGGTCAGGGGTCTTCTAGAAATATTTTATAAAATAAAAAAGAAAATTACTTGCCCACAAAAGTTTTTCCTCCCCTCAATAGCCTTTTTTTTTTAAACACTGACAGGTGACAATACTCAACTTTACCCCAAACCACTCCCAATTTGAATATTATACTCCTCTACTAAACATTCCTTCCTCTATTAAACAGTAAGAATGCACACAGCATTTAATTTATTACTGGTAAGTATGGCATTTTATTTAGTAGGAAATTTTACATTGAGTAACTTCAACTCAACTTAACTTTATAAAGGCAAAAAGACTTCCAAAGAAACCAACTTAACTTCTCACAAATAAATTATTCATAAGCTGACCTCTTCGATTAAGCTGAATTGTGTCTATGTTAAATACCTCTATTTCCTGCACAAATGCCTTGCTATCACCAAAACTAAGCATTCATAAAATAGGTGTTCTTAAAAGTGTTTTAGGCTATAAGACGCACTTAAATACAAGCCTCAAGGAAATCCTTAAACTCTTATGGTCTGTCTATATATGTTAATGTGATAACTCTCTTTAAATAACTTGGATACTAGGGAAGAATGCAGATACAGGGAAACCACACACTAAATTCTACCAAATACACTTGGCTAGAAAGACATCAACCCACCTAAATATGAAAAACTCGAAGGTCTATTCCTATTTCTTTGAAAGGTTTTTACATAGAGACTAACTTACAAATCACCTTATTTTTAAGGCTTTTCAGTGGAATTTACAGAAATGCTGTTTGTAAGAGAAAAATGCTGAAGTGATTCAATCAATAAAAGATGTAAAGCGTTACTTTGCCCTCTGACTTCCTTTGCAATTCAACATTGTCGTCATTACCAAAGATGGAACGATAAAAAATAGTGCACGATATCCAGATAAAATTGAAGAGTACAAAAATAATTCTGAAATAATAACCACACACCAAATGACTGTGAGTTGATTTAGTTGCACCGACATCCCAAGAAATCTCTTTCTAGAATCCAGGGTCATACATATTTAAAAAGAAAAGTCAACTAGCAACACATACCAAACTGACAAGCAGTTTAAAATTTAAAAGTATAATACTGTACCAACTGATCTCAAAGTGGCTTCTAACAAAGTGTTTAGACACAGAGTTTCTACTGTAGATGTTTTCAGGAAAAGAGATAACTTAAATTTGTCTTATAATAAACTTGTTAAAAATACAGCACAAATTTCCCCTGAAGGAATATACTGGCCACCTCTGAAAGGAAAAAAACGAAAACAAAGCTCCTGTCATATCCAAGAGTAAATGCCAAAATAAAACCATACCTAAGGAAAACTGCTTTTCAACCAGCAAAGGGACAAATCATTCATCTACTGAGGCACCTCAGAGCAGAGACCAAAGAAACTAGCAATCAGAATGCTGCATTTTCTCCTAACAAAATGTTTCAGGTTTCTTCTAAGAAGTAAGTCTTAATCTTTTTTTAAGCAATTTATCAAAAAACTGACTGCACAAAAGATTGTCAGAAAGACTCCAAGGGATCTCTAGAAAGTTTAATCCCTTGTCCAAGACCCTTCAGATACTCTCAATTTAACCTGTAGCTAAAGGAACAGTCCAAATCCCTTTAATTTCAACTAGCTCTGGGATGTTTTTATGACCTGTGGCCCACATTTAACCAGTCATGACACTACATCTATTGGTTCAAACTCCATCAGGTGGTCTGAAAAGTACAAACTGTAAGGTAAGCAAAGCCATGCTAAGATGTACTAAAATTCCTAAACCTAGTTTTATATTCAACAGCACATCCTCCATTAAGTGGGCTGATGATGGAACCCCAGCTATTCAAGTACTGATCTGCAAAAAATCATACTGAAATAAAGGTTCTAAAGGACTTAAAGAAAATCACTGATTCCTATCATAAGAACACTACTTAGTTTCAAGCTCTATGAAAAGGAGATGGGACAGTTGTGGGGAAGCAATACAGGATCTGCATGCCCCACTTCCCCCTCCTGAAAAGCATCTACCCATCATTGTTAATTACTGCTAAATTGACTCACATCCCCTCCCCACATTTTTCTTCCCAAAACACTCCTCTCCCTATAGCTGTAATCTGTTCCCTGCCTCAGTCTGGTGAATTTTCCAACCAGCTGCTTCTATAGTACTATCCTTACCCAAAATGCCTTCCCCTAATAGCTACATCCTAAAGGAACTTTCCTTTGGATCAACGAAACATTTTGATTCAATTTCACATTTCTTAAGCCCAGAAAGGTGCTAAGGCAGTAGGCTTCAAAAAAGAGCCCTGGACTGGGATTTAGGAGACCTGAGTTTTGGTCTAGATCTGCTTCTAGCTGTGTGACTAAGTCCCTATAAGTGTAAGCGACAGTAAGTGACTCTAAGTCACTGGCTGTCAAACTCTGAAAATGTCCAAAGAATCACAGGGGGTTAGGCAACTACTGTTAACTCTGAGAAATACCAAAAAGCTCACAGAGGTTATACCTCAGCTCTGGATTAATTCAGATTAATTCTGAAATTCTGAAAAAAAAAAAAATAAGTAATTTCAGTTCAAATTCCTTGACCTGGCATTCAAGGCTCTCCATAATTGGGTAGTACCTTACCCTTTAGCCCTTATCTCATGCTACTCCACTGTGAGCACACTGTCTTCTAACCAAAGACAGAACCTCCTCTAAAATAGAGACTTCTCAAGCTCCTGTGTGGTTGTTCTATTCCTTACACCGGGAATAGCCTCAGCCTGGTGAATTTCTATTCAGCCTTTAAAGGCTTTCCTGGTGTCCTATCAATTACCTTACTCAGCACTGTTTTGTACCTGCTCATTGTTTATTACTTTATCTGCGTTTGTGTGATACTACTAGACTGTAAACACTATTATGGGCAAGACCTGGGCCTGAACTTTTTATCTTACCTAGCAACTAGTACAGTGCTATGTATACAACAGGCTCTTCATAGGATTTAGAGTTGTAAGAGATTTTAAGGGTCATTAAATGTAATCCCCTCATTTTGGAGAAAAAGAAATTGTAAGCCCAGAGTTCCCAAGGGCACATAGTAATAAGTGGCAGGGCCAGTATAATAGCCCAGGTCTTTTGACTCTAAATCTCACAAACTACTTCCCTGGGCCTCAGGTTCTTTATCTTGAAAAAAAAAAGAATAATACTTGTAGTGCTTCCTGTGGACTTTTTTTGGTGAGGCTTGGTTTTCACTCTAAGAAAAAATGGGAGATGAAACAGGATAAACCATAATAAAAGCTAATAGTAATTAGAAACACAGAGACAACATAGTGTAGGGAAATTAAATTAGTGTTGGACTTTAGGAGACCCAAGTCCTGCTTCTGATGCACACTTACTGTGTGTACATTCTCTCCAATTACACAGTCACCACCCTAGTTATAGGGCCTCAGCATCATCTCTCACCTGACTATTGCAATAGCCTTCTCATTGGCCTCCCTGTTCCAATACGGCCCCTACTTAGCTGCCAAATGTGATTTTCCTAAAGCAAATGCATGACTATGTCATACATATCCTCAACTCAATAAATTCCAGTGGCTCCCTCTTACCTTCAAATCAAATTTCAAGTCCTTGGTTTGGCAATCATAGCACTTTACAACCTGGTTCCTTCCTACCTGTACAGTCTTCTTAAATTTTTCTGCTCTCCTTTCTATGGTCCAGCTGCACTGGCCTACTTACATTTCTTTCGACAGGATTTAATGTCTCCTGACTTTGTGCCTTTGTCCTGGCTGTTTCCCATGTCTTCGTCTCTGCTTCTTAGCTTTCCTAGTTTCCTTCAAGACTCAGTTTAAACCCCACCTTCCGCAGGAGGCCTTATCTGATTCCCTACAGTGCTACTTCCTTCCTTCTGAGATAATATTCCATTTACTTTATTTTTATCTTGTATGTATATAATTATTTGCATTTCATCTCTCTCTCATTAAAATGTGAGCTCCTTGAGGGAAGGGACCTTGTTTCTGCCTTTATTTGTACCCCCAGTGCTTTAGCACAGTGTTGGACACAAAGTAAGTGCTTAATTCTTGTAAACCAATGTTGACTGACCACTAGCGAGTCTCTTCACCAGTGTTTCCTTTTCTCTAAAATGGAGAAACTACTGTTTGTACTACCTACTTAAAAGGGTTGTGAGGAAAGCACTCTGTTGTGTTACTAACACTGAGAATTGTGCCGACTGTACAAGGAATGAACACGAAAGAATTAAGAATCATTGAAAGAGAGTAACACTGCAAGACGAGTAGCATGGGAGTCAAAAGATCTGCATTCTAAACACAGTTCTGTCACTAGTTCTTTATATGACTGTGGGTAGCACACCTGCCCTCTCAAGGCCTCAGTTCTTCTCTGTCCCAGTAAAATAAGTGTTGGACTGGATGATCTCTGTAGTACTGCAGAATCCGGAAGTTGGAAGGGACCTTACAGATGCCCTCTTCTAAAACCTCCTTCACTTTACAGATATGGAAATTGAGGACCCGAGAAAGGACCTTACACATAGTGGACACGAGAACTGACTCAAGGAACATACAGGTAGTGAAAGAACCAGGATTCCCACAAACGTCCTTCTGACTCCAGGATCCAAGGGTCTTTCAATTGCACGTAGTTGCTTTTCTTTAGAAGCGACTCCTCCTGGGTCCCAGACCACCTGGGTGCTGAAAAAGGGCTGGGATCCAAATGTCCGCGCTGCCCGGCACCCCACCCGCACCCTCCCGCCTCCACTATTGCAAGAACGCTGTTTTGGGGGGCTAAGGGGTCGGGGGAAGAGAGCAAGGAGCACCGAGGGCAGGCATGGGGAGGGTTTCCTAAGGGCTTCCCGGTTCTGGGGTTAGAATCCCGGGATGCCAAGGCTGGAATGCCCCCTAGGAATCATAGGAATGTCGAGCTGGAAGGACTCTTGAAGATCATCCTGTTCCAACTCTCTCATTTTGCAGACAGAGAAACTGAGGCTCGGAGAGCAGACGAAACTTGCGCAGGGTCAGCGGGTGGATTCACATTGAAGCCACTTAGACAGAATCAGATCTCCTGACTCCAAACCCACTTGAAGGTCCTCTCGACTCGGCTCTTCCCAAGTGTAGGAAGGCTCCCTGGAGGCGGCGGCTTGCCGATGCTCTCGGCGCGTCCCTCCGCCGGGCCGGGACTGCCAGGTCCCCTCCGGCCCCCACCCTCCCTCCACCCCCTGCTTACCTGACAGAGCCCGGGTCAGGCCAGGCTCCCCGGGACCACGACGCCGCTGCGGCCACCCCGCCGTTCCCCGAGCGTTCGCCCGCGCGCTCCTCTCAGCAGCCGCGGGGGAAAGCAGCGGCAGTGGCGGTGGTGGCGACAGCGGCTCCGGCTCCCCCCAGCGCAGACCCCACAGCAGCTGCAGCCATCTTGGCACATCCGGCTCCGGTTGCCTCGGCCGCCGCCGCCGCCGACGTGTCCGACCTTTGCGTCACGGCGTGACCCCGCTCAGTCCCGCCCCCGACGCTGGCGTCCCAGTCTTCGCGGAAGCTGGGGTGATTTCTTGCCGGGGAAAAGCTATCCGAGCTCTTTCTGCAGAGTGAGGTGCGTGTAGGAGCAAGATTCCTTACCCACAGGTCAATGTGAAAAATCTATCTTGAAGGCTGGTTCCCGTGCCCTTCCCCAGGGAGGCTCGGCTGTTTCCGTCAATTACGGAGAGAACCGAAGCTGGGGAGGGCTTTGAGTACGCGTGCGCAGTACTTCGGCTTTTACCCGTCGAAACCGAGGAACTTCCTAGGCAGGAGACGGTGGCCGAATTTTTGACACATGCGCAGAACACCCAACTCCACATCCTACTCAATCGAAGGTTTGAAACCGGGACTCTACTGGTTACTTAGACAAGCCGGTTTTCGGCTGCCTTCGTATTCCCTGTGTTCACAAGTTCGAATCCCACTCTCGGGAAATTAGTTTGTCTTCATTGGATCAAAGATCTGGAGCTATAAGAGACCTCGGAAACCATCTACTCCAAGCCATTATTTTTACAGTTAAGGAAATTGAGGAATTTAAGGGCTTTGCCCAGTGTCACAAAAGTAGGCAGAGGTAGCATTTGAACCCGAGTCTTCTGACTCCAAATACAATGCCTGTTTTGCCTAGAGGATGAGGTCCAGGAGAGGATAGTCAGAACCGATGAAAGGCTGTCAAAATAAAATCTGTTCATGACTCTTGTCAACACATCACAACGATGCCTTCTGTCTGCCTTTGCTTTATGTTGGATTTAAGAATTAATGAAGCCATGTGACCTTGCTCTAGTCCCTTAATCTCTCTGGGCCACTGTAACCTCATTTGTAAAATGAGGGGGTTGGATTACGCGAGCTCAGAGGTGCAATAGTGTAGAAAATAGGGATTGAGAAAGGTATGAGAGACTCTGTAATAACTTCACTGCTGGAATTTTAGAACAGGGAGCAGTTTTGCAAGCTTGCCTTGAGTAGGTGATTGCATCATCCACCCAACCTCACATACCACTAATGCTGTTCAGTTTTTCCTTTAGCGGATCGGCAGAGTACCTCCTACGTTGCAAAAGTGACACAGAGACCTTGACTGTCGTGAGACATTAAGTGAAAAAAATAGCTTTGTCGTCTGTTCCCCCCCTCCCCTTTTGAATAACATGATCAAACAGAGCTACTTCACTTTGTTGCGATCTTTAAAAGGGTTTTTTTTTTGAAAGTTTAAACAGATCTAATGTAGCAAATAGTCATCTCTGGTAAGTTAATATTTACATTAAGGGATCTTTTCCGCCTTAATTCAACAGGGCATTATTTGAACAGGGTGGTGCCCGAAACCCAGAGCCAGGTGGCATGAAAACATAGATAAAAATAAACAGTTCTTTTGTCGTCACTTGGGGTGAGTTGGACAGAGTATTATTATCCCTATTTTACAGATGGGGAAACTGAGGCCCAAAGCGATAGGGCTTGCCCAAGTCAAACAGCTAGTAAGTGAGGTCAGCCCTGGAACACAGGTCCCTTTACTTATTGCCCTGCGTACTCTTTCCACTATCCCAGACTTCTGCTCAGAGATTATAATCTTGCAAGAGAGACAAGGCTAACATTCATTGAACAATTAGATGACAATATAGAACAAAATGTGATGTGCTGGCCCAATGTAGCAGAGGAACTATTAAGTACTCTAAAAGTTCAGAAAGGAGAGGAGCAAATGTGCAGAGAAGGCTTCTTGGAGTCCGTGAAGGTTGGGTCAGTTATCAGGAGGTAGAAATCAAAGATAGAAAATTGGTATTGTTTCCTGGTAAAAGTTTCAAGCTTTTGCACAGAGCAAAAAAATTCTTAGTTTGAAAGGGGAGTTGCAGCTGGTTACAGATCATCCCCAGGTAGCTATGAGAATATCTCCCATTGCAGTAGCCTTCTGGTTGGCCTCCCTCCCTCGTCTCTCCCAGCTTCAGTGCAGCCTACACTCGCTTATTAAATTGATCTAAAGTCTGACCTCTCACCTATCACCCCATTTACTAAATTCAAGCGACTCCCTGTTTCTTCCGGGATCAAATATACAATACGCTGTTTGATTCTTAAAACCTTTCATAACATACCCCTTTCCTGCCTTCCCAGTCTTCTTACTCCTTACTCTCTTCCACGTACTCTACTATCAGTAGACGCTGACCTCCTTGCTGTTCCTCGCTCATGCCACTGAACGTTGTTATTGGCTGCCCAGAAAGCTCTCCCAGGATCCTCTTTTCCATCTCCTAGCTTTTCTGGCTTCTTTCAAGTCTCAGCTAAAGCCTTACCTTCTGCAAGAAGCCTTTCCCAGTCCTCCTTAACAGTGTCTTTCAGCTGAGACTGCCCCCAATTTGTCCTGTGTATATGTTTTTTGTATGTAGTAAGGGCTGGGTTGGGGGGGGGAGAGGTGTTAGGGGTAAAAGTGGAAGGTTTACCTCTCTTTGTGTGCCCAGGATTAATAATAATAATAGCTAACATGTAGCACCTATTATGTTCCTTTACAATTATTCTAAGCACTTTACAATTATTCTTATCTCATCCTCACAACAACCTGGGAGGTAGGTGCTGTCTCTCTTTTACAGATGAAGAAACTGTGGCAATCAGAGGGTAAGTGATTTGTCCAGGGTTACACAGCTAGTAAGCATCTGAAGCCAGATTTCAGTTCAGGTCTTCCTAACTCCAGGCCTGGTGCTCTATCCATTGTGCCACCTGGCCCTTAATAGGTGCATAATAAATTCTAATTGACTTACTGATTGCTTTGAAGGATCTCCCAAGGGAACTTTGGTAACTCATTTACTGTGGAACCTTTGATAAATCCCTTCCCCCTATCTGGGCCTCAGATTCCTCTGTCTTAAAATAAGGGATGTGGACTAAATGATTTCTAGGGTCCCTTTCAGCTCAGATTCTGTATGGATCTCTATTAATTGGTACTTGGATGAAAGCAGGTTGACTTTCTAACTGGGAGATCTATCCAAAGATGACCTTCTGCAGTTGCCTCCATGGAACTAGAGTGAGGGGTGGGAATGAAAGCCATCAGGAGCTGACCCTTTCGGTGGAGAGGTGTAAGAACCTAAATATAACCAATAGCCAAGTTGTCTCTATATGACTTGATGGCCAAGATACAAGGGGCCCAGGACAGAAGCTGTAAAGAGAAAAACCCTCAGTTTATGAAGTTGGAATGTCTATTCCTTTAAAAAAAAATGGGCAGCTAGGTGGTACAGTGGGTAGAGCACAGGCCCTGGAGTCAAGAGCACCTGCATTCAAATCTGACCTCTGACACTTGACACTTGCTAGCTGTGTGATCCTGGGCAGGTTGCTTAATCCTGATTGAACAACCACAACAACCGGCCTTTTAAATATGCAAAAAACTATCTTTTGAGTTTGCCATGACTACCAATAATGAGCTCAACTGATTGTTTTCTACCCATCTACATTTGGTAGAGTTTAAGATTTCTTCAACTTTAAGTAATCATGACTTTAGGAAGGTGTCATGATATGATGAATAAAAGGCTGCCCTTGAAGCCAGGAAGATCTGGATTCAAGTGCTTCTTTTAATTCGTACTGGCTGTGTGACCCTGAGCAAGTGACTTACCCTGTCTGTGCTCTGTGCCAGTGGCAGGAAACTCAAATAGAAATAGAGACCACTAAACTGTACAAATGGATCCCTGTGGGTCAGTCTGTCAATCAGTAAACATTTATTTTTCCAGGCCATGTTCCAGGCACTGTGCTAATTGCTGAGGCTAAAAAAAGAGGCAAAAGACTGTCTCTCTCCTCAAGGACCTTACAATCTAATGGGAAAGACATACAAGTAACTTATGTACAAACAAGCTATATACAGGATAAATAGAAAGTAATTAAAAGAAGGAAAGGACTGGGATTGAGAGGTTAGGGAAGGCTTCCTACAGAAGGTGGGACTTAAGGGAAGCCAGGGAGGTCAGCAGTCAGACAGAAGGAAGGAGAATGGTCTGGGGTGGGGGTGGGGGGAAGACATAGCCAGAGAGACTGCCCTTAGCCTTGTTTGAGGGACAGGGGGGGCTGGTGTCACATATTGACTTAGGTAATCCCATATTGACATTATCTTTGCACTGTAGTACTTTCCTTTAACTTTGTTAAATAGTTCCCAAGTTACATTTTCATCTGACTCAGACCACATTCAGGAGTGTTGCCTCCATGTTTGATCCCTCTGCTCTAAGCACCTCTCCCAAACCAGGAAATATAGAGAAGATGCCGTACTGTAAAGTGGTAGAAAGAGTCTCCTCACCATAGGATCCCCCTCTTCCAGTGCAGTCACAAGTCCAGCTCCTATCCCCAATCATGTTTTGTTTTTTGTTTTTGTTGTTCTTAAAGTGTGGGGTCTTAAGATTTAAATTTAGAATTGGAAGAGATCCTTGAGAATGTCTAGTCCAATTTCCTCATTTCACAAATAGAGAAACTGAGGTCCAGAAAGGTTGTGACTTGATCAAGGTCACAAAAACAGCAAATAGCAGAGCTGAGATTTTACCCTACACCTGAGAGAAATAGTGGGAGGAGTTTTGTTTCTGCAAGATAGTGATAGCAGATTATAAGCCACAGGTGACTGGGTCTA
This sequence comes from Phalanger gymnotis, assembly GCA_028646595.1. NCBI lineage: Eukaryota > Metazoa > Chordata > Mammalia > Diprotodontia > Phalangeridae > Phalanger > Phalanger gymnotis. The sequence continues at coordinate 129,191,997 of CM053625.1, read as the reverse complement.
ATCAGAGCTGTGATCTAGCAGAACCAGGCTTCTAATGGGTGAGAGGTTAGAAGCACCTTCGCATGCTTAATGAGCTCTGCGAGGGGGACATGATGTGGGCAGTCCAGGGGATTGCGTCTGGCCAGTAGAGTGCCCGGCTGGAGATTCAAATTGGGAGTAATATAAAGTACTGGGAGTAATAAAAGAACTGGTGTTTGTCTGAGTCCTTGTACTCTTCTGTACTCCATTCAGGGGACGTATCCATTTATTCAGAACGAATAAATGTAAAATACAATTAAAACCTTCCTGGCTTTCCAATGAATATTGTTTATTCCTAGACTAAGTATATTTCTAACATACCCTCTGACTCCAGGCCAGCACTAGACCCATGTGGACTTGTCTCAGGTGAGTCTGGTATATCCATGTGAATGGGAATACTTTCTGGGAGCTGGATAATGCTTCAGGCATGGATTGAAATCAGTGACATCTGAAGTCAGTCAGTCAACATGCTTTTGTTAAACATTATACCAGGTCCTGAGAATATAGAGAAGAAAGAACGTTACATATTAGGGGCAGGTAGGTGGCAAAGTGGATAAGACCTAAGTTCCAATCCGGCTTCAGACACTTACTAGCTGCGTGACCCTGGGCAAGTCACCAGAAAAAAGAAATGAGGCAAAGAATGGCCCCTTTTACCTAGTCAAAAAAAAGTATCAGTCTGGGAGGGGAGGACCCTTCAGGTCTCTGGCCAAAACAGAAACAATTGCTGTTTACACTCACTCTGAGCCATCTGGGCCCAAACAATGACCAAGTGAGGCTTGGTCTGGAACCTCTTGTTTGCTAGTCAATGAGAGCCAGGGTGAATTGGGTTTAAGGTATGATCCTTAAGAAAGAAATCTAGCCCATAAATACCAAGATGGCTTGTAAAGGTTCAGCAATCAAAATTTATATTTGGGCAGAGCACCTGCAAGTAAGGCTATGATACCCTATGTGGACAGAGGGTATAATAACAATTGAGATTTGATCTTCCTTACCCATTAATAGGCCATGTGACCTGCTTATGTCACAGGAAGCCTAAGTCACATGTGGTGGGAGGAGCTTGCTGAGAGAAAAAGGAAAGTGTGTCTCGGGAAATGCAGAGAGAGAGCAGTTAGAGCTGAGAGAAGGAGCAGATGTGTGCTGTGCTGTGAGTGTTTGTGGGTGGCGAGGCCTCGGCAGGGGAGGAGAAAGTTATGGCATGGTGTGGTTCTCTGCTGTGATACTGTGTATTGAGTTCTTTGCTGCTGTGATGGATTGGGCTTATTGGTTTTGGGATCTGGCCCTCTGGTGTCTGAATAAATGGTTTACTTCTACCTTCTATATGGAGAGTCTTTTATATTTTGCGATACAGAACCACATAGGCATATTGACAATTATCTTCTATATTGTGATTATTGCCTTGCTAATACAGAGGGAGAGGAAAGAGGGAGGGAAGGAAGGAAGGAAAGGAGGGATAGAGGGAAGGAGGAGGGAAGGAAGGAGGGAGCTGTGTTGTCCAACTGTAACTGACCAGTTGGGTCCCAGGTGGGGCAATTACTACTCACAGGTTGTTGTTTGTGCTTCATTCTTGAAGGGGACTCTGACATCAGAAGGTGATGCCCTGACTTGCAAGTGAATTGGATTTAAGTGAGAGAGGGTTCTGTAAAGTCACCAGCCTCACTCTGTCCTCCAGAAGCCGTCCGGGTCCAGTGGCAAGACAGATCAGGAGCACAGGAGATGGCCCCAATGCAGTGGAAGATCTTGGCCCTTTTTAAGCTAGGGTCTCCCCCAGGTCTCATTTTGTCAAAGGCAATGTCCATTCAGTGAATAAGGCTAGGAAGTGACAACTGTGATGAATATAGAGAAGCCTGGAAAAACTGATTCAGAGAATTAAGAGCCAAGAAGACAATATAAATCATAACCACAATAATGCAAATGGACAAAACACCCATCACAAAGCAATAAAAAGTAAATGTTACAAAATTACAAATAACAAAAGCATGGCTCCAAGGAAGAGGAAGGAAGGAAAAACAAGCCTTTAGAGGAGAGAGCCATCCCACTCCTCCACGGAGATGGAAAGTCAAAGGTATGGAACATTGTACATATTTGCAGTCTTTTTATGATATATTAATTTGTTTTACTGATTTTTTTACTCTTTAATTACTCTCTGGGAGGGAGCAAGGGGAGGAATATTGGGAAAAATTTTTGCAATGTAAAAACAGAAGATCAATAAAAATTTATTTTTTGAGGCAGCTTGGTAGCATATTTCAGGCCTGGAGCCTGAAATCAGGAAGATCTGAGTTCAAATGTGATGTCAGACTGATCACTAGCTATTTGACCCTGGGCAAGTCACTTAACCTCTTTGCCTCAGTTTCCTCATCTGTAAAATGGGCATAACAACAACTTGTAGGGCTGTTGTGAGGATCAAATGAGATAGACTGTAAAGCTCTTAGCAGAGCACATGCCACAAAGTAAATGCTATATAAATTCTAGCTATTATTGTTTTTAAAGTAAAAATTCTAACAGTCAAGGGAAAAAAGACTATTGCAGCCCTCCAGACAGGAGGTGATGAAAGCCTGAGCTAGGACGGAAGCTGGGTGAGCAGAGAGAAAAGGGCCGTTGTAAAGAGTCAACAAGACGTGGCGGCTGACTGGTTATGGGCGGCAAGGGGATGAGGAAGAAGGAGGGATTGAGGACGATGCTGAAATTGTGACCTGGGTGACTCAAAGGGTGGTATTGCCTGCGGTAGAAAGGGGATGGGTGATGGGGTGGAGATAACGAGTTCTGCTTTGGACGTGATTGAGTCTGAGATGCCTATAGGACATCCATTTTGAAATGTTTAATAGGTGGTTAATGATGCGAGACTGGTACTCTGGAGAGAGTCTAGAGCTGGGTCTCTGGATCTGAGAGTTATCTTCATGGAGATGATAATTAAAGTCTTGGAAAGTGATGAGATTATTGGGAGAGAAAGAAGAGAGGAGGGCCTAGGACAGAGACCCTTGGTGTAGTGACACAAATAGGGGCATGACAAGGAGGATATTCCAGCAAGGGAGAAGAAGCAGCGAAACAAGTAGGAAGAGAACGAAGAGAGGTCATTGTCACAAAAACCTGGAAAAGACAGTGTCCAGGGTGGTCAACAGTGTCAAATACTATATAAAGGTCAGGAAGGATGGATTTGGTGATTAAGAAATTATTAGTGCTAGAAGGCTTGCATGTAACTATGATAATAACCACTGGTGGTGGAGCTATAAATTGGGCTGACCACTTTGGAAAGCAATTTGGAATTATGCCCTGCTAAGCATATACCACCTTTCCCTGCTCAGTGCCTCCCCACTCCCCAAAAAAACCCAATCAAAGAGAGAAAGGTTCCATATACATTAAAAAATACATGTGTGGAGCAGCACTTTTGTTGTGTAGCAAAGAACTGGAAACCAAGAAGATATCCCTCTGTTGGGGAAAGACAAAACAAATTGTGATACATGAATATAGCAAAATATTACTGTGGTACAAGAAATAATGAAGAATTCAGAAAAGCTTGAGAAAACCTATATGCACTGATATAGAGTACAGCAAGCAGAACCAAAAAAATGTCATACAAAATGACTACAACAATGTAAATGGAAAGAAAAAAAGAAACTGAGTGCTGTACATTCAGCTTTGTTCTAGAGAACAGAGGAGAAAATGTACTTGTCTCCCTTCTTTGCAGAGGTGGGGAATTCTGGGTATAGAAGATTGATGGATGTGTGTGTTCATTTGCTCAACTTATTTTTTTCTCTTTGCTACAAGAGATGGCTTCCTGGGAAGGGAAAGGAAATATTGCGATGCGAAAACAAAAGATCACCATGAAAAATTTTTAAATGAAAGAATAGTGAAGTCACTGGTAACTTTAGAGAGAGTAATTTCAGTTGACTGGTAAGGTGGAAGCCAGGTTGCAAGTGGTTGAGAATTAGTGTGAGGTTGAAAAATAGACACAGAGAAAGGAAATTTTTTTTAGGAGTTAGGTTAAGAAAGGGATGGCAGTGTCAAGTGAGAGTTTTGTTTTGTTTTTTAAGATGGAGGACACCTGTGTGTGTTTGGAAGCAGTTGGAATTGATCCACTCTCCTTAGTGTGAGGGATTTTATTAGCCCCTATTACATGTGGATAAGGAATCAGCAGCGAAGGAAGATGAGAGGACGAAGGATTAGGAATGAGGTGACAAGATACAGGATGAAAGGAGGGGATATTAGGGAATAGGGGTTAGATGATAAAAGTCCTTTCCAGCTTTATTGTACTATGGGTCTATAGGTGATGAGAGGCTGCTGAGGGGTTGGGGGTAGGGTGGACAGATGAAGATAAAGGAAACGAGTGAATTAAAAATGAGGTTTCTGGGGCACAGTGAAGAAGTCCAAGCCACTGTAACCAGTAGGAAATGAAGGGTTTGCACCGCTTTTTTTCCATTCCTTGAGACAAGCTCTTCTATTCTCATCACTATGCTACTAACTCAAGCCTGGATACCACCTCTCTTAGTCCCCTTTCCCTTCTGACTGGAGGGCTGGAGGGTGGAATATCTCTTCTCAAAGCCTTCTTTTATGGAGGGGAGAAATTGGATTTTCAAATCACTCCACTTTTTGTCTGCTGCTTTGATGGGTTTCGATTCCTTGGGACCCAAAGGATTGCTGGCTCTCCACCCTTCTTCCTGTCTCCTTTTGTGTTTTGTCTTTCCCAATAGAGTGTAAGCTCCTTGAGGGCAGGGACTTTTTCTTATTTGTGTGCTAGCACCTGGCAATTTGTAGGCACTTACATAGTTACTGAATTGCATTCCAAGGGAAGAGTCCAGCTGGAATATATTTGAAAATGACTGATGTAAAATCCGGAGGCATGAATAACACTTTTGAAAGAAACAAACAAATTCCGGGGCATCCACCTCCTTAGTGAGTGAGCTTCAAGCCCACCGTTGCTGTGCAGGATCATAATAACCATCCCCACAGAGAAGAATTTGAAAAATAACCTGCACTACTTGGTGACCGTTATTACAGCCACATAGAGTCAAAGGGTTCAATTTGCTTACCCAAATTATATTATTTGAAGAAAATGAAGCTTTCATGGCAAGTAGATAATCATCATCAAACTTATCCAGGTTTTCACAAAAAAAAAAAATTCTCTTTCACTCCTGCCCAGCCAGCAAAGGCTTTTCAACTAATCGATAAGAATATTACTGAACTACTGCATTCAAAGCCTTATCCCTGATGTAGGAAAAGTAAAACATGATCACTGGATCTGGTGTCAGAAGGCATGAGTTTGAAACCTAGCTTTGTGACTTACTACTTAGGTAACCTGGGGCAGATCAGATTTATTTACTAAGCCTCAGTTTCTCCCTTGTAAAATGAAAGAAGTTGGACTAGGTTTAGAGACAGCTAAGTAGGACAGTGGATAGAGTGCCAGGCATAGAGTCAAGAAGACCTGAGTTTAGGGGGGTGGAGCCAAGATGGCGGCTGGAAAGCAGGGACCTGCTTAAGCTCCCCCCCAAATCCCTCCAAACACCTGCAAAAAAATGGCTCTGAACAAATTCTAGAGCTGCAGAACCCATGAAACAGTAGAGGGAAACAGGTCTCCAGGCCAAGAGAGCCTGGATGGTCTCCAGGAAAGGTCTATCGCACGGTGCTGAGATGGGAGGGCAGCCCAGTGTGGGCCAAGCCAGGACACACCAGACCCTGAGTCAGCCAGCCGGAACAGGCCTTGGGGCCATGGAACAGTGAGGTGGAATTTACCAGACTTCTCAACCCACAAATGCCAGAGAGCAGGTTAGGGGGAAACCGAGGAATTGAATTCAGAGCAGTCTGGCTGCCAGCTCTGGGGGTGGTGAAAGTGGTGCAGCGGTGGTGGTGGCAGCAGCAGGAAGCTCCTGAGGCTGCTTCCAGAGCACCAGTGTCATCCGCTTCCTGAGTCCCTGGCTCACATGGTGGGAGGAATCTAGCAGTAGAACAGAGCAGGAGTACAAGGAGCACTTTGTAGGCACAAAGGCAGATTCTCTTTCTGTGCCCTACTTGGATCTGTATTGTGGTCCTGGTTGGCGGTTCTTGGGGGAGGAGGAGTGCTGCTGGGACAGAGCCTGGGGTGATGGTGGAGTAGAAGTAGCTCTGAAAACAGCAGTGCTTGGACCCTAAAGCTTGGGACAAAGTCCTCTCTACTCTACAAGCAGTCATATCCTGACCAAAAGCTCAAGGGTCAAGTAGTTGGCTGGGAACATGAACAGGAAGCAAAAATGAACTCAGACTCAAACTCAAACTCTAGGTTCCTTTTTTGGTGACAAAAAAGACCAAATCATACAACCAGAAGAAGTCAACAAAGTCAAAGAGCCTACATCAAAAGCCTCCAAGAAATATATGAATTGCGCTCAGGCCATGGAAGAGCTCAAAAAGTATTTGGAAAAGCAAGTAAGAGAAGTAGAGGAAAAATTGGGAAGAGAAATGAGGGTGATGCAAG
>CM053625.1:129168918-129185040 GCA_028646595.1 Phalanger gymnotis | reverse complement strand
AGGGGGAGGAGGTAATCAAAAACAAACATTTTTGAAAAGGGACAGGGTCAAAGGAGAAAATTCAATAAAGGTGGATAGGTTAGGAAGGAGCAAAATATAGTTAGTCTTTCACAACATGAGTATTGTGGAATGGTTTTACATAATAATAGTATGTGGCCTATGTTCAATTGCTTGCCTTCTTAGGGAGGGTGGGTTGGGAGGGAAGAGAGGAGAGAATTTGGAACTCGAAGTTTTAAAAACATGTTCAAAAACAAAAAAAAAGTTTTCTCATGCAACTGGGAAATAAGATACACAGGCAATGGGGCATAGAAATATCTTGCCCTACAAGAAAAGAAGGGAAAAGGGGATGGGAGGGGAGTGGGGTGACAGAAGGGAGGGTTGACTGGGGAATGGGGCAACCAGAATATATGCCATCTTGGAGTGGGGGGGAAGGGTGGAAATGGGGAGAAAATTTATAATCCAAACTCTTGTGAAAATCAGTGCTGAAAACTAAATATATTAAATAAATTAAAGAAATAAAACAAAAAAAAATAATTGGAGAGGCATCTTTAGGCAGAAGCAAAGTGAATTTATTTTACAAACCTCGTGAGATTTGGGCATCGCCTCCACTAGGATGAACTAGTGAAGGGAGCCAAGGCACAAAGGAAATGCATCGATAGATATACCCTTAACACAAAGATTCCTGCCCACCTCTATCCCTTCTTGCCATTGGCTGGGAGGCAGGCTTACAATCTAGGTGTGAAAATACAGAGCCAATCCATACATACTTTCCTTATTTGGCTACTGATGTGGCCGTGATATGGCTAAAGAGAAGGAATGAGGAAGGAAAGGGTGACCTTCCTGTAGCAGAGGACAAACAGCTCACAGGTAGTCCATTATCTCCCTATTTGGTAAAATTCTTGTGCTGGCACTGAGAGAGGGGGAAGGGAGGGGCACCTACAGCTTCAGGCCCTGACTTTCCAGAAGTTAGGTAAGTCACTACAAGGTTAAATTCCAAGCCTCTCCTACTCCCTCAGACATTCCCTATTCCAGAAATATGAGAAGAGAGTAGCCCCTATATTCTTACCCTGTGAAGTCTTCACAAATTATATCCTTTTCACTCAAAGCCATCCCTGCCCTCCAGGCTGTGGTGGTATGCTGGAGCTAGTTCATTGTTAAACATTTACCAGCACGTGTCTGCCTTGAAGAGTTCACAGGGAGACAGCGTATGTATAGATAGATAGACACAAAGTAATCTGAAGGGCAGAGAAAATAGTATCCCTGGAGAGAATTAGGAAAGGGGCTTAAACAGAGTCATGAAGAGTTGGGATCTAAGAGGCAGGATTAGGAAGGAGTACGTTACTGGCACTGGGGACTCCATGTAAAGAATTCCTGTTTGACCACAGGATCCTAGAGAAGGGTTAACCAATGTGAAACAGTAGGAGACAACATATGATTCAAGTGGCAGAATGATCATTGCAAAGATTTTCGGTAGAAACAGAAGACACCATTTCTTGGTCAATCAGATTTGGGATAGGGCAGAGAATATAAGGGTACAGCTAGATAATTAAGGTCACAGATTTAGAATGGGAAGGCAGGCACCTTAAGGCCATCTAGCTCAACCTCCTTATTTTACAGGTAAGGAAAATGAAGCCCAGAGTGGGCCCAAGTGCCTTGCGTAAGGTTACACGGATAAATGGCAGAGGGGAGATTTGAACCCTGGTCTCCTTATCCCAAATCCAGGGCTTTTTCCAGGCTCTACTAGTATCTGATTACATGACCTTAAGGAATTTTACTCCCCATCTTTGGACCTTAGTTTCCCCATATGTAAAAATAAAGGATTACACTAGATGATTTTTAAGTTTCCTTCCAGCTCTGACCTTCAGGAATTCCTCTGAGCTATAAACATGCGTTAGAAAATCGACTCTTTATCAGACAAAACGCTGCACTGACAGCGCTCTGTCAGCAGGGAGAGACAAAACCCTGCCAGAGCTGTCAGCGCTGAGGAGGAGCATTCCTCTGGCCCCAGGGAGTTAGGAAACCTTTCAGCATCCTTCTCCATGTGGTCATAGAACTGGGAGTCTGAAGGGACCTTATGAGAAAATATATTCTCTCTTCCCTGTTAAGAATCCTCTCTCTATCATTCCTCTGGGATGGATCTTGCACCCTCTACCTGAAACTGACTTCCTTAAGGAGCAAAGGCTTCTAGGTAGTCCTGATTTTTAGCCTATGTAGAGCTGAAATCTCTCCTCCTGTAACAAAGGAAAGAGAGTAAGCATGGCGTAAAGGAGAGAACTTGGAATCAGAAGTCCCAGGTTTGAAATCTTTCTTTTTTTTTCATTTGTAGTAAACATTTTGTTTACTGACCAATACAGTAGTTCTAAAACCGTAGCTCCTGGAAGAACCATTTGTTTTTGCCTGTCTTGTACCTTTCCTCAAACTTGACCTTGGCCTCCCTCCTTGCCTTATGTTTTAGTGCAGGGTCACGGAACACATCCTTGTTGACAACTGTTTTGTCCAGTGGAATATCCACAGAGTATCTGGTGGGTATGAGGTGGTTGTAGTTATAAACTTTCACGAAGGACTTGATTTTTGATCTTTTGACAATCTTCTTTTTGCCCATTGCTGCAGTCACTTTTCGAGGGTAACGGTCAATACCTGCCACCAAGGCATGGCTGCAAGGCCTGTCGGAAGTCCCATCATCAATGTTCTTGACAATGATGGCTTTATGGCCAGATTACCATCCAGCTGGGACCAGAACCACCTTCCCGGGTTTCATGAACTTGCCCATTTCAACACGAAGCAGGTCACTCTACCCAGATTTGAAATCCGATTGTGTCTGATAGCCCTAAATCTCAAATCCTACAGAACTGTCTTATTAATAAGCTATTAGCATTCCACTCATGGGTTCTGACTCTGTCCTCTGGAATCACACAAAATGTTAGCTCTCCCTGCATGATAGCTATCACATATTTCAAGACAATCATTATACTACTTAAGATCACAGGTTCATAACAGCTGTTAAATGTCTGAGGCAGAATTTGAACCCAGGCCTTCCTGTTCTCAAAAAAGAGCTTTATCAATTGAATCACTTAGCTGTCTCTAAAGTCCTCTCTTTTCCAAGTTGAATATCCCAGGCTCTTTCCATCTGTCCTCTTATGACATGATTTTGAGTCCCTTCAGTAATCTTTAAAATCTTAATTTTTTATTATGACCTTGATTATCAATAATCACAAACATATAAAAAATATAAAGAACAGAAGTATATATACATATGTAACATATATATAAAGAACAAAACAAAATTGATTATGAAATTGAGCTGACTGCTATGATATGCTTTGTTTTTAAGCACGTATGCAAGTCAGTAATAAAATTGCCTTGTGTTCTTCTCTGAATACCTTTTTGTTTTCTTCTGTGTATCTTTAATGTTTTATTGATTTCTTTTTTTCAATCTCTGTCACTTCCCACGACCTCACCATACCTCTCCCCATAGAAGAGCTCCCTTATAACAAATAAATATAGTCAAGCAAAACAAATCAATACATTGGCCATGGTTGGCTTTCTTTCTGTTCCTCACACAACACTCCATCCCCAGTCTGTGCCTTTGCGCCAGCCACCCCAGGATGCCTACAATGTCGTCTTTTCTTATTTATGCCTTATAGAGTCTACCGCCTCCTTTTAAGATGCAGCTCAAGCACTGTCTTCTGCATGAAGCCTTTTCTGATCCCTCCAAATGCTAGTATCCTCCTGGCCAAACTAATTTGTATTTAATTTCTTTGTATATATTTATATTTATGTACTTTCTAATGTCCTTTTTGTTTATGTAGTTTCTGCACATGCTTGCCTCCTCCATTAGAATGTTAGTCCATTGTGAATTCATTGTCAATTCTTTCTCCTTGTGTCCTCAGTGCTTAACACAGTGCCTGGAAAATGGTTGGTACTTAAAAAATACTTGTTGACTAATTGGTTAATATCTCATTCAACACCTCCAGTTATAATCACTGCTGCGCCATAAGACAGGAAACACACATCACTTCATCATTAGTCTTCTGAAGTTATAATTGGCCACTGCATTGTTCAGTGTTCTAAAGTCTTTCAAGTTGTTTTCTTTACATTGTAGGGGTCAGCATATAAATTGTTTGCCTAGTTCTGCTTATTTCACTCTGCATTAGTTTACATATGTCTTTATATGTTTCTCCTTATTCATATTTCATCAGATCATAGATTTAGAACTGGAAGGTTCTTTGGTGGCTATTGATTTCAAGCCCCCTCATTTTACAGGTGAAGAAACAGAAATTTAGAAAGGTCAAGTCATTTGCCCAGAGTACCTGCCCTGTGTACAGGTTTGAGGTAGGATTTGAAACCACGTCTTCTTGACTCCAAGTTTAACACTGTTACCCCCTGCTTGGCCTAGCTGCCTCAATTGTCATTTCTTACTGGCACAGTAATGTTATATCACATTCGTATGCCCCAGTTTTTTAAGTACCAACCATTTTCCATGCACCGTGTTAAGCACTGAGGACACAAAGAATTCACAATGATTTCACAACGGACTAACATTCTAATGGAGGAGACAAGTATGTACAGAAACTACATAAACAAAAAGTAACCATTCTCCATCTGATGGTCACCCACTTTGATTCCAATTCTGTTTTTACAATAAAAACTACTACTATAAATATTTTTATTCATATGAATCCTATCTGTCTTTGACAAATTTGGGGGAATATGCATATAGTCATGGTATCGATGGGTCCTACAATTTTTCAGTGTTCCTCTTAAAACGTAGCACCCTGAACTGGACATCATATTTTAGCTGTTGTCTGAGATGGGTAGATGATAGCATGATTCTGACCTCCCTCATTTTTTTGTTTTGTTTTTTGGCAGGGCAGTTGGGGTTAAGTGACTTGCCCAAGGTCACACAGTTAGTACATGTGTCAAGTGTCTGAGGCCAGATTTGAGCTCAGGTCCTCCTGACTCCAGGGCCGGTGCTCTACTTACTACTCCACCTAGCTGCCCCTCTCCCTTGTTTTTGGCTCCAGAATTCTAGTTACACATTCTCCACTAACATTTAGCTTATATAGAACGCCTACCTTTTTTCAAGGCTTATTAGCTTGTGTCACCTCTCACTGTTGGCCTTTCTTGATCTCCTTAAGTAGTTAGTGTTCTTCCTTTTTTCCCCAAAATTACTTTGTATTAACATGACTGATACAGAAATATATTTTACATGATTGCATATATGTAGCCTATGTCAAATTGCTTACTGTTTTAGAGAGAGAGGAGGGAAGGGAAGGAGGGAGAAAATTTGGAGCTCAAAAAATTTTTTTAATGAATGTTTAAAATTGGCTTTACATGTAACTGGAAAAAATAAAATGCTATTTAAAAAAGTATAAAACAAAAGTTAATATTAATGAATACTAATTAAATTTTTTAAAAATTATTTTGTGTTTACTTCCAGATATTTCATGTTTACTTATCCAGGAACCTGTCCCGGGTAAAAGTAAAGGATCTGTTTTCATTTTTGTCTTTGTCTTTGCTAGTACCTATCCTGTCATCTATTAGGTAAATACTTGTTAAATGGAATTAGGAGCTTTGTAAAAACCCAGAATTTTAAAAATAAAACCTTAGGAAAAAGCTAGTTTTTTGTTTGTTTAATTCTGGAATGCCGGTCATTCAGCTAATAAATATTTATTAAGTACCTACTATGTTCCAGGTGCTGTACTAAGTGCTGGGGACACAAAAAGAGGCAAAAGGTAGTTCCTGCCCTCAAGGAGCTCACGGTCCTATGAGGAAGACAACAAGCAAACAAATATATACAAACAAGCTATATAGGGGATAAATAGGAAATAATTAAGGGAGGGAAGGCACCAGAATTGAGAGGTTAGGAAATACTTTCTGTAGAAGATGAGATTTTAGCTGGGTCTTAGCTAGGGAAGCCAGGAGGCAAAGATTTGAAGGGAGAGCATTGCAGGCATGGGAGCTGGTCTGTGAAAATGCCTGGAGCTGAGAGATGGAGTCTTATTTGTGGAACAGCAAAGTAGGACAGTGTCAGTGGGTCAAAATGACAGGGAGTAAGGTGTAAGAAGACTAGAAAGGTGAGGAGAAGGAGTGGTACTAGGTTATCATAACCTAGGGCTTTGAATGCCAAGTAGAAGATTTTGTATTTGGTCCCGGAGGCTATAGGGAGCCACTGGTATTCATCGAATTAGGAAATGACATGGCTGGCCCTGCACTTTAGGAAAATCATTTTGGTAGCTAAATGGTAGATGTGTTTTGGAGTAGGGAGAGACATGAGGCAGGTAGACTTAGCAGCAGGTTACGGCAGTAGGCCAGGTGTAAGGTTAAGGTAAAGTAGTGTAAGGTAAAGAACCCACACTAGAGTGGTGGCACTATCAGAGGAGAGAAGGGAACATACTCAAAAGATGTTACAAAGGTGAAATCAACAGGCCTTGGCTAACAGATTGAATATGAGGGGGGTGAGAGATAGTGAGCAGTTGAGGATGACACCTAAGTCGTGAGCTTGAGGGGACTGGGAGGATGGTGGTACCATCTAGAGAAATAGGAAAGGTAGAAGGGGGAAGGGTCAAGATGGGAATTAAATCCATGGGAGCTAATGAGATCACTAAGTACCATAGACAGAAAAGAGAAGAGAGCCCTGGACAAAACCCACATAAGTCGTGTAATTCAGAATAAGGAGAATGTCCAGACTTGAAAGTGCATATAGACAGAAAACAAAACTCACCCTACTTGCTTTATTAACAAAACCAAGCAAAGGTCTCTCAACTTTGAACAAACTTCAGGTGTAAAAATCCAGATTTTCACAAGTGGTAAATTGGGGTGGGGGGTGATTTTCTCCTTTACATAAGAATTTCTCTAAAATAGGAATTTCCACTTATTCACATAAAACACAATTTTATTTGTAAAAATTCTCCTCACATCAGTGTTTAGGAACATAACCAATCTATGAAAGAAAATCCACTTACGGTTTTGTTTTGCTTTTTAAAGTAACTAGGTTTTTGCCCAAGTGGTAACAGGGATTAGCAGAACCAGCCAGCAGCTTTTTGATCTCCCAAAATAGATTGGGAAGGGTGTGAACATATCTGTTGCTAATAACACAGTTTTTAGAAGCGGAGGATGAAAGTCCATGGGCTTTTAAGGAATCTGAGACCCTCCAAAACACTGCCTTTTCAACTTACATCAGCACCACAGTGCTGAACAACCATAATGCTTTTAAGTCAGCTTTGGAAATAAGTTTAGGTGAGAGTAGACCAGGTCCTTTTCTTTACAGAATTCAGTCTGTTATCACAGGATAAGGCAAACACACAAAATCAAAAGAATATCAGAACAACAACAAAAAAAACTCCAAAAGGGAAACATAGGTAATAGTAGTATAGAAAAATCACATGGTAAAGGCATCAGAGAGGTACAAAACAAAGCGCTATGTGAAATGTCCAAGTTGTGGCAGAGGAGGGAGGCTTCATCAAGGTATTGTTTCGGTTATATTTTAGAGAATCGATAGAAATTTAACAGGGAAAGTTAGGCCACTCCTGGCTTTAGGGAACAACAGTTTGAGTAAAGACTTGGAAGCAGGAGAATTCGGGGCATATTTTAGGAGCTGAGAGAGCAGTTTAGCCAAAGCTACACAAACAGTGTAGAAAAGAGTTCAGAGAGGTAACCAACTGAGATTTTGCAAAGGATTTGAAAGAGAAATCCTCTTTGAAAACAAAAGGGGGAAATTATGCCTGGGAGGGGGGGAGTTATGCCCAGATCTTTCTTCTTTATGATTTTGCCATAATAAACACCTTCCATTCAGAAATTAGAATGAGAATCTCTGTTCTCCAGGGGATGATCTTCCAGCCTCTTCCTCCCTGGAAGAGGAAACAGAAGGTGATGAAAGCTTGGATTGGATCCAGTGAGAAATCACTTTTCTAAAGTCTTTTATCTTTGCTTCTGAGAGATGTTCCTGAAAAGTGGCTAGAATCACAACCACTTCCTTTATCTCAGGGTCCTTTGAGCGGATATGACTGATACAGGCTGCTTCTTAGAATTTAAGAGTTGGAAAGGACCTCAGAGTCCATCTAATCCACCCACATCTGATCTTCTACGACATAACCACCAAAGTGGCCATACAGCCATTGTTTGACTATTTCTAGGCAAGGGGAATCCATTACCTCCCTGAGGAAACACATTACGTTTTTAGATAGCTCTAGTAGTTAGAAATTTTTTCTTTGCATCAAACTTCAATCAGTGTCTTTGCATTTTCCGTCTATTCCTTCTCACTCTGCCCTCTGGGGCCAAGAAGAAAAGCTAACTTCTTCTGCGTGACTGCCCTTCAAATACTTGAAGACATCAAACATATCTCCTAAGTCTTCTTTTCTTCAGGCTAAATATCCCTACTACTTTCAACCAATCCAAATATGAGTCCAGACATTGAGGCTTTTTACTCTCCTGGTCACCTATCTTGATTCTCTCTAGCTTCACAATGTCCCTTCCTAAAATGTGACATCCAAAACTGATAGGATAGGGTCTGCACTTATGATTTCATTAGTGTAGAGAACGTGTGACAGAACTGTATCTACTACTACAGCATCTTCTCTTCAAGTTAGAATCTTAGAGTTTCCTAGAGCACTGAGAGATTCATTGACTTGCCCCAGATCACACAGCCAGTATATGTCAGAAGTAGGACTTGAACCCAGGTCTTCTTGACTTCAAGGCCATCTCCCTATGCGTGGCATCATGCTGCCTCTCTATTTGAGCTGAATGTAATAAATGCAACAAGCATTTATTAGGTGCTGTATGTCAGGCATAGTGCTAGGCCCTGAGGATAGAAACAAAGATAATAATAGTAGAGTCTTTGCTTTCAAAAAACTTGCTTTCTACTGAGGGTAGAGGGAACAACATGTATGAAGATAGGCAAATGCAAAATACATACTAGAAATTAGGGAAAATCAGTGAAGGCAGTTATGGGTGAGCTGAGCCTTGAAATGCAGTTAGGCATTCCATAAGCTGGAAGTGAGGAGGAAGAGTATTCCAGGCATGAGGGGTAGACCCTGTGAAAAGAAAGGGAAGTAAACCAAATTACTAGTATCAAAAATGAAAAGAATGAATGCACCACTGATGAGGATGAAATTAAAGCAATTTATAGGAGCTATTTTGCCCAATTATATGCCAATAAAACTGATAATCTTTAGTGAAAATGAATGAATATTTACAATAATATAAATTGCTCAGATTAACAAAAGAGAAATTAGAATCCTAAATAACCTTATCTTAGAAAAATAAATTGGATAAGTTATAAATTAGTTCCCTAAGAAAAAAATTGCCAGGACCAGATGGATTTACAAATGAATTCTTTAAAAAAAAATTTTTTTATTCACTTTAAATTTAAATACAAAATGAGAAAAGAAAAAAAAAAACCTTTTCATGCACACAACTGAACATGAGAGGATTCATTATAAAACAATAAATTTCCATTTCAAGAAAACATAATAAATACTACACATTACTTTCAAAGCTACCCAGCTTTTCTGTGCTTCCTTCTAGGTTTTCTTTTGTTCTCTGCTATGCACTTTTTATTTTTTTTTCCCTCCTTCTCCTCTCCTTCCCAGAGAAGGCCACAATTAAACACAAATTTATATACATATACATACATATCTATAAACACACACATACATAAGACCATATTGTGAATATTTCTATTTCTCAGTTCCTTCTCTAGGAGTGGTTAGCATCTTCCTTCATAGGTCTAAGTCTTTCTGTGTTTTTCTAAATCAACCAACTCATAATTTCTTATATCACAGCAGTATTCCATCACAATCATATACATACAGCTTATTTAGCCATTCTTCAATTGAAGGGTTTTTATCATTTTAGCCAATCTGATAGGTATAAGATGAAATCTCAAAGTTATTTTAATTTGCATTTCTCTAATCAATAAAGATTTGGAGTATTTTTATTTGATTATATATAATTTTGATTTCTTCATTGAAAAACTGCCTATTTGTATCCCTTGACCATTTATCAATTGGGATATGACTCATATTCTTATAAATTTGACAAAATTCTTTATATATTGCAATATTAAATAATATTGGTGACACATAATGTAGTTTCCCTATTTTTCTCTTTTAATTAAATCTATTTTAGCCTTGTCTAAGGTCATGATTACTACCCCTGCCTTTTTTACATAGTAAATTCTATTCTGGCCCTTTATTTTAACGCTATGTGTTTCTCTCATTTTTTATTGTGTTTTCTGAAAGCAACATGTTGTTGAATTCAAGTTTTTAATCCATTCTGCCATCCATTTCTGTTTTATGGGTAAATTCATCCCATTCACATTCAAAGTTATAATTACTTCTGTATTTCCCTCCATCCTGTTTTTCCTCAATATCCTTCCTGCCCTATTTGCCCTGTCCCTCCTCACTCTTCTAATTTACTTCTGCCTGCTATCTTGCCCTCCTATTCCTTAATCTACCTACCCTTCCCTTATACTTTCCCCATACCTTGTACCTTAATGTACCTATTTTTCTAAGAGTTTCTCCCTTATCCCCTGACTCCTCCTAATTCTTAATCTACATACCCTTCTAAAAGTGCCTCCCTCATCCTATCCACTTAACCTCTTATTTCTTTTTAAATTTAGAAGACTTTTATACCCTTCTAGATATATACGTTGTTTCCTCTTTAATCTATTTCTTATAAGAGTAAGGTTCCAGCACTACCAGCCCTCCACCCCCACTTACTTCTTCTGTATCAATTCTTCTTCTCATGCCTCTTTTGTGTGGGATAATTATTCCTTTTTATCTCTCCCAATGCAGTTTTGTTTTGTAGGATTACCCTAGAGCTCATCTCAAGTCTTTCTTTCAAACTACCCAAATAATGACAGTCATGAGAGTACTGATAATATTTTTGCAGATAAGAAATAAACAATTTGATCTTATTAAGTCTCTTATAATTGGTCTTTAATGTTTACCTCATATTTCTCCTGGATCTTATATGTCAAATTTTCTATTAAGTTCTTCTCTTTTTGTCAGAAGTAGCTGAAAGTCTTTCAATTCATTAAATATCCATTTTTTTTTCATTCTGGATTATACTTAACTGTGCTGGATAACCCCAGTTCTTTTGCTCTATAAAATATAGTGTTCTAAGACCTCCAGTCTTTCAACATAGAAGCTGCTAGGTCTTGTGTGATCTGATCATAGCTCCACAATATTTAAATTGGTTTTTTTTCATGTTCCTTGTAATATTTTCTCCTTAACCTGGGAGCTTTGAAACTTGGCTATGATATTCCAAAAATTTTTCTCCTGTGATCTCTTTCAGGTAGTGATTTTCTATTTCTTCTTTATTTTCTTGTTTTAGAACTTCAGGGCAATTTTCCTTAATAATTTCTTATAATATTGTATCAATATTCTTTTTTTATCATGACTTTCAGGTAGGACAACTGTTCTTATGTTGTCTCTCCTTGATCTGTTCTCCAGAGCAGTTGTTTTTCTGATGGGATGTTTCACATTCTCTTCTATTTTTTCATTCTTTTGGTTTTGTTTACGATTTCTTGTTGTCTTATAATGTCATTAGGTTCCCCTTGCCCAATTCTAGTTTTCAAGGAATTATTTTCTTCCTTAAGTTTTTGATTCTCTTTTTCCAGTTAGTTGGCTCTCTTTTCATAATTTTCTTGGATTACTCTTATTTTTTTTTCTTAATTTTTCTTTGATCTCTCTTAATTGATTTTTAAAGTCCTTTTTAAGTTTCTTTCTTCCAAAAACTCTTTTCAGGCTTGAGACTATTTGACGTTTCTTATTGAAAAAGAAGTAGATTTTTTAGCTCCACTATCTTCCTCTGAATATCTCCATAGTAGCCCTCTATAGTTGCATTCTTTCTCCTTTGCTTGCTCATTTTTATTTTTGTTTTGTTTTATTTTTAGCAGCATATTATTTTAATCAAATACTAGTCCTGAAGTATGGGGAATTATACCCCAGGCCTCAGGTCCTTATTACTGTTATTTTCTAAGCTCTCTCCTGTGGTCCAACCTTGGGCACTCCTCTCCACTCCTTAGCCATAGCCAGGGATCCCAGCCATGCTGTACAGCAAATGCTCTTATTACCTGCGGGCTCTCCAGATTTCCTGTAAACTTCAACTCTCCTCTTTGCCCTGGAACCAAAATCAGGGTCCCCAACCCTCTGTTACCACACTTACCAGGCATGTGCTAGCTCCTTCTTCCCTGCAGCAGCAGCCTGGGACTATGTCTGGTCAGCACAGTTGTACTTGGCATCCCTCAACAGGAGAAGGTCCTTCAATCTTTTCCTACTCAGTTCAGCACTATCTGTGAGGTGAAAGTTCCTGAGGATGCCTCCAGACTCAGCTGCCCCTAGGGCTTTTGTTTGTTGATTCCACTGAGTTGAGCCAACCTCTACCCCAGGAAAGTCAAGTCTTTTCTGAGGTCTCTGCAGGTTGTCTTAGGAGGACAACTGCTTTACCCCTACTTTTGTTTATTTCTGCTGCTCTACAATCACTTTGAGGCAATGTTCTATCCTTTCTCTGTGGAGGAAATTTGGAGAGCCTGAAGTCTTCTGACCTACACCACTATCTTCTCAGAATCCTCTCCCAGAAATGAATTCTACCAAACATTTAAAAAACATTTAATTCCAACACTATATAAACTATTTGGAAAAACTAGGTAAAGAAGGAGTTCTACAAAATTTCTTCTGTGACACAAATATAGTTTTGATACCTAAACAAGTGAGGTAAAAACAATGAAAGAAAACTTTAAACCAATTTCCCCAATGACTATTGATGCAAAAAGTTTAAATAAAGCACAAGTAATGAGATTATAGCAATATGTTACAAAGATAATACATTATAACCTGGTGGGATTTATACCAGTAAGGCAAGGCTGGTTCAATATTAGGAAAACTATAAGCGTAATTGACCATATTAATAATGAAAATAACAAAAATAACATAGTTATCTCAATAGATACAGACAAAGCTTTTGACAAAATATAACACCCATTTCTATTTAAAACACCAGGAAGGAATAAATGGTGCTTTTCTTAAAATAATAAATAGTATCTAAAACCAAGAGTAATTATCTGTAATGGAGATAAACTAGAAGCCTTCCCAATAAGATAGGGGTGAAGCAAGAATGAACATTATCACCACTATTATTCATTATTGTGTTGGAAATGCTAGCTGCAGCAATAAAGAAAAAGAAATTGATATAGAAATAAAAATAAGGAAACAAATTTATCACTCTTTACAGATGACATGATGGTATATTTTGTTGTTTTTTAGTCATTTTTCAGTCATATCCAATGCTTTGTGACTTTTTTGGAGTTTTCTTGGCAAAGATACTAAAGTGGTTTGCCATTTCCTTCTCTGGCTGCTTTTACAGATGAGGAAACT
The DNA here is from genome assembly GCA_028646595.1 of Phalanger gymnotis. Taxonomy (NCBI): domain Eukaryota; kingdom Metazoa; phylum Chordata; class Mammalia; order Diprotodontia; family Phalangeridae; genus Phalanger; species Phalanger gymnotis. The sequence continues at coordinate 129,171,661 of CM053625.1, read as the reverse complement.
GAGGCAAGCAGGATTAAGTGACTTGCACAGAGTCACACAGCTAGGAAGTATTTGACACTGGATTTGAACTCTGGATCTTCCTGACTCTAGGCCCAGTGCTCTGTCTAGCTGCCCTGATGGTATACTTAGAGAACCCTAGAGAATCAGCTAAAAAACTAGTTGAAATAATTGACAACTTTAGCAAAATTGCAAGATATAAAATAAGCCCACATAAATCATCAGAATTTCTATACTACCAACAAAACATACCAGGAAGAGATAGAGAAATTCCATTTAAAATACTGCAAGATATCCCCTACTTTCCACTTATTTGATCAGACAAATCTAAGAACTATAGGAACACAATTGCAAAACGCATTTCATACAAATACTAATTGCTTATGGGTAGGCCAAGCCAATATAATAAAAACGACAATTCTGCCTAAAATTAATTTACTTATTCAATGCCATACCAATCAGATGACCAAAGAATTATTTTATAGAGCTAGAAAAAATAGTAACAAAATTCATCTGGAAGAATAAAATGTTAAGAATATCAAAGGAATCAATAAAAAAAACCATGAAGGAACGCAGCACCAGATTTCAAACTGTACTACAAAGTGGTAACCATCAAAATCATCTGGTCCTGCTAAGAAATAGAATGGTGGAGCAGTAGAATAGATTTGGTAAACAAAACTTAGTAGGAAATGACCATAGTAATTTAGCGTTTGATAAATGCAAAGATCCGAGCTTTTGGGATAAGAACTCACTATTTGACAAAAATTGGTTGGAAAACTGGAAAGCAGTTTGGCAAAAACTAGGTGTAGACCTACATCTTACATCATATACCAAGATAAGGTCAAAACGTGGACTTGATTTAGACATAAAGAGTGATATCATAAGCAAATTAAAGGAGCATAGAATAGTTTACCTGGATGTATTTATGACCGAAAAAGAGAGAGCATTACAGGATTTAATATGGATAATTTTGATTATATTAAATTGAAAGGGCTTTGCACAAGCAAAATCAATGCAGCCAAGATTAGAAGGAAAGCAGGGGTGGGGGAGGGGGATTTGCAGCAAGTTTCTCGAATAAAGTCCTCATTTCTCAAATATGTAGAGAATTGAGTCAAATTTATAAAAATAAGAGCCATTCCCCAGTTGATAGTCAAAGGATATGAAAAGGCATTTTTGAGAAGGAAAAATTAAAGCTATCTATAATCATATAAAATCATATAAAAATGGCACTCATCTAGGTGGTGCCATGTTCAGCCCCAGTGCCAAGTTCGTGAAGCCCAATGGCAAAAAGCCAAGTGAGTTCAAGTCTGGCATTTCATAGATTCGATTGGAGTTAGAGATGAACTCTGACTTAAAGGCTCAATTAAGAGAGCTGAATATCACAGCAGCTAAGGAAATTGAAGTTGGTGGTGGCAGAAAAGCTATCATCATTTTTGTTCTAGTTCTTCATCTAAAATCTTTTCAGAAGATCCAAATATCACTAGTTGGTGAATTGGAGGAAAAATTCAGTGGCAAACATGTGGTCTTTATTGCTCAGAGGAGAATTCTTCCTAAGCCAACAAGAAAAAGCCATACAAAAAATTAGCAAAAGCACCCCATGAGCTGTACTCTGACTGCTGTGCATGATGCAATCCTTGAAGAACTTGTCTTTTTAAGTGAAATTGTTGGCAAGAGAATCTGTGTGAAACTAGATGGCAGCAGACTCATAAAGGTCCATTTGGATAAAGCACAGCAGAACAATGTGGAGCACAAAGTAGAAACATTTTCTGGCATTTATAAGAAGCTGACAGGTAAAGATGTTAATTTTGAGTTCCCAAAGTTCCAGCTGTAAATGCAGAAATGATTAAATAAAGTCCATTGTTCATAAAAAAATGCTCTAAATCACTATTGGTTAGAGAAACACAAATTAAAAATAACTTTGAGGTGACACTTCATATTTACCCAACTGGCTAACATGACAGAAAAAGAAAATAAATGCTGGCGGGGATGTGGAAAAATAGGGATACAAATGTACTGCTGCTGAGGTTCTGAACTGCTCTAATCATTCTGGAGAACAATTTGGAACTATGCCCAAAGATCTATAAAACTGTGTATATACCCTTTGATCCAGCAATACCACTACTAGGTCTATATCCCAAAAATTTGATCAAAAGAAAAGGAAAAGACCCATATGTACAAAAATATTTATAGCAGCTCTTTTTGTGGTGGCAGAAAATTAGAAATTGAGGGGATATCCATCAATTGGGGAATGACTGAACAAGTTGTAGTATATAGTTGTGATGGAATACTATTGGGCTATAAGAAATGATGAGTGACTTTTTGTGGTGGCAAAGAATTGGAAATTGAGAGGATGCCCATCAAGTGGGGAATGGCTAAACAAGTTGTGATATGTAAATATAATAGAATATTATGGTTCCATAAGAAATGATGAGCAGGCAGATTTCAGAAAAACCTGGAAAGACTTACATGAACTGATGATGACTGAAGTGAGCAGAACCAGAACATTGTACACAGTAACAACAAGATTGTGTGATAACCGGGGGTGGAGCCAAGATGGCGGCTGGAGAGCAGGGACTAGCATGAGCTCCCTGCCAAGTCCCTCCAAAAACCTATAGAAAATGGCTCTGAACCAATTCTAGAACTGCAGAACCCACAAAATAGCAGAAGGAAGCAGGGCTCCAGCCCAGGACAGCCTGGACGGTTGCTGGGTGAGATCCTTCCCACACAGAGCTGGGAGCGGAGCCGA
>CM053625.1:129086898-129168418 GCA_028646595.1 Phalanger gymnotis | reverse complement strand
GTGGAAGGGTTATACATAATGATATGCATGTGGCCTTTGTTGAATTGCTTGACTTCTTAGGGAGGGTGGGTGGGAAGGGAAGAGGGGAGAGAATTTGGAACTCAAAGTTTTAAAAACAGATGTTCAAAAACAACAAAAAAAAAGTTTTTGCATGCAACTAGAAAATACACAGGTAATAGGGTATAGAAATTTATCTTGCCCTACAAGAAAGGAAGGGAAAAGAGGATGGGAGGGGAGTGGGGTGACAGAAGGGAGGTCTGACTGGGGAACAGGGCAACCAGAATATACGCCATCTTGGAGTGGGGGGGGTAGAAATGGGGAGAAAATTTGTAATTTAAACTTTTGTGAAAATCAATGCTGAAAACTAAATATATTAAATAAATTAAATTTAAAAAAAAGATTGTGTGATGACGAACTTTGATAGACTTAGCTCTTCTCAGTAAAGCAATGATCTAAGAATTCCAAAAGACTCATGATGGGAAATGCTATCCACATCCAGAGAAAGAACTATGGAGTCTGAATGCAGATTGAAGGATACTGTTTTCTTCTTTTTTGGTCTTTGTTTTTTTCTTTCTCGTGGTTTTTCCCTTTTGTTCTGACTCTTCTTTCACAATATGACTAACGTGGAAATATGTTTAATATGATTGAACATGTATAGCCTATATCAGATTGCTTGCTGTCTTGGGAAGGAAGCGGGGAAGAAAGGGAAAAGGAAATTTTAGAACTCAAAATCTTATAAAAGCAAATGTTGAAAACTAAAAATAAATAAGTGAACGAATTTTTAAAAAGAAATGATGAACAAGATAGTTTCAGAAAAACCTGGGGTAACTTAATATGAACTGATGCAAAGTGAAGTGAGCAGAATCAGAAGAAGATTGTACACAGTAACAAGAATATTGTAAGGATGATCAACTGTGGAAGATTTAGCTACTCCGATCAATACAATGATCCAAGATAATTCTGAAGGACTCGTGGTAGAACATGCTATTCGCCTTCGGAGAGATAAATGGTAGAAATCGAATATAGTTTTTAAAAATTTATTTTTCTTCTTTTTTTAAGCTAATATAGAAATATGTTTTTACATGATTTCCCATGCATGATTGATATATTCCTTGCCTTCTCAAAGAGTAGGGAAGTGGCTGCAAGAAGGGAAGGAGAGAATTTGGGACTCAAAAAAAAATTTGTTTAACATTTAAAAACCTTTAATATTGAACATCAATACCTCCAGCTAAACTTTCTCAGCAGTCAAAAAATTTTTAAAGTTACTATTAAAAATAAGTTATAAATGAAAAAATATTTTAAAAAGAAAAGAAATGGAGGTGGGAGTTGGAATGATGTGTGCAAGCAGGCCAGTTTGTTTGGAATGTCAAATAAGGAGAATAAGATGAAACAAATCTGGAAAAATAGGTTGAAACCAGACTATGAAGGATTTAAAATGTCACAACAGAGTTTCTGTTTTATATTAGAGTCTATAGGGAGTCAGCTACTGAAGCTTCATAAGCAAGGGAATAATTTATCAGACCTATACTTCAGCAGTATTAATTTGGCAGTTGTGTAGTGGATGGATTAGAAAGGGGAGAATTTGATGACAGGGAGATCAATTAGGAGGCTATTTTAGTATTCCAAATGAGAAGTGTCGAGGATCTGAACTAAGGTGGCACTCTAAGGGAGAGGGGAACGATTGAAGATGTGGAAATAGAATCACCCAAAACTGGCAACTCCTGGGGCAGCTAGGTGGTACAGTGAGTAGAGCACCAGCCTTGAAGTCAGAAGGACCTGAGTTCAAATCCAGCCTCAGACACTTGACACACTTACTAGCTGTGTGACCTTGGGCAAGTCATTTAACCCCAATTGCCCTGCCTGCCCCCTCCAAAACAAAAACAAAAACCAAACAAACAAAAAATTGGCAACTCCTTGGATACAAAGGTTTAGGAAGAAGAGCTATGGACAACTTTGAAGTTTTGAATCTGGCTGCCTAGACAAGTGTCCTTTACAGGCAAAGAGAAGTTAGGTAGAGGGGTAAGCTTGGGGTGGGAGGGGGAAGGTGGAGTAGGAAATTCATTCTATTTACTGTATTAAGAATGAGATGCTGGGGGCAGAGCCAAGATGGCAGTTGGAAAGTAGGGACTTGCTTAAGCGCTCCCCCAAATCCCTCCAAATACCTTTAAAAAATGGCACTGAACAAATTCTAGAGCTGCGGAACCCACAAAATGGCAGAGGGAAGCAGGTCTCCAGCCCAGGACAGCCTGGATGGTTGCTGGGAATGGTCTATTGCACAGTGCTGGGAGTGGAGCACAGCCCAGTGTGGGCTGCACCAGGACCAACCAGACTGGGAGTCTGGCGGAACAGACCTGAGGGCCATGAATCATTGAGCTGTGGCAGTTACCGGACCTCTCAACCCACAAATGCCAAAGACCACGGAGCAGGTTAGTGGGAAAACTGCTAGATCAGGGTGAGAGTAGTCTGGCCCCAGCCCTGGGGGCGGTGGAGGTGGCACTGGCAGTAGCAGGAAGTTCCTGCGGCTGCTTCCAGAGCTCCAGCATCAGCTACTTCTGGAGTCCCTGGTTTACACAGTGGGAGGAATCAAGCAGCAGATTGGAACAGAAGTGCAGGGAGCACTTTGCTGGCACAGAGGCAGGTTCTCTTGCTTTGCTCTGCTTGGATCTGGGTCACAGTCCTGGTTGGCGGTTCTTGGGGGAGGAAGAGCACTGCTGGGGAAGAGCTTGTGGTAACAGTGGAGTAGAAGTAGCTCTGAAAACAGCAGTGCTTGGACCCTAAAGCTTGGGACAAAGGACTCTCTACAAGTAATCATATCCTGACGAAAAGCTCAAGGGTCAAGTAGTTGGCTGGGAACATGAACAGACAGCAAAAACAAACTCAGACTATAGAATCTTTTTTGGTGGCAAAGAAGATCAAAACATATAGCCAGAAGAAGTCAACAAAGTCAAAGAGCCTACATCAAGAATGAGATGCTTATAGAACATTAGGAGAGAAATAAGGGCTGGATAGGTAGATTTGGGAGACATCAGCATAGAGGAGATTACTAAGTAAAGGACATTGATAAGCAGACAGGAGAACCAGGCAAGAACAGTCATAAAAACCCAGGGAAGAGAGAGTAACCAAGAGAAAGGAGTTAGTCAATAGTATGAAGTTACCCAGGTCAAGGATGAAGCCACCCAGATTTGACAATAATAAATTATTGTTAACTTGGCGAGAGTAGTTTTAGTCAAGTGGTGAGGTTGGAAACCAGTTTTCAAAGCCAGAAAAGGGAGAAAGAAGAGACATAGACAGTAGCCTGCAGGCTAAGTGATAATCTTTTTTTTAAGGATGAGGAGATCTAAATGGTTTTAGGCAGCCAGGATGGTACCAATAAATAAAGACAGATTGAAGATTAGAGAATAAATGAAAGGGCAAGCTGCATATTGGAGATGAGAGAATGGGATTATGGATACAAATTGGTGTTGGCAAAGAGAATGTTCTCTTCCTTGGAGACTGGAGCAGAGGAGAAAATGGGGGATAGTGAAAGGATCTCAAAGGTAAGATTGCAGGGAAGAGGGGGGCAAGAAAAGGGATCTCCTAAGGTCTCCATTTTCTTGGTAAAGTATGAGGTGAGGTCCTTTGCTGAGAGGGATGGGCAAGAGATTGCTTGATGATACAAGGTTTAGAACAAGTGATTCATGAAGTTCAGGACTAATGCTGTGAATGAGTGTGAAAGACCCCATCAAGTACAAATATTGCCATGAAATACTGAGCTGTTGGGATAAGAGAACAAATTTGTAGTTGACCCAGTTAGCATGTTGACCCAATTGTACAACTTCCTCTGGTGGTGTTTAGCAGCACAGGAGCAGGAATGGAAAAAGCAAATGGTGGAGGTAAATCCAAGATTGAGACTTGGAAAAGGATAACTAGCAAGAGCACTCCAATGTGTCTGACCAGGAGAAAACGAGACAGAGGCTTCACTGCCTTGGTCCTTAACACTTTGCCCCTTTCAATGAATTCCTTGAGGACTGGGATTATTTCATTTGTCTTTGTATGTATAAGACTTAGCACAGGGCCTGGCACATACATAGTAGACACAATAAATGTTTGTGGGTTGATTGAATGCAGCCTATAATTACGTTAGGGATTCTATGGTATTCTCAGTTTGGTGTCATTGTTGTGGCCAAATCTCTGATTAAACCAATTTGGTCTTTTATGCTTTAGGTGCCCCTTCTGGGATTGTTAATGACTTTTCTTTTAGGAAAGACCCTCATCTCCTTCCCCTTGGGACTGGGATCATGATCCACCACTTAAACTGATCTCACGGGAGTTGGAATCCCTCCCCACCAAAAAAAAAAAGCTAGATTTAGAGTCTGTCTCACAATAAATATTTGTTAAGCACCTATTATGTGCTTGGCACTGTGCTAAATGTTGGAGGATATAAAGAATGGTAAAACACATTGCTATCAGGGAACCCACAATCTAAAGGGGGAGACAACATGCAAACAAATTTGTATGAACAAGCTATCTGCAAGATAAATTGGAAACAATCAACAGAGGGAATGTACTAGAAGGAGGATCAGGAAAGGCTTCTTAGAGAAAGTAGGATTTTAGTTGGGACTTGAAGGAAGCCGGGAGGCCAGGAGGCAGAGATGAGGAAGGAGTACATTCCAGGCTTGGGGAACAGCCATGAAAATGCCCTGGAGTCTGGAGATGGAGTGTCTTGTTCAAGCAAAGGCAGGAAGGCCAGTGTCACTGGATTGCAGCATACATGGCAGGATTGGGATGGGGGTCGGGGAGGGCAGGGAATGTAAAGTGCAAGAACAGTGGAAAGGCAGAGAAGTGCCAAACAAACTATTTTGTATTTGTTCTTGGAGGTGATAGTGAGCCACTGATGATTTTATCGATTGGAAGGGGGGAAAGAGTAACATAGTCATACTTGTACTTTAGGAAGATAACTTTGACAACTGAGTGGAGGATGCACTGGAGTAGATGGAAAGATGGACAATATGATAAGGGGGCAAAGGACTCTGGAAGAGGAAAAGTGTCATCACCAGGGAGAACAAAATAGGGAAGGGAGGAGAATGTAGCTAGTGCAGTGGTGATAGTCTGAGAAAGAACCAAGGGACTGGAGGTCATGATGTGGATGAAGAACAAGGTTTGAGAGAGGTATATTTACAATAGATTGTGATCAGATAAGGGAACTTCATAATTAGTGAATGTTGAAGTGCTACATTTGTGAGTGATGGCAAGATCAAGATCATAACCACATTTGTGTGTGACTGAAGTGGGCTGGAATAGGAGGTCTTGTGGAGTAACTTGGGGAACCATGAGGTTAGGGTGTTTGGGGGAATATCAGTATATATGAAGTCCCTTAGTATGAGGGTAGGAGTTGAGGAGGAAGGACTTATCAACCAGGTACTGAGCTCATTGAGGAAAGAAGGGCAATGTTGTAGAAGCTGGTAGACAGCAGATATGAGAATTTTGATTGGGTGGTAGATATAGACTGAATGAACTTCAAAGGAGAGGTTACTGAATGATAGTGGCAGAGGGAGAATTTGGGAGTAGCAATGGGGAGCAAGAAGTTGCCCAACTATTTCACCTTGACCAATGAGTCATGAGTGAGGAAAGCTCTCATCAGGAGGGAGTTAGGTCTCAAGAAGAACCGGAAGATGGGAGTAGGAAAGGAAAAGTGTAAAGATGAAGGCAAATTTGTTGCCTATGGATGGAGCAGGCATTCCAGGGGGCACATGGTTAAGCAGTAGATAGTTTTAGAGTGGGACATTGCAAGAATAGGAGTATCAGGTGAGGTAAGGTTTGATTGAGGGGAATGGAATAATGTCAGGTATTGGGGGGTCAGGAACAGGGCTTTCATGATGATTGTTATAGGTTCACAATTACTGGGATGAGGAAGGTATGACTGGGCATAATTGTTTTCGTTATTGAGGAATGAGTTTACATAGATTCATAGGGGTTTGGTCACAAGGTGGAGTACACTCTTGGGGCCCTAGGCAGTTCACATGAGAGGACAAGTGTGCTTGGAGCTGAAGGAATGTGTTACTCGCCTTCCCCCAAGGGAGATGACTAGGCTAGAGACTTAGTGGAATAGCCATTCTCCTCCCTGGAAAGGAGAAGTCTGGTACTCAGTGGTGGTATTTCTTCTCTTGCAGCAGGAGGTAGGAGACCTGGCTGGATGGAATGTTTTCTTCTTGCTCTAGAATTTTGCAGAGGATATTGCTGAGCAAGATCTGGCCCTACCCTGAAGGACCTTACAATTACATGGAGAATGATAGAATAAGCATGTAATTACATGGGGAAGAATTTGAAAAATGCCACAAGAGAAGTGCAAAGTGTCATCCATAGTAAGGAAAAATCACTTTGGCGGGGGTGGGGGGGTGGGTGGCAGGGGCAGGGGGAAGAGGAGCAAAGTGATCAGGGAAATCATGGAGGTAGCTGCATTTGAATGACATTTAGGGAAGACACAAACTGAACAAAGCTAATAGCTCTCTTGTCAGATCATGAACCCAATTATACTTTAATAGTTTATGCTGCTTGACACTAAGAAGTCTCAAAATGGCAGTCTGGACCTTACTTAAAGCAGACCATTTCTGGTTTCCTGACCTCCATGACTGAGTCTCTAGACACACATTCTAATTTGCTGAAACTTCCCAAAATTTCTGGAGAAAGGAGATACCCTAAACTCTCATCTCTACTCCGGTCTTCCCTGACTTGGGAAAGCTGTTTCATATCTCTAACTTCAGAAGATTCCCACTGCCCTTCAGCCATCTGTTTCTAGAACACAGAATTCTGCTCTTTGCTTTACAATCCAAAAAAAGGTGGGGGGTGGGGGGAAGAGTACCAATCACCATACCCAGATTTAGTAAAATCTAGATGACAGAATCATTTATTGCAAATCAGTTAACAAAAACAAACAAACAAAAAGTACATAATTTTTTGTAATCTACAATTTTACATGTAGACAACTTTATTAAAAGGTCTCTTCTGTAAACTACAGTCTAGTTTATAAAACATGAAAAGAATCAACATCATATGATGTTTAGTCATGCACTTTAGGGATGCCATAACATCACTGTTTGGAAAGGTGCAGGCTTGAAGTACTGGCCGTCTAAGTTGGCCTGATAATCCAAAATGCAGGAGAGTGCTTTTCTTGGTTAACAAACATACATCCCTGCACATCCAGGCAATTCTTTAGTTGCAGGTGGAGCAATATTCTGACATCCTAATTGGCATGAAATATTTAAAACTTGTTTATTTAGATTTTTGAAACAAAATCCACCTTTTAAAAATTTATTTACAAACATTTAACTTGCCATAGGCTTATACGTTAGATTATATGATTCCTCTTTTTGCCTCCCCTCACGCTCAAGCATGTGTCACCTCATAACTGAGATACACCACTGGGAACAGAGAGGGTCCAATGGCCAACATTACATTTAAAACAACTTCATTACCCAAGTCCTGAGCTGCATTTCTCACTCACTCTTCTAGTCCTTAGGACTAGAGGCTTCAGTGTACTACCCAAACCAGATATAACATCAGCTTACCATAAACAACCTACATCCCAAAGCTAAAAGGGATGTCTGGGTAGGACTGAAGAACACAGCCTAGACTGGTATAATGAATTTGTTTAAAAAAAAAAACCACCAAAAAACCTTTATGCAGGTAGCTAAAGTGTCCTGGAAAACTTCCTATAATAAATAGGAGCAGAAAATCAAGGTGGGGTATACCAAACCCCAATCCCAGAACTTGTTCATTCAATTATCTGCTGAACCTGAAAAAAAAAAGACATTAAAGGTGAGGTGTTTCTTTTCCTTTGTTGATGCCATGCACAGTCCTGTTTTATGCCTTTTTTTTTCCGAACAGGTGGCATCTAAAGTATGAAATCTATTAGCTTAACAATGAGCATAGGTCTGAAGGCCTGACTGCTCATATCAGTGTTTAAATAAAAACAAAAACCCCCAAACCTTTTTTTTTGAAAGAATAAGAACTTGAAACTACATAATACTGAAATTGTAAACAAAGATTCATGATTGGTACCATAAAATGTATCCTCAAGGAAACATTTTACGCACATTTCAAAAAACCATTCCATTTTAAGATACCTCAAATTCTTATTAAAGCTAGACATGCAAATTAATACAGGGCTTCTGCTGAAGACCTCAATGTGTGTTTCTTTTTTTTTCTTTTCTTTTAGGTTTTCTTGAAAATTTAAACTTTTACAACTTCTACTCGCAGAGACAGATGTCAGTCCACTGATACTGAAAACACTGAAAGATGAATAAGGCAATGGGTGGTACTGGCAGGTGTGGGATGGGGCCAGGGAAAAACTGCAGTTTGGGGGAGCTTTTCTGCATAGGTGGTTTAAAAATAACTCTTTCCCCTCTCCTCCCTTGCTATCATTTATCTCTGAATTTAGAAAGATTATCAATAAATAAGTATAACTTCTAAATCATGAATCTTTGCTTATCTTTACAAACACAAAAAATCATCTTATTAAAGAAAATCATTTTTCTAAACAGCTAATTTTGTCTCAAAACAAACTTTTTGCCTTGAGCCCTACATAGAACATATAAATAAAAAGGCAGTGTTTTCATGTAAAATAAAAGTACATAAATAAATACTAAAAAAAATTAAAATTTTGTCTTATTCTGTATAAAAACATATAAAAAAAAGAAAAAAAAATTGAATCCTTCAGTCAAGTCACATTCCCCAATGTCTTCTTTCCTTTCATGGTTCTTAGGAAAGAAAAAGATATCAAGTTTTGTGGTGAGACACACACCATGTGTTCACTTAAAAGCATCTGGAATGTGCGCTATCTGTGACTGCATGCTGGTAGGTGGGCTTGATATGCCTTCTGACCAGTCGGAGATGTTGGAATGTGGAGAGGAGCTAGACCACTGGTCTGGTGACTCTGGGGATGGGGTCAAGAAAGGATGATCAGGAACCTGAAGCTGGTGACTGGGGGTGTTGTCCATGGGGGAAGAGTAACTGTGTTGAGATGGCGGTGTCAAGAACTGAGTAGTGGTCATGGGCTGAGAAAGAGAAGATGGCAGGGTTGTTGGCAGGATCTGGGTCTCCTGTGGCAGAATGGTATGCACAGCCATGCTACTGCTCCCCAGCTGTTGTACATCTTGTTGGTTCAACTCACTGCCAAGGAAACTCTGGCCAATGTGGCCCGTCGTGGAGCTTGTGTTGTGCTGCTGTTGCTGTTGCTGCTGCTGCTGCTGCTGCAAATTTTGCTGCTGCTGCTGCTGCTGCTGCTGCAAGTTTTGCTGTGGTTGCAAGTTTTGCTGTGGCTGCATCTGCTGCAACTGTTGGGCCTGCATCAGGTGGGGCTGGGTGGCCAGCCGTGTGTTAGGCATACCCTGGTAACTCATCATCTGGGACAGGGTAGTTGAGGAAAGACCATTGTGGAGTGGCCCTAAGATGTTGTGCTGGAGGCTCTGGGCAGGTGGATTCAGAGGTCCAGCTGGGATGTTCCCTCTCAGTGGATTATACTGATTTTGGACCATCCCATTCTGGAGTCGTGAAAGCCATTCACATTGCCCATTTAGGCTGGCTGCTCCGCCAACTGCGAAATTCATAGACCCGCTATTCATTACTGAGCTGGGACTAGAAGCAACAGGAAGGTGAGACAGGCGAGGTGGCACGGCATCAAAACCCAAGCGGTTGGCACTGCCCAGTGCAGCCATCTCCTGCTTCCCAGCCATGTTCAGGTGGTTGATGCTTAGATGGGCATCAGGCATACCAGGTAAGTGGTTCAGGGGCATGGATGGGGACTGCTGGAAGGGGGAAGTCATTAGTGGTGGAGAAGCCACATCTGACAGGTAGCCATGGGGCGACTCAAGAGAGTCAACAGGGGACAGAACACTGGAACTGTCCAAAAGGCAGCCCTTCCCATCTTGAGACTTTTTCCTACGGGCCTTGATGTCTTTGGCATCCTTGCCATTACAACTGAGTCCCTTGGTGCTGGGTTTCCGGGCCTTCTTGCCCTGGACAGCTGGCTTCAGGTTGCCAATGTAATTGTTAGGGGAGCAGAGTGGAGGAGACAAGGTGGGTGCCCCCAGTGGCCCGTTGTGCAGGGGTGGGCTGCGCACCAAATTGTATTCATCCAGAAGCCGCACAATGTCATGGTGCATCCGCTCCTGAGCAATATCGCGAGGCAGTCGATCCATGTGATCGGTTATGTCCCGGTTTGCAAAATGGTCCAGCAGAACTTTGGCAGTCTCATAACTCCCTTCTCTGGCTGCGAGGAACAGAGGTGTTTCTTCCTGAAGGAAGAGGCACAGAACAAACAAGTGTTTAGGAGAAAGTCAGCAGAGGTTTCTGCAGTACCCTAGCTGAATTTAAACTGTCATCCAGAATGATTTGCAATTATGAGCCCTGGGAGGGGACCTTAAAGTTCACAGAGTCCAACCTCTTCATTTTACAAATGAATAAACTCGGCTCTAGAGAGTGGAAGTGATAAGTAGATGTCAGAGGCAAATTTGAACCCAGGTTCAAATCCAGTTTTCTCTCCACTGCACCACCCTGTCTACACTTGTATTACATTTGGCAGCTTTTGAGTCTAACATGACAGTCTGCTTTCCATTTTATCCAAAGTGAATGTTTTAGTCCAGGAGAGGTCTCTCCATCATACTGTGTGACATATGAACTCATGGAAGACAAACTAATTTCAATATTAGCCATATCATAATTAGGCAAGAATTTTAAATGATTTAAAGCAAACATTGATGCATCCTAAAACCAAGCTTAATTACTTGGCATCTTGGATCAAGATTCATATTATTACATCTAGATCCATTCTCCAGAAGGGACAACAAATCAAGCAGGGTAAAGCTGGACCGACAGGCTTCCATTTCCTCATGCGCACAAGGGAGCTAACAGTGTCATTTTTCCCTGCAGTTGCCAGGCTATTGGGTTGAGAGGATCAGATGAGAAAGAAGACGTTCTACCCTCTCACAGTGGTAGGGAACCACGTGTCTACTCAAAACTGAAAACTTGGTCAGAACTCATAGGTTCGCAGGATTTAGAACTGGAAGGATCTTGGAGGTCAACAGTACAATCCCTTTATTTTACAGGTGTGAAAACAGGCCGAGAGGACTTTCACATGGACGTGCCCCCAAGTCCTTTGACACTAAATCCAGCTCCCTTCCCCCCCTGCTGCCTCCCCTGCACCTCCTCATGAAACTGGATCAAATTAGACTTTTGTTAGCCTTTTTCACCATCATTTTCCTTATCTTTTCTGATATGGTTCAGACTGAAATGACTTTGGGACAAGTCCTTATCCTGTTCTTATCCATTTACCTTTAGTTACTTAAACTTATGTATATTCTTTATATAGTACGTATTATATAAAGAATATATCCTTCATATAATTTACTCTGTGTGTGTGTGTGTGTGTGTATGTATGTATTCCTTAAAGTTTGCTTAAATGCTTTTCCCAATTCATCTCCACAGTAAGCCTGTGAGTTAAGTGCCTCAGATATTATCATCCTCATTTTATAGATACAGAAACTGAGGCTCGGAGATTGAGTGACTTGCCTGTGGTCCCATCGCTAGCTAATAGCAGTCAAGATTCAAATCTAGATCCTTGTGATTCCATATCTAGTACCTTTTCCATGTGTTACTACATGTCTTCTAGCTCTGGGATCTGGTATACTTAACTTTTAAAATAGCAATGCCTCCCTCCCACTCCCTACCCCCCGCCACCCTTCTTGAGTTGTCGCTGTGCATGGAACCATGCAGTCTCTTGTATACCTTGTTGTTCTGCATATCCTTATTTGCTCCATTTTTCAGCAGTACAACAGCAGCATCAACATTATTTACTGCAGCAGCCCAGTGCAGGGCAGACTTGCCTAGGGGACAAGAAGGTTAAAACATATTTAATCAACTGTTAAGGAACAAGAAACATTCTTCCCATCTCACCCCCATGGCTCTCTTCTTACTACCACTGGCTAGCTTCCATGCCCCAGGGCCTACCCAGATCATCGACTGCATTGACATCTGCATGGGAGTTGATCAGGTCCTCCAGCATGCCCTCCACTGCCAAGCGGGCAGCCAGGATCAGTGGGGTGGTCCCATCGTGCATTCGAGCATCCAGATCTGTAGCTCTATTCCGGATCAAGATCTAGGCAACAAGAGAAAATGAGAATTTAAGAATCAGGGAGGTGACAAGGAGGAACACAACTGCTGAGACACGTATCAAAAGACCAGGTGCCTGGCCAAAGCGGAACGCAGTGTTAGCCACATAGGAGGCCTGAAATATATTCTGAGCTTAAGTGAAAGAGGAAGAATGGTGAATTCTAAAAGAGGGAATAGATAGGGCCTTCTGATATATGGGTAGTATGTACACGACTTAAAAAGTATCTTCTAATCAACACCCCCCATCCCCCATCCAAAATCCCCTTTCAGGGGCCAAGATTCTTATTCTACAGTAAGTGATCATATGGAATAAGGAAATCTCCCTGGAGAAGGCACACGGTGATAACCTCTAAGTGATCTGAAATGCCTGATACCAGAACTTCTAGAGCTGCTGCTGCTTTTTTCTAAGGTGGGTGGATTAGATGATGACTAAAATCCCTTCCAGCTCTAATGCCTATGATCTTTTCCTGAGAAGAGATTCTGACACAGAAGAGAGGACAGGAAGGGGAAAATAGCCACAGGAGTGGCTGATAGCCCTGAGATTTCTTCAGTTACATCACGTTTGGCTAAGCATGACCCTTAATACAGGGTCAACAACCTATTGAAGTCTGAGCATCCCTAGGCCTAAAGGCTATATCTAGTGAGTACCTATTGTGTGTGGACCTTTATACTGCCTACAGTAGCATGGAGGAGTTATGAAATATGGGGGGGGGGCAGTGGGGAGAAGGGACAAATTAAGAAGGAAAAAGGAAGAAAAACAATCATGCACAAAGACTGTAAATGATCCTGGCCTTCAGGTAGGTCCTGAGCAACACAAGCAGGGATATGTAAATTAATCTTATTTTAGATGCATTAGGAAAGCTCATCATACAGAATAGCATTTTGTAGTAAATCATCATTTCCTATTTTGTCATTTCATAAATCCAGCCATTCACTAACTGCATGGCTTCACTCCTCTTACTCAATTTCCTCATCTGTAAAATGAGGTTAGACTAAATGACCTCTAGAGGTTCTTCCAAATATAATGATTCTAAATCCATGTTTTTACATATTGAGGTTTGCTTCATGATCCTGGTGGGCCAGGCAGGGAAAGAAGATTCCTCCTCCTTAAGAGAAAATTGACTTTCACCAACTCCTGTAGATTCCCTCCACACAGGACAGGTACTCAAAATCAGAAATCTATTATCATTGTGGGGGTTCCTGTGCCTCACATTCATTCACTGCACAGGACAAAGAAACTGTCACAGTAAACCCACCTCATGGCCACAGGGAATATCTCTGGCCTAAAGACAGAAGGGAGGGGCCACCAAACGAGAACAAGAGCGGCTGGGTGTGGATGTTGCTGGCTTGGTGAGAAGAACCAAGAAGAGACAAAGTGCAGTGTTCCCAGGGCTCCCAGTGACGCCAAGGCGCCAGATCCTAGAGAAGAGCTTGAGGTTCTCCCCGCTCCCTCTGATTTCCCAGTAAACTCTCTTCTGAGGAGACTGCTTGGGAGGGACCATAATTACCCTCCTTGACATCATCTCATAAACTTAAGGATGTCCCCAAATGCCTCGTCTCCCCTGGTAACCTGCTATGGCCCCACCATCTAGAGATTTATTTAACCTCATGTTTAAAGACCAAAACACCTCTGGGGAGAACAAATTCCTTAAGTTTACATCCTAATGTGTGAAGCATGAGAATGCCCCCAGTTTCTGTCTAGTTCTATTACACAAGGTTTAGTGTTCATTCTCCATCCCTCTTTAGCCATTTATACCACACTTGGAACACGTGCCCATCTCACACCTCTCAGAAACCTTTGTTCCCTTCAAAACTCTGCTCGAGTGACATTTTCTGCGTAGTACCCATGCCATAGCAGGAGCTTAGAAAATGCTTGTTGATACCTTCTTAGCCTCTATCCAGAAGTAATAATTTTCAGCTAAGTTCTTTTGGGGTTTATAAGAAACCGTCACACAAATCCCATGCCCCCAACCAGCCTTGGTCCCAGAAGTTCAGGAAAGAAAGAAGATGAATGCTTCAGAGCACCTGGCAAGCACCTACCTGGAAGACCCCCTGAGCATCAGCAGACACAGCTGCATGGAGAGGAGTCCGGCCCATGTTGTCTTGAATATTGGCATCTGCGCTGGCCTCCAGCAGACGCTTGGCTGCGTCTGAACGGGAGTAGCGAGCAGCCAGATGAAGGGCTGTCTCCCCAGTTCGGTCTGTTTGGTTGTGCAGGCTAGCTCCCTGGTAGATGAAGTCTGAGATGACAGCTGGTGCATCCTCCTCCTCTTCACTGTTGCCTGTCTCTAGGCCCCCTCCACTACATGAAGCAATCATCAAGGGGGTGAATCCATCTATGGGAGAGGAAGGTGATGTCCATTTAGTCTCATATTGCTGTAGTTTTTACTTTCCAAAGAGACAAACTAGAGCTCTCTTCTTCCATCCAAATTTTATCTGAGGGTGGAGCTTAACAAACAGAACTAACTCTTGGATTGTCAGTTCAGTCACTGACCCCCACTGTCTCATTTCATTTAATATCTGGGCTTCTATCCACCAAAAAGCCCATATGGAATAAGGTTTTTAAAACTATGATTAAGAGAATGCTCTGGCAGCTTGGGTAAAACATCGTTTCTGGAGACAAGAACATTTAAATATCCCGTGTGCTACTCAAAACCTGAAATTAGTGAATTGTCCTAAAGAGAAAGCTGGGGATGCGGGTAGACCACACACACTTTTGTGTTGGGAGTCTTGAGAAGTTTCCCACAACCTTTTCTGAACTTGAAATCTAACAGAACTGAAAAGGGTTTTCCCTCCCCATTCAACAGAGCAAGCGTTCAGAATGTTGATCACACCATGTTGCTATTGACCTTCTGCGTGTGGCGGAGGAATGGGGGTGGGAATTAGAACATGCCAGAGAAGACGTTAATGGATTTTGGGAAAGGACAGTGCCAGGAGCTGTTTATATAAATAAATCCACAAGCTATGCTAAAGTAGAGAAAGTGTGAGGAGCCTTAGGGAGGGTCTCCTTACCAGGACCTCTGACGTTGACATCCATGCAGTCGGCATCGATCTCGCCCTGCGGTGGGGTGGGAGCCATCGAGGGGATCCGGAGGTCAGCAGCATCGAGATGCTGCTGAGTCCACTGCCGGTGATCTGTCTGGTCATCCGTGTCTGGCAGCATGACTTGGTCTTCAAACTGGGGAAGGAAGGGAAGAGGGGTGGGGGGGGATAGACAAATCAGGCTTCAGGTGCTTCAGGAAAGAAGGCTTCAACTAAGCTATATCCAAATACTAGAAACTCCCAGGAATCAGGAGCCAACTTATAAAGGCCTCTCATTGACCCTATCTCCAGCTGGCAGGCAGCAGAGCTCACCCTGAATTTCTTGGTCTCCAGGTCTTCATCTCCCCATTCATTCTGGTTGTCATCCATTAAGGCACCGTCTGAGGCATTCTTCAGGGGTCTTTGGAAAGGGTAGAGGGAAGGATAAGAGTGAAGTATGCTCACTGAGAGAGTCTGGGAACATTTCACAAGACTCTTCCTCAGCTCTTTCCCCTCTGGACCCCATCTACAATTGCTCAACACACCGAATGGCCACTGCCCTCACAGAACATAATCCACCATGCGAGAAACAGAAAAGGGAAGTTTCCCTGGGGAAAGATCTTCCCACTGCGCAGAACACCACAGTTAAAGAGGACAGTGCCTGTTCCCAACACACACCCCTCAGACCTCCGCCCACTTTTCCTAGAGTCAGATGGGTTAAAATCTCTGCTGCGTGACTTACTTCAATCCCACTGAATCCTCGCCTAAAGGCTCCCGCCGTTTCTTCTTGCTGGACTCGGTCACTTTGAAGCCCTCAGGGAACCATAGCTGGCCATGTTCCCTGCGCCGTTTTCTTGACACCAGCACACCGAAGCCAATGAAGGCCAGCAGCGCCAAAGCAGCCACGACCACATACATAGGATACAACTTTGAGTTCTCCGGGGATTCCACTGTCTTACCTACAAGGGAACAGGGCAAGAGGACACACCGGAACATTGAGCTACATATCAAGTCAAGGACTGGAGTAGTCAGATGGAGTGAAATTAGTTCATAAAAGGTAACTCACTAGCTCTATATCATTCTTCCCCAAAATAAGGTCATTTTATACATGATTAATCAGAATTGCAAAATATCACTAAATTCTCTCCTGCACTAGCCCACTGTATCTGGAGACAGCTTTTACTTTTTTCTCCTTTAAGGAAAAGGATTAGCAAACTTCAAATCAGTGCACTTGCATTGAGCTGTTAAGACAAAGGATTTAGGGGGGATTTTCAAGATACAAACTTCAACTCCTCACATGACACCAATCAATTCTTGTTTTTTTTTTTTTAAAGCTGTAATGATTTTGAAATAATACCCAACAAAGGGAAAAAAGGCCTGGGGAGGGGGAGTGAAATGTAGAGCGTGGATGAGGATAGAAAAATAGATATCCCAGTTACTTACTATGACTTACCAATAAACTTACTTCTCCAAAGATGTACCATTCTTAACAGCTGGCACCATTGGTACCATGAGGTGTCTCCCTTGTACTCTGTACAGAGGTCTAGAAAATCTTTTCCAGACCTCAGAACAGTGTAAGTGAGACACCCCTCAAACTACCTGGCAAAGATGATTTAGTCCCAGTCTTTGGAGAAATTAAGATGGATTTAACCCTTACTGTCTTTCTTTCTCCCAATCCTCTCCCCACCCCCCCCCAAAAAGATAAAAATAATTCAAGGTTTTTAAGGAGGAAAATAAGCCACATATAGATCTGGGAACTGGCTAATGAGCAAACTAGGCAGGAAATCTAAAAGGGAGAATGGGGTTAGAGTAGGGGAATTCTAGTCTCTGTCCAGGTGAACAAGGCTATATATACCCTAGGATTTGATGGGCTTACTTACTCTGTACAGCTTCAATTTTGTAGGGAATGTTAAGGTTCCCCATCGAAGCCAAAGCCCCAAGGAAGGCTGCCACATCTGTTGCACTCTGAAAACACTGGGAGGACGACTGGATACATTGGCGGTTATCAATTTCCAGATACACAATTGATCTGTATGGATGGGGAATGGGGAGAAACAGGAATGATGACTGGATACAAGTGAGAGAATCGGCAGAATTCTCTCATTTCTTCTCCCCCAACCCCTTGCTTGGCAGTCCACATTCCAGAGGAAATCAATTTCTTTTAACCCTTCTGAACAGACAGGGTAGAAAATGTCTTCAGCCTAGAGAACTTTGTCACTGAGAAGCTTGGCAGTTCCTGAACAAAGCAACATTTGATGCTATGTTAACCCTGTCCTTCAGTAGAACTGGGACTGAGAATGGCGATGGACATAGACTCAAGAAGGCAAGGCCTAGGAACTTCCCCACCTCCCAAAAAAGAACTACCGCCCCTCAGAGATGTATAGATCTGCTCTACTTATCAAAGTAGTTTCATACACCCTATCTCATGTGATGTTCATTAATAGTCCTGTTAGGGAAAGATGGAGAAACTAATGCACAGTCAGTATGCTTTCAAAAGTATGAAGTTTATATGGAAGCATTATTAAGATAATGTGATTGAATGATGATTAAGCTTGATCCTCCTAAAAAGACATGAGAATGTACCTCCCTCCCTTCTTTGCAAAGTGGGGAGGGGAAGAGAAACAGTGCATGTACTGTCAGCCTTGATTGACGTGTTGATTGGTTTTACTGAATTGCTTTTCTCCTTCTTCCTTTTATTCTTGGTAACATGGGGTAAGGGAGGGGGAAAAAGGATATGTCGAGAAATGGAAATGCTAGAAAAACAAAGATAAAAGACGATGAACTCAGGGCCCCAGAAAACCACTGGACTCTCACCCTCGGATGTCCATCTGGTCCAGCTCCCTCCGCTGCCTCCCTCCAACTTGAGAGTAAAGAGAAGTCTTCATTGTATTGAAGACAGCGCCTGGCATGTCAGCCCAGCTCTCTGCAGATCTCTTGATGTGGTGCTTTTTCAGCTCCTCCGCATTGCCATAGTAAGGGTAGATCATGTACTCCCCCTTGGGATTCTTTTTGAAGACCACATTGGTGTGCAACACTCGGCTGAGCTCCCGAAGGAAGTGGAAAGAATTGTTCTTCAGGTTTTCTGGGAGCATGAGCACCACGACCACCAGGGTCCCATCTGCCAGCTTCTCGGGCATGTTGTCGGCACAGTCCAAACCATCCCACTCACACTCTGCGTTGTTGCAACCCTGGTCACAGTGGCCATCGCTGAAGTGGTCCTTACAGTATTGGTCATACAGGGGGCTAGAGAGAGAGGAAGACACGGTCATTTCCTAGCCACGGATTCCTCCACTGTATCTTGAAATGAACTGTAGCTTGGCTACTTAGAACCATCCACCAGGGTCCCCTTTGGAACAGTCTCCAAATCTATTCCCTGAACACACCAGAGATACATTCTCAACTGTAAGGTTTTGCTCATGCTATTCCCCCAACAGAAAAACTGACCCCTTGCCCCAATTCCTCCCTTTCCCATCCTCTGGAAGGGGATATGGCGGGGACAGAACTCAGGCTTTTCCTAACCACTAAATCCCAGCAAAACATAAAAGAAATGTGGCTGTTTCTATGGACCAGCATGAAGGCCTTTTGAATCTCATAAGGCAAGAAAAAGTAGAAGGAAAGAAAAAGTGCAGCAAAGAGACTTACTTGCACTGGACCTCTACTTTCTGGCAATCAAAGCCATCAAACAGGCAGCCGGCATTGTTGCACTGGCTGTCACAGCTGCCATCGTTGAAATACTTCCAGCACTGCAGGGACTGAGTGCAGTTCTTCCAGGGGTCGTTGAAGTTAAGGGAACAGTCTCCGCCATCCCAGCCGCAAGCATGGTTATTACACTTGCCATCACAGATCTTATTGCCAGTGTCCTTCCTGCACTCAGGGATCTCACATTTCTCTTCAAATTCAGGTGGGGTGATGTCTCTCCCCACCCCACCCAAGAAACTGTAGTCCAGAATGTGGCACAAAAGCCCATTGAAGTTGGCAGGGCAGTGGCATTGGTAGAAGGGGCTCTCGGGGATGAACTCACATGTTCCCTGGTTGTAGCAGGGGTTGGAGAGGCACGGGCTGCTCCCTGGGTACTGGCACTCAGGGCCCGTAAAGGCTCCCATACACAAGCACTTCGAGCTCTTCTGGCCAGAGACACAGGTGCCCCCATTCCTGCAGTGCAGGCTACCACAGGTACGGGAATCATTCTCACATGTGGCACCTTCAAAGCCCTGAGGAGAGTTTAAAGAGTTTTTAGTATCTCTTCCTCCTCAGACTCATATTCCATGATTCAGTGTAACCCTAGAGGATTCTGGGAGGAGAATTCAGTGAAACATACTGGACTGGTCACCTCTAGGTCATCAGACAGTATGGAGACTTTATCTTTAATTTCCCCTCTTCCTTCTACTCCTTTCTGCCAACCCTCCCTGTATCCCCACAGAATCACATCACTACGTACAGAGGGGCAGTTGCAGATGAAGCCACGTCCAGTGTTGGTTGCCACAGCACAGGTCCCACCATTCTTGCAAGGCTTGCCCTTACAGCCATCAACAACTGAATCACAGCGGCGCCCTGGGTTGGAGATAGGCAGTATGTAAAAGTGAAGGTCAGCCCTTCATTCATTCTACTCATCTCCCTACCATTTCTTCCCCCCACCCAGTCCCTAAAGCAGCTTCCCTTCTGCTGTTCCCCTCCCGCTTACCTGTGTATCCCTGCCGACATTCGCACTTGAAGTCATTGACACGCTGTACACAGTTCTGAGTGCCGTGGGGATCACAAGGGTTAGAGAGACATTCATTGACATCCCCTTCACAGCGCTCTCCAACAAAACCAGGAGGGCAGTTACAACTGTAGCCTCCAACTTGGTCAACACACTTGCCATTATTGAAACATTTCGGCCCCCGGGTAAGAGGGTCGATGAAGGGATTGCAGTCATCCACGTTGATCTCACAGTGCACACCTGCCAACAACCACACAGGGAAGAGGAAAGTGTGTAGCCAGTCCCCAACAGTATAGACAACACAGAGGTAGCAAATTCCTCAGGCATCATCCAGTCTAATTTTTTCCATTTAATAAATGAGAAATAGGAAGGCCAGAGCGGGGAGAAATGACTTGTCTGGGGTCATTTAGATGCTTATTGGCATAGCCAAGACTGGAACCTGGGTCTCTAGACTCCTTGAATGCAGTGCTCCTTCCACTACATAACATATCGAAAGACAGGGTCAGGAGGTGGGATGGATGTTACTTGAGGGTGCTAGGAATACAAGAAGCCAATGTAAGTCATTTGGGTTTAACCTAAGCATGGCCACTGGGGACAGTGAAACGCCCTAAAGAAATAAATCTATGTGAAAACATACTGAATTCAGGAGAGAGTGGTAGTAGACATGGATGTGTGAAAATTGGCAAGAGCTCAAAACAGGCTGCTAGCTCTGAGGTGATCACCTCCTCCACCAAGACTTCCTTTATTCTCTGACTCTCTACATGGCTGGAAGCGTTTCCTACCCGCTTCAATTTCTCACAGAGAACACATGGCTTTCATCTTTACCCTTCTGCACTCTTGCATGTTCTCTGTTTGCATTTCTTCTGAACAATCCCAAGGTCTTTCACCTGGTAAAGATAGTTCCCTTACCCTGAGTCCCTCTAGGACACGAGCACTTGTATGTATTGATCAGATCGATGCATGTGCCACCATTCTGGCAAGGATGGCACAAACACTCATTGATCTCCTCAGAGCAGTTCACCCCATGGTAGCCGGCGACACACTGAAAAGGAAGAGGAGAAAAGGGGAAAACATCACAGCCTGGCCCTGAATGGACTCACCTGCCTCAGGAGGCCTAAACATTAGATACAGAACGTTGCAGTCCTGGCCCCCATTTCCTCAGCCTCTGCAACATTTAAGGGCAAAACCAGAATGGGCTTTAAGACTCCGGAGACTGGGGGTGACTCTTCCTAAGAGGCTATCTATGCTAGCCCTACTTCTGCCCAGAAGCCTTCCCTCTCCACCATACCACCTTGTTCAGCAATCACAACCAACGGTGAGGAATTCAGAGCAAAATAACCCCCTGGCCTGTATTTTTCTGTAAGGGTGTCATGTGTGCCAGTGTTTTCTCCTTCCTACAGTATGGGACACATTTACCACTACCCTGCCCCACCGCCTTTCCCTGCCTTCTCCCAAAACTACTTTACAAAATACCCACTTCCCTCAGGAAAATCACCAATTTGGCTTCTAGATCCTGAAAAAAAAAAATCACATTATCCTCAAAGTAGCCTGCATCCCACTTTTTTCTCAGGCTAACTTAGAATGTTATCCCCTAACTCCTAGTATCTATCTATTTTGGGGGCCTACTCAAGACCTTAGCCTTTTTGGGCTACCAATTTTCTTGCCTTCTTCTTCAAATTAGTGCCAGAGTCACATAGCTTGGGTGTAATTCTACTCTCTCTTGGACTGATCTCTCTCTGTTGTGTGCAGGAGCTATTTCTACACTCACACACTCTAATGCCTCATTGTGGCATGGAGATCCAGGGGTTTCAAAGGTTGTTTCAGCAGAGAACAAGCTCTGGTAGGGTCTTGATTGTTGAACCAAAATGGTTCCAAGTACACAACCAAACAAGAGGTATGCTATCCAAAGTCCAGCCTAAGTATGGAGATCTAGAAACTGGCTGCTAGGTGATACATTTTTGAGCCAGGGTGGCCTCACATAAATTTAAAACTCCCCTTAATCATATATAGCAGTAATGGCAGTAGAAAAAAGTGGCAAAAATATGAAGAACTGCCCAGTGTGAACCTTCCTAATGACACTTTGAGTTCCTCAAAGCCTCGTACCATACATACGACCAGCATAGGGCTGCAGACACATAAGCCCTCATTAGACTTATTGACAATGTTTTCAACAACTAGGGCCATCCCACCAGTCAAGATGGCACTTGCTTTACAGGACAGTCTAGTCTATAATGGCATTGCCAAGTATCCATGGGAGTGTGTTTGTTGTGTCTTTCTGGGAAGTGCCTTGTGTTCCTACTCACCTCACATGAATAGCCTCCCAGATAGTCTGTACAGGTAGCTCCATTCTGGCAGGGATTGGGAGAGCACTCATCTACCTGCTCCTCACAGTAGCTGCCTGTATAGCCTGGCTGGCAGCGGCAGTAGTGGGTGTTACCAGTGTCCATGCAGAGCCCAGAGTTCTGGCACAGGTGGGCCACATCAGTATCTACAGGGAACAGGAAAGAGGATTCAGCCTGTGATGATAATCAAGGGATTGACTAATAGGAGGTGGATTTTTTTTCCTTTTTTTTAGTCACAGTGACCCATGAAAAAACTAAAAAATATACAATACTTTTAGTCCCATGAAGCCCCCTTTTGATTTCTACAATGATAGGAGGTAGTTTATGGATATGAAACAGCATTCTTCTCTTTTAAGAACTCTGCACAGGGATCAGACCATGCCCTCTGTCCCCTTAGCATTATGTGCTAATTAGGAAGCAGTAATGACATAAGCTGTGCTATATGGGTCCAGCAGCCTGGGCAATGGCTGGTTTCTGGAGTCTCCATAAGCAAATGCTTGGATTGTTTGTATCCCAAAAAACCGAGGGAGATGGCTCCTGGGCCTGCACTGAAACCTGTTATGACCCTTCCATGACCTTCCCTGTTTGCCCACCAATGGGAGGAGCTGCTCACCTTGCTGCTTGGCAGCCACCTCGCAGGACACACTGGGCACATCACAGTAGAGGCCAGTCCAGCCCCTGACGCACTCACAACGATACAGATTGTTGGTCTGCCAGCACGTCCCACCGTTCTTACAGGGTGACGAGTCGCACCAGCGTACCAGGTTCTAGGGAAGGGACATGGCAAATCAAATCCTTCTGTTAGGCCCAAAAGAATGACGGGGACTTAGTCTGTTAATTTCTTGGACAATTTGTAAATAGACCTTGTTTTATATACGGGTTTTCTTTCTAAAGGTACACTAATTATAACTGAAATTGTGTTTTATCTTAACACCTAAATGGAGATCTGCACTAGCTTTTCTTGTAAGGTGAAAAATCTTTTTGTCAAATCAACCATCACTCTTTAGATGATGTCTTCACTGTCCCAGAAATAACCCATGCCCACTTTCCTGTCTATAATAGTGATTCTCTCTTTACCTGGAACATACCCCTCCTCCCTACTTTCTTCTCCTAGCCAAATCCTATCCACTGATTCTTGGAATTTTAATTCAAATCATCCTACTTGATAAATTCTCTGTCCTTCAAGTGTCACCCTTTCCTCTCAAGGTTGAGGGCAGAGATTTCTTTGTGTCTTTTTTTTTTTTTTAGAATCTTAGAATCCTAAGAGCTAGAGGGGACCTCTACCAAGATCATCTAGTGACCAGCCTCTTCATGGAACAAGATGAGGAAAATGAAGCCCAGAAAGAAGGGACTCTCCCCTAAGGTCACATAGCTATTCCATGGCAAAAACTCAGGTCTCTGAACTGAAGTCCAAGGTTCTCTCCACTTTATCTCAGTGCTCTCTACCATGCCTCGTAGCCACTAATGAGATGGGTTTTCATAATTAGGTTTTGCTTAAAGCAGACTACAAACCCCTAAAGTATAAAGGAGCTCAAGACCTCTTCTATCTGGCCAACATGATATAGAAGCATGGTTTATGTCAACAGTCACCTGGCAATTGAGGCCTGTATACCCTTGAGGACAGGTACACTTGTAGGTGCCATAGCTGTCCTGGCAGGTACCCCCATGTAGGCAAGGGCGTGAGTCGCACTCATTTATGTCATGTTGACAGTAGCTGCCTGTGAAGCCTGGTGGGCAGAGGCAGGTGAAAGTGTTGATGCCATCCACACAGGTGCCCCCATTAAAGCAGGAGCTGAAAGGGAGAAGGAGTATAAGTACCAGTTATAATCACAATAACCACTGCACTCCAAAATAGCTAATCCCATGGCCATCTGCAAAAACATCTCAGTGTAGAATCAAACCTGCTCCTCAAGCACTATATACTGCCCCAAAAAAAAGAGTCCTTGAAGCAAATATATTTTCTTTCTCTTTTTAGTTTGAGATGCAATGGCACTTTTAATTATCATTATAATTTTTGATTGTTAAACATTCATTTTCTTTGTTCCTCCCACCTCTCCTATCTACTAAGAAAATAAAATACAGAACCCTTATATCACATAAGCACAGTAAAGCAGAAATTTTAAAAATCCCACATTGGTCACATGCAAAAATTTGTTTCTTATTCTGCATATTGGTCTGTCATTCTTGTGACATGAAGTGGGCAGCATTAATCTTCATCAGTTCTCTGGAATCAATGTTGATCATGGGGTTAATCAGCTTTTAAGTCTTTCAAAATCATTCATCTTCACAAAACCGACATTAAAATACAGATTTTGCTCTTCTAGGGCTGCTCATTTCACTCTGCCTCAGTTCATTTGGATTTCTCTAAGTGTCTAAGAAGCTGAAATTATTTTCATTTATGATAACAGCAGTTAGCATTTATATCTGTGCCAAGCACTTTGTAAACATCTCACTTGATCCTCACAACCACCCTGTGAGCTAGCTAATATCATCTCCATTTTACAGTTGAGGAAACAGGCAGAGGTTAGTTAAGTGCCTTGCCCAGGGTCCATATTTGAATTCAGGTCTTCCTGACTCCAGTCCCAATACTCTATCCACAGTGCCACCTGGCTGATTCTTTCTACATTGCATTTCTTATAACAACAGTATCCCAATGCAAGTACATTTCCCAAAACACTTTCTTATATATCTTTGTTCATCAAATAATAAAAAAAAATCATAACAATTCTACGATTGGGAGATCATTCAATCTAAGCCTCTTCATTTTAGACATAAGGGTAGTCGAGGCCTAAAGAATGAAAGAAGCCATTTGCTGTAAGGTCAGATGGACCTTAAAGCTGTCAAGAGTCGGAGGTAGGCCAGTCCAATGCTTTTCTGACTCAACCTCACATTTGTTGTAATGTGCCTTCCTAGTCATTATTTCAGTGGATGCTCACCACACCCCTGTGACATAGACAGAGGATTTATTATATTCTCCATTTTACTGGTGATGATAGATATTGGGGGCCTGAGGTGAAGTCATTTGCCCAAAGTCTCAAAGCACGTAAATTAGTGATAGAACTGAGTCCAGGAGAAGACCAGAAAATCTCTTGACTCTCCTCCACCCAGTGTTGCTTCTGGGACAAAAACATCCCTATTCATATAAGTAACATTTACAAAGCACTCTCCCACAATTTACATAGAAACGAGCTAACTAGATGGGACATTTTAGAGATCTCTGCCTCTTGTACATAATTTCTCACCTCTCGGTGCAATCTGGAGTGTTGTTCTCACAGTGGATTCCACTGAAGCCAGATGGACACGTACAGGTATAACTGTTGACACAGTCAGTACAATTGGCCCCATTCTTACATGGGTTGCTGGCACACTCGTTGATGTCCTCCTCACACTGGGGACCACGGAAGCCAGGTAGGCAGTCACAGAAGGCGGTATTGATACCATCTGAGCAGGCACCACCATTGTGACAAGGATCTAAGAGGTCACACAGCAACAGTCAATCGCAGATCAACAACCATATGAGAGGTTGTTTCAAATTACCAATTAAAATAATCCTAAGCTTTCTGCACCCCACAAAGGGGCAAAGACAAGACCAAATGGGTCAAAGGTTGGCAAGGCAAAAGGAAGACAGGCACACTAACGCATCATTGGTAGTCCAATGAATCGATCCACTTATTCTGAAAAATAATTTGGAACTATGCAGAAAAAGTCACTAAGTTATTCATTCCCTTTGACCCAGAAATCCCACCACTGCGGTCCTCCAAGAAGGTCAAAAGCAGAAAGGTCTTATGAAGCCAAAACATTCAGAGAAGCATTTTTTGTGGCAGCAAAAAAGAGATAAAAAGGAGGTGCCTGTCAACCGGGAATGACTGTACAAATCACAGTTGATGGGCCCAATAGAATATATTCTAATATACTGTACTATAACAAATATAAGGCAATTTAAAATATATAGAAAGACTTATGTGAAATGAGAACATATGTATGTCCATTAACTAAAACTGCAGAAAGGCAGTTGAATTCTAAATTAATTTTAATGAATGCTCTCTGTCTCAGAACACTAATAATGAAACACATTTTCTCTTTCAGTAGAGATAAAAATCTCTTTCAGTAGAGGCAAAAATGCATATTTTCAAGAAATGAAATGAATGAAATTTTCAACAACATTTTATTTAATTGGAATATTAACAAATAACATCTTCTATATGATTTCCATCATTTGTGATGCAAAGGTTGATGCATTTTTTGCTTATGTGTCCAGACTTTAGGGACACCCTGCATACCACATTCCATGTTGTAGTCTCCCACATATATCCCTACTGAAAGAGGAAATGTGTTTCATTATTAGTTTTCTGAGACAGCCTGTATAATCTCTAGCATGGTCACCAATGTGTCTGATGGTTTTGGTTAAATGTTTTAAATTCAAATGAGGGGAAAAGAAGGGTTAAGGGCAACTGACTATTATGTAAAAACAAAAGGCCTCATTAAAACTTATTTCTAAAATCAGTGCAGAGGGCTGACACTAGAACCTAAGTGATCCATGATCCTATTGACAAGTAAACATTAATTCTACCACACCTCCCTGGGGTCTTAACTACTCCTCAACACCAGGAGAGCCCTGTTGGAGAAGCTGCCATGGCAATGATCTAGATGGTCACTATTCCCTCCATATTCCCCAACGTTCCCCTTTCCCACACCTGACCCCAGCCCCCTCTTACTTGGCTGGCAATCATCCACATCGGTCTCACAGTTGCGTCCAGTGTAGCCAGCCCTGCAGCTGCAGCGGTAACTTCCATTGGTATTCTGACAGGTAGCTCCATTCCGACATGGACTCTTCACACATTCATTGATGTCAATCTCACAGGTCTGTCCTGGTGGATGAAGGATCATAGGGACACAGCTATAAAGCTAGAAGAGACCTTGGAGATCATCTGCTCCAACCTACTAATTTTACAGAGAGGGAAACAGGCTCAGAGAGGATAAGTGATTTGCTTGGGGTCTCGCAGATTGTTAGCGAATAGCAACGCTAGGAATTCAAACTCTGATCCACTGAATCCAAGTCCAGTCCGTTTTTACATTATATTGCCTATGTTATACCATGGACCACGTATCTCTCTACCTGCCAGGGAACTACCTCAAAACATGGAAAATCATCCCTATTGGGCTCAGGACACCCACTTCCACAGCATTCTTCTCCTGGGAAATCTCTAAGGGTTTAAGAGGGAATTTGGGCTTCTTAATCTGATTCTGAAAATTCCAAAAGAAGAAAAGCAACTTCAACACATCCTTCAATGAGCTGAGGGCAAGGCCAAGAACCTTTGGCCTGCTCGGATGGCTGTAGACACTTGTTCTAGGTATAGAAGAGATCAGAGAGCAGGGCTCTGGGGAATCTGGACAGTAAGACCAAAAGCCCAGATAGGCCACTAACTTCTGCTCTGACCGGTCCTCCCTGAACCCAAGCCTGGACCCCAACTGGCCTCATAATTCTACTATTATGAACTATGTTATTTCAAAGAGTCTTACTTTGCCCTATGGTCTTCCTAAAATACAACCTAATAGATGGATGAAGGAGCCTCAGGAAGTACGGGATACTTTTTCTGAAAAAGCCTCACCTTGCCAGCCTGTGGGGCACATACATGAGAAGCTCTCATAATCCTCTGACTCCTTACACTCTCCACCATTTTTGCATGGGTCTTTGGCACATGGAGCCAGCACTTCCTCACAGGTGGCACCTGACCATTGGGAGAAAAATGACAAGGTGAGAAACTGAGATGACTTTACTTGAATTAGACACCCAGAGCCCAGGACATCTGGCCTCTGCAGCACTACCTCCCAATTATCAATCCAATTGCCTTTCATTCTAGCATTATGGCTTAATTTCTCTCAAAGACTTCTGAAAGTCTCTAAAAATTCTGTACTTAATAGACAAATACCCCAGAGAGTGGATCATTCCCCTTAAACTATTATCAGTTAACACTTTATTAAGGATTCCTAATTTAGCAAAAGCAGTTGATAATCAGAATGAGACCTAAAATGGGAAGGAATGTGGCGATGAACTGAGATGTCAACTTCATAGCTTCATCCTATATGGCTCTGACACCATGTCCGCTCTACTTGTTCCCCCTGGACTCTTAACACCCTTACTCCAAAAACCAGGTCAGGCTAATTCAAGTACTTCATTCCCAAGGCAGAATTCCACTTAGAATTCCCACCCAGCAAGGCCATGGGAATTAGCCATTTGTACCTGTCAGTCTTCCAGGAAAGCCAATCATTTAGAAGCATCCCCGGTTCCTAAAGTAATTCCTATTTGTCACTTAAGAGTAACTCAGAGCCTTGATACTGGGGCCCTAGTTTCTACTTGAATTTTTTTTTCTCCTCAACATACACATGGGAAAAACATTTACACATACAAGTAGATACATATATTTGGTTTTTTAATAAAAAGAAAATGAAATCTGATTTATAGTTTTCCTGTTTACAGGGCATATGGGGCGGGGGGAGAATAAAATGACTAGGAAATCTTATCTTCCTTGTCAACTGTTATCTTCCAAGTAGACCTTTGTGATTTTTCCAGAGCTGATTTTTCCTATCAGTTTCCATGGCGATCTGCACAGACAGGAAATTCGCCAGAGTTTCCTACAATTGTGCACATGTTGCCATTTTGTGCAAGAGGAAGCAGGAAGCTGGCCAACAGGAACTAGATCAGCAGTAATTCCCTCTCCTCTCCCTCATACTACTGCTCCCAGGCTGTTTTTCAGGGGGTTCTGATGTAGGTTTTTCCAAAAAGAAGCATCAACAGTAGAGAGAATGCTGTTCATCTACAGGCCCGGAAAGGGATAGAATCCCCCAAACAGACAAGGCCCCTGTACTGTTTTCTTAAATAACACCCGCCTGACTCTGGGAGAGCAATTGAGAATGCAGGCCCCTATCTTTGGTCAAAGCAAATATTTCTCTTATGGCCCTATGTCGCAGGAAATCAAAGTACAGCCCTTCCGGAAGCTTCCTCCCCTTCTGAGTCAGGTTCCCTTAGCAGCATCCATCAAGGCTAAAATAACAGATTTAGGACCATGGTTCAGGGAGCATTTGTCACCCTCCCTCCAAACTGCAGAAATCCCTCCATTCCCATGCTCAGAGTGAAAACTCAGAGAGACTTGGTTTAAAGAATTTTTCAATCAATTCTTTGCATGGGACTTTTATCACCAGACATGTGATCAATGAACAGGCACTTATGATCCCTAAAGAAACCTTTCCCATTTTTTCCACGTTCAAGCAAATCCTACTTGGTTGGGTTTTTCAATAGTTGTTTTCAGCTCCTATAAAAACATACACACATCCTATCCAGCCTCCTTCAACCACTGGAATCTCCAATCTCTGTCCTATTCACCTGGATTACTCTTACACAAAGGATGGTAGCCAGCCTCATAGGCTAAAGAAATCTTGAAGGCTCTTTCAGGGACAGAGCAAAACTTTTAACTTTGGGCCCTTCTATGAGTTCATACATTGACCAATGTTAGCCCTATTTTTTAACCTGTAGGGGGCATGCCAAGAAGGACAACCACTTTCCTTGAACCTGGTATCCCCAGCCCCAGATCAGTGACATAATTCTGGAGGGGCACATTCCCGAAAAGTTGGTCTTAGGTTTTCAATTCTAGATAGATCCCATCTTGCTGTCTTCTTATATAAAGTATACAACTGCTCAAAGGGAGAGGCATAAGTAACTTATATGAAGTTAAAACCCACTCTATGGGCCCTTTCTGCAAAGTATTAGCTCCCCCAGTATGATTTAGATTCTAAATTCCCTCAGGACATAGTTTATAGGTCACTTTTTTTTGGGGGGGGGTATTCTCCTAATCCTCTAGCCCAGAGTTTTGACCACAAATTTATTTCCCTTAAAAAAGAATCACTGTAAGGGTGGTACTGAAGAGTAGATCAGAAGTGTTTGAAAGAGCCTCTTCTTCAGGCTCTGGATGAAAAGGAGAAGTAGCAACCACATACACCTGTGTTGGTAAGGGACCACGGTTACCAGTGTCTTCCCACTCCATGTTTTCTCACCAGTATAGGGTAGAAGGCAGTTACACTTGTAGCCAGCCACATCATCAATACAGGTGCCCTGGTTCAGACATGGGTTGGAAGCGCACTCATTGATGTTGGTCTGACAGTTGGGGCCTAGGACAGAAAAACAAACCATCAAGCTCCGGCTTCTCAGAGATGGACTTAATCTTCCTTAGGATAAAAGGCTACAGTATAAAGGCTCAGGTGCTTTAAGGGAGCAGCCTCTGATATTAAGGGGCCCTCTCTTTCCTTCTTCCTACAGTATGCATATCTTCCTTCCCTCATCCTTTCCCTCTTATATTACATTGTAAAGAGTAGTAGATTTGAAAGAACACCAGGGTTCTAGTCCCAGCTCTACCATGAGCTCAATGACTGACCTCAAGCAAGTCCTTGCCTTTTTTGAGGCCTTAGTTTTTCCTCATTACTCGACTGGATTAGATTATGTATAAGGTTCCATCCAGCTCTAAGTTAGTGATTCTATTCTTTTTCCCCTCAGTGGTTTTTTTTTTGCACCCCTCTCATTCATTTCCCTATCCCAAATTTGTTTTCCCTAGTCTATAACTTGGCTAGTCAGGGCCTCATCGTGAGCTGTGTTTGAACTAGGAAGCTTAGAGCAAAAGAAGGTCCTGCCCTGAGATCTAACCTCAGTAACGTATTTCACATTTATACTGCTTAGAGTAGTATAGGTCAAAAGAAATCACTGCTCAAATAATCATTCCCAAGGACATCACAACACTGACAACCATCCACCTATTCCTAGGCACTTGTGGATGTGACTCTGGTCTCCTCAACTAGACAGGAAGTTTCTTGAAGGCTGAGGCCATGTTTTATTCATCTTTGAAATTCCCATTACATTCCTCAGGGGGCCCCTTTTGTGTTTTAATAATGACTTGTTAAATGAATATTTTCCCACCCAGCAAATGGTTAATGAACATTTTTGTGAATGGAATCCAAATGGAATATTATATTAGCTAGGATGTCCCCCTAATTCTGGCTCACCTGCCCTATGCTTCTGAGGCCTACAGTTATAGCCAAAGATCAATAGATTATCAGAAAATAGCAAAGGAGTGAAGGAAAAACCAAAGGAACTCCCAGGCTGTCTTCAGTTGTAGACCATGATACCTCCCTGCACCACCAGGACACCTTGCCTCAGTCCCCACTCACCACTGAAGCCCTCACGGCAAGTGCACACGTAGCCACTGGTCATGTCCTTGCAGGTCCCCCCATTAACACATGGGTTCGACTCACACTCGTTGTTATTGATGTCACAGTTTGTGCCACTCCAGCCTGGGTCACAATCACACTTGTACCTAAAGAAAGAGCCATCTTGTTTGCCCTTGACTAAACACACTCATATTTTTCATTGACTACCTCGAAATACAGGGTCATAATAGAACATAAGTGTATAGTTAGATACAATGCTCAACTACTCCGAGGCTTTTGTATTTTTTTGGATGTAAAGTACAAACAGAAAAAAGGGAGGTTCTGTTGGGTTGCTTTCTGAGCTTCAAGGCAAGAAGAAGCCCAAATTCAGCCAGGAAGGGTAGGAAATTGGGACCTAGGGATATTGCAGAATGAAGTGAACCCACAGGACCCCACTACTGAGATATGGTAGAGATAAAAGCCCAGATCGTCTGACTTCCTGAGGCTCCAGGATTTTACATACCCATTAAGGCCATCCCGGCATTTCCCATGTATACATGGGTTACTGCTGCATTCATTGACTTCAGATAGGCATGTGAGATCATGGTAGCCATCGGGGCAGTGGCAGGTGAAGCTATTAATGCCATCCTCACACGTGCCACCATTGTGACATGGGTTTCCAGCACATTCATCAATGTTGATGTTGCACATACTCCCTGGTGGGAAGAGGAAAGAAGACAGGGTAGAATCAGTGGAATGGTGACCCCAAGCCCTCTCCAATGGATTCCAGGCTCTCTCCATATTCAATGTGGTAAGAGATGACGAGCATCTTGGTTAAGTTGGAAAGGGACATAATTCTGGTGTCAGAGAACCTGGGTTTGAATCGTGGGTCTCTTACTTACTAGCCACTTGACCTTGGAAAGATCACTTAACTTCCCTGGGCCTCAGTTTCTTTGTATGGTTGGACTAGATGACCTCTAGGGTCCCTTGAAGCTCTAAACTCCATGACGTCATTCATAGGAGCTATTTTTCAGCTTACCCTTCCTGGTTCTGGAATGTAGCCTAGCAAAAGTACTTGAGTATTAGGGTCAAGGTATTAGTTCCAACTCTGCCACTCACTCCTTTCTCTCTCTATGGCTCAGTTTTCCTGTCTATAGAACTCTGGTAATCACATGTGCCCTGCCCATCTCATGAATTGTCATACAAAACAAGTGTGCAAGAACTTTGGAAAGCCGTTGTTAGTATACTGAATAATCTGTCTCTTCCCAATTTGGCTCTCCCCTTGTAATCTCTCTCTCTCTTTCTCAGTATGTCTTCTATATAATCTCTCCTCCCAAAGCAGGAATCTCATTCCCTTGGGCCTCTGCTTCCCCACCTACAGGATAAAGAGGTTGGAGTAAAAGAGTTCTACATCTTGTACACATATTCTTGGTTTTGGTTGATTATGGGAGAGACCATTTCTTCAGTTTTTATTCAAGGCAACAAGGAAGGCCTAATAAAGGATGCGGGTTCTTTGCTGGTGTCTTGGGTCAGGCTTAGAAGGCACTGGCAAGTAGGGGTAGTCTGATCCAAGATACTGTTCTGTCCATGGTAATCAAACCAACCAGTCAAACATGACAAGGAACCTGATAGCCCTGAGACCCAGAAGTCTGGGATTATGGGATCACAGCATTTAGAGCCAAAATGGACATCAGAGATCATTTAGTTCAACCCCCTCATTTCATAGGAAGAAACAGACCCATAGAGATTAAATGAGGTTCAGTGACCACTTCCTCCTCTTTCTTGTGGACAATACACCTCTCACCGCTCCCTTGTACCCCAACCCAGGCTGTAAGAAGCAAGGAAGCTGATGGGTAGTTAGAACAATGCTAACCAGGAAGCTAGTTGGTATCTGAAGGCCATGGGAGACTGTCCAGCAATACTTTCTTAATCAAGTCTCTCTGCCTCCAGTCTATTTTGCCCAAGCAACCACACTCATCTCCCTAAAATAATAGATTTCATTCATCGTGTTGTTCCCTTGTTTAACAGCCTTCAAGCGCCCATTATTATATTCTACAGGGTGGTCCAAACTCCTTAAGCTATAGCTCCTCACCTTTTAAAATTTGGCTCCAACCTGCCTTTCCAATTTCATCTCATTCTACTCTCTACAAAAAATCTCCTTTCATTCCAGTCAAACTAGATGACTGGCTTGCAGATACACCTCAAATTTTTTCAAACATCTATGCTTTTGTTTATGCTTTGCCCCTAGTTTCCACCTGCTCTTCAAGACCTGGATCAAAGCCCTGACAAAACTTTCCCTAACCACCTCAGCCTTCAGTGATCTCTCCTTCCCTCTAACTTCCTTACTGATGGTACAACTCCTTTGTAACCTATCACACTTTAAACACATGTTAACCTTACTTGTTTCTATGTACCAACTAGATTGTCATCCTTAGGGGCAGAAATGACCTAGATTAATACTAAGTACTGGGAACTGTGGCCACATGAGAGTAATCAAAGGGGTTGCTCGCATCAGAGAACCCCAAGAGGGTATGAGCCCCATCCTCCTTTCCTGACCCGGATCCTCACCTGTGTAGCCTGGCTCACAAGCACACTCGTAACCATTAATCTTGTCTATGCATTTGCCAGAGTCACAGGGGTTGCTGGCACAGTCATCAAGGTTGATCTCACAGTTGGGCCCTGGAGTGGGGAGAGAACCAATGGACATTTTCAAGCCTGACTCCTACTCTGCTCTATTCCCCCATCACCTCACCAAGGAATCTTCTGTCTATAAAAATAGATGGTGTCCCAAAAGTATACACACATATGCATAAAATCTGTCTAGCCTCCCCCAACCCTTGGAGTCTTCAATTTCTGTCTTGTCCCTATACACACACAAACACACATATACCCACCCTCCTTCTCTCTCTCCCTCTCCCTCTCCCTCTCCCTCACTCCCTCCATGCTCAACCTTACTCCTCCCTCTGGTTCTCTTTCCTTGCTAACCCCTCCCTGAAAGACTGTACCTGTGGTCCCCTTAAGACAGAGACAGTTGTAGGCATTGTGGCGGTCCTGACAGGTGCCTCCATTTCGGCAAGGCTGGCTCTGACATTCATTGATGTTGGTTTCACAGCGATGCCCAGTATAACCTGGGTGGCAGAGGCAGGTGAAGGCAGCAATGCCATCCTTACAGGTTCCATAGTGGCAGGGGTCAGGGTCACATTCATTGATGTCTACCTCACAGTGGGAACCTGTGAAACCTGATTGAGGGAGGAGGCAAGAGAAGGGGATATGAGAATGTGGCTGCATTATGTATTCCTAAGCCCTTCACCTCCTACTTCTTTCAACTGAGACCAAGGGAGGCCTAGATGGTTGGGATCCTGGGTCTGTAGGACTGCTGTCTACCACCTACCCCAAAACACCCTCCAGACAGCTCCCTCTAGAAACCCTTAGAACATTCTCTTACATATCAATTTCACCCCTAGAGAGAGCAAGAGGACAAAGTGAGACTGGGAGGCCTCCTTGGATTGGAGGGACCAAGGTCCAGAGAGGGGCCATGGCAGAGGTCTCTAGAATTGCAATGTTACAATTAAAAGAGGAAGTGAAGGGAATATGCCTTCATTACAATGTGTTAAGCACTTTACAACAATTTTAGGAGGTGGCTGCTATTATAATCCCCATTTTACAACTGAATAAACCGAGGCTGAGGCAGACAGAGATTTGTTGATTTCCTAGGGTCACACAGGTAGTAAGTGTCTGAGACCAAATTTGAACTGAGGTTTTTCTGCCACCAGTCCCAGCTGTCCATCCGTTAAGTCACCTAGTTACCTCTAGGGGACCTTAAAGAGGATGCTCCAGTCCAACCTTCTCATTATACAGAGAAGGGGAGAACGCTGCATTACCACTTAGAAAGTCCAACTTCATGTCCTAAACCTGTACAGATAATTGTAATCTTGGGCAAGTCACATTGCCTCTGGGCCTCAGTTTCCTCCTCTGTAAAAATGAGGGGGATTTGACCAGATAATCTCGAAGATCCTTCCCAGCTCCAACAGTATGATTCTATGAAACTGAGAGCCAGACAGAAGAAAAATGACTTATTCAAGGTCACATGACAAAATCAGAAGATTTAAAGGCAAATCTGACTCCCAAGTCCAGGGTTCTTTCCAGTCTACTACAACCCTTTCTTTGTGTTCCTCCTCCCCTTGGACTGTCTCTTGGCTTGGACCGTCTCTAAGAGCACCCCCGCCCCCACCCCCACCCACCCAACACTTCCCGCCTCTCATCAGGGCTCAGCACTGTGTGCACGCTCATTAGGGACAGCTCTACTCTGACTTCTGGCGGGAAGGCCCCACAAAAGCTGCACAAAGGCTGCTCTGTTGAACACCAGGCTGCCAGCGTCGGCTTGCCCAGTTGTTCCTCAGGTCTCTGGGCCCTGTGCCGAAGAGAAGCCCGTGCTATGCTACCACCAACAGCTTGCCTAAGCCGCCCCCTGAACAGCTGCTCCCAAATGGTGATCTCAAAGCGTTTTTAACAACTAACAACTAATAACCTCAGTGTTTATGAAAGCACTACTGGACTGTGACTGAAACAACAGCTTCACCTGAGATGAGGAAACATAAGCATCACTCAAGGCGCCTGGACTGATCAATGAGAGAGAAATGCTACATCAGTTTCCTCATCTGTCAAATGGAGACTACAGATGAGGCCAATGTTCCTAGCAAACTCACAGGGATGTTAGGGAATCAAATGGCCACAAAAATGACTTGAAGAAAGACAACTCTGAAGGACTCATGATAAAAAAAGGCTATCCATCCCCAGAGAAAGAACTGATAGTGTCTGAATGCAGACTGAAGCATACTTTTTTTCCCTACTTTATTTTTCTTGAGGTTTTTTTTTTTTGGTCTATGTTTTCTTTCACAATATGACTATTATGGATATGTTTTGCATGACTACACATGTATAACCTATATTGAATTGCTTGCCTTTTCGATGGGGAGTGGGGAGTGAGAAAGGGAAAGAATTTGGAACACAAAGATTTAAAAATGAATATTAAAAATTGTTTTCACATGTAACTGCGGAAAAATAAGATACAAATAAAATTTTCAAAATAAAAATAAATGACTTGAAGGAAAAAATGTTCAACCCAGCAAAACCACTAACAGGCATAAACCCCAAGGATGCCACTGGAAAATGTCCCACATATACAATATTTATAGTGGCACTTTTGAAGTAGCAAGGAGCTAGAAGGAACCTGGGTGTTTATCATCTGGGGAATACCTGAATAAATTCTAGTACATGAATATAATAGAATATTACTATGCTATACTAAAGAAACGAAGAATTATCTTAGAAAGACTCATACTTGACTTAGAAAAACGTATGTGAAATGCTGCAGAATGAAGTAATCAGAACCAGGGGAAAAATTTACCCAAGGATTGCAATAATGCAGTGAAAAGGAAGAGACCAACAAAAGACTGGACCTCTAAGCAAAACAGTGTCCAATCATGACTTCAGAGAGAAGTGGAGAACCATGCTGACTGACTGCCTCTCAGGAAAGAAGTAGGAGGAGCAGAGATGCGGAATGAGAAATATATTTTCAGATAGCCAATATAATGAATCATTTTGGTTGATTGCACTTATTTCTCACAAGGGAAGAATCTATAGGGGCTGGAGAAAGTCACTGGTAAAATAAATTTTGTATGAAAAAAATTTTGTCTCTTGAGTCCTAGCAACTGTTCCCAAAGCCCTCTCCCCAAACGTCTGGCCCATGTTACCCTCCTTCCCACCCCTAAACACACATACCTTCAGTACACTCGCAGGTGTAGGTGTTGGGGCCGTCCACACACTTTGCTCCATTCTTACAAGGGGTGCTGGCACACTCATCAATGTCATACTGACAGAGTTGTCCATTGAATCCTGAAATCCAGAGAGAAAAAAATTATGGGCCTCTGCTTGTCTTCTCCAATTCTAGACACATGCTGTCCTCTTTCCAAGGTCAAGTCCCAAGGAAGTGGGAATATTTCAGGAAAACTCATCAAAGGTTCTCTTCTCTGGTGCTCTTCCAAAGCCCATTCTCATAAAGTTAGACCATCCACCCCTCAAGACCAGTCCACATTGTGAACCAGTCCATCTTTACAAAATCAGCTCGTTCCCCAAAGCCTGCTTACATATCCCACTGTGGAGTGTTCAATATATATTTTTCCAAATTCCTGTTATCTTCCCTCCTCAAACCTTAAGACTTGAATAAAACACTCCCAAGAAATCCTGGAAAATACCCCTCCAGGACATTGTTCAAACTCTTGCCTTCAAGTCTCTCCTCCTGCCCTAGCTCAAAGCTTTCTCATCTCAAAGCCCCTTAATTTCTTTCAGCTCTCTCCCTTCTGATCACTGTCCCTTCTCTGCACATTGCCAGACCCCCCCCCCAAGCCTGCCTATAGAAGCTGGTATTTTTTTTTCCAAACCCACTCTGGGTTGTCATAGCTACAGCCACATAGGGCTGTGAATGGGGGAATCTGACCCAATGTCTGGAACATCTTATTTACATCTCTGGAGGAGTGAATGATCTGAACTTGGAAATCCTTTCACAGCTTGTCCATTCCCCCCTCCCCACTCTGTTTTCTCCTCTAGGATACTGACACCTTAGTCAAGCCCCCAACAAGCTCTCTGGCATGTCCCGGCCTAGCCTTCCCATGCTGGAGACTTTTCAATCACAAACTTTTTATTTTCATTTTAACTGTTTTCAGAAAGCTCAGCCTGCCCTCTTCTCTTTTCCCTTCCCCTACCTCAGGGTGGGGGTAGGGGTGGGGTGGTGTGGTGTGGTGTGGTGTGTGTGTGTGTGTGTGTGTGTGTGTGTGTGTGTGCGCGCGCACGTGCACAAACAGGCAGTACTGAAGCTTCTACTGAAGCTAACTATTCAACTGGGAAGGTGATTGGAAGTCTTTGATCTATCCAGGGAAAGCACATCTGCCCTTTCTTTAGGCAACTTTCCTATATTAACTAGCTCTCTCAAAGATTTTTTCCAAAAAAAAAAATCCCAATTGCTCTGATCCCTACTTCTCTCTCTGTTCCCTTAGTACTAGAAACTCTGCTCACTCTTTCCCAGCTCTTCGGAAGAAACCATCTCCTCCCCAATGAGAGTGGGCACTTCCCAAAGACAGGCAAGTATTGCTTTATAATCATAGAGTGCCAGGGCTGGGAGAGACACCTCAGGCTAACACCACCATTTTACCAATGGGAAAACTGAAACCAGAGCAAAGTAGTAGTTTGCCCAAGGTCACAATTAACGATAGAGTTTGAACAGGAATTCAATCCTCTTGGCTCTGTATTCCTTCTTGGCTGGCTGGCTCTCTCTCTCTTTCCCTCCCTCCCTCTGTCTGTCTCTCTTATATATACACACACACACATATATGTGTATGTATGTACATATATATATATAGAGAGATATATATAGAGGCTCTCTGGTATAGTTCATTCATATATCTGTATGAATGAATTCATACATATATATGTATATATATATATGAATGAACTATACCAGGAAGCCCCTTTACCATATCTCCCCTTCTAACCCCTACCATAGGGCTCTGCATAGAGCCAAGAGCTTTCTCTTTAGGCCAGCCATACAGCCTACTTTGAGTTATGATTCCCAGAGAAATTTCAGCTTCTCTGAAAGCAGGAGGTGAGGGAGAGGGGGTGGAGGAAAAGGGATGTGATTCATTGGGCTCACTTTTAAAATTGGGAGGGATCTTAGAAATCAACTAGTCTAACTTCCTCAGTTTACAGATGAGGAAAGTGAGACTCAGAGGTTAAATACCCAAGATCACAAACTTGGCAACCAGGATCAAACCTGGCTCTACTAAATCAAATCCAGTGCCCTTCCTACCACTACACACTTGCTCTGAGCACATAAGCCCCCTGAGAACCAGGATGAGCAGGGAAGAGGAGAGCCTCTGATCCAGTGACATTTTTGGCCAAAATGGCAGCATCCCTTGATGAAGACGAGGATTGTGGCTATAGGGGAGTGGGCTGCCTTGGACTCTAGGGGCCTAGCCCTGCAGCCGGCATGGAAATCCACCTTTCCTTACTTGCCTCTGGCAAAGGGATTAATTTCAACTTTGTTTCCACTACAAAGGCTTATGCTGAGAGGCAAGGCTATCGACTGCCCAGCCAGCCCATCCTTAGTCCTTACCCGTGGGGCAATCGCAGTGGAACTCGCTGATCTTGTCGATGCACTTGCCGTTGTGCAAGCATGGGCTGCTGGCACACTCATCTGTGTTGATCTCACAATAAACACCCTCATAGCCTAGAAGGTGGGAGGGAGAAGAGAGGAGGGAATGGG
Organism: Phalanger gymnotis; assembly: GCA_028646595.1. NCBI lineage: Eukaryota > Metazoa > Chordata > Mammalia > Diprotodontia > Phalangeridae > Phalanger > Phalanger gymnotis. The sequence continues at coordinate 129,128,703 of CM053625.1, read as the reverse complement.
TTTGGTGTTGGAAGGATGATGGTGAGAGAGAGGAAGGGTTTCTGGCATTCAGTACATAAGCACCTGTCAGAGACTTCTCTTTCTTTGTACCTATGAGCCCCAGGAGAGTCCTGCTTGAGGACAGATTCATGCCTTTACGAGAAGTTCTTGGGATACAGCAAAGATTGATCATAATTACTAATTGCAGAATGTCAAGGCTAGAAGCAAATGGAGAAACCACCTAGGCCAACCCCTTCATTCTCTAGAAGGGGATACTAAGACCCAGAGAGAAGAAATTACTTGGCTAAGTTCATAAAAGAGCATAAGTACCAGAGCCAGGTCTAAAACCTTACACACAGGGCTCCACTGGCACATCTGGAAGCCAATTCTAGGCAAATAGTAAAAGGTGCTCAGGCTCTTCAGTGTGTCATCCTACTCCTGGGCATCCCGTTTCCCAGTATCTTTCCTGGACTTCTGACCACACACCTTGCTCTGTCCTATTATAATAGGATTCCCTCTGCTCTTACCCAAATTCTCTGCATTCTGACTACAGTTTCCTACTTTTATTTTGGCTCTGACCTTTGATAACTGACAAGTCCCTTCAACTTCGGTGCAATTTCTTTGATCCTGATTCTTCATCCTGTACCCACAACTCATTACATCCCCACACTTAGCAAAGACCTGTGCATGCTCACTAAAAGTGGGGAGCCTAATTCCCCAAGAAAGACTGAGGAAAAGCACTCCATGTCTACCCCAGTGGCCTTGGAGAAAACCCAGCGACTCCCACTTCAGACCTGGCATGCAGATACACTGGAACTCTCCAATCTGGTCCAAGCAGGTGGCATCATTCTGACAAGGATTGGAGATACACTCATTGACATCGATCTCACATCGGGGTCCAGTATACCCTTGCAGGCACTGACACTCAAAGGAGCCAAGGGTGTTGATGCATTTGCCAGCATGCTCACAAGGATTAGCACCTATTAAAGGGGAAAACAAATATAAAAGTGGACTTAAAGAATTTCCATAAACTGGTAACTGAATCCTAAATGGTTCTTCCTTACCTCAAGGCTATCCCAAAAGATGGAAGTAAAAGTGATAGAGACTAGCTTATGCCTCCCCTGACCAAATCCTGACCAGAGGGACTCCCAAAAGTAGGGGGAACTGTCTCCTCTTTCCCTCAGTAGTATGACAGCAATACAAGTGCTCAGTTTATGCCCCACTGCCAGTACGGATGCTCCCCACCATGGACCTGCCCAGCCACGTACCCAAAGAGCACTCATCCACATCTTGGTTGCAGGCTGGTCCCATATAGCCAGAGGGGCAAGTACAGATAGCTTTGCCATTGACAGGATTGGTATCACAGTTGGAGCCCTCGTTGCAGGGGTTGCTGATGCAAGCATCATTGAGGTGGCAAAGCAGGCCTAAGTGAAAAACAAGTGTGAAATGAGATGTGAACTTAACCATATTAAGCTCCCAAATAGCCGAAGGGTCAAGTACTCTGGTCCTTTCAGCATCTCGGATGATGATGCTATGTTTCAACAAATGAATTGCCAATTTTGTTTTTAAGGAATGAGGATATAATTTAAAACAACGAAAAACTCTGAACTCAAAGGATCCCTGAGAGATAGCCCAACTTATACCTGTAACAGGGATCCTCTCTACTATATTCCTGACAACTGATGAGAAACCCATCATCCAGACCATGAGAGATCACAGACTCGGTTGACATCAAAACTAGATTTAATTTTAATTTCTCAGTCTTCTTGACTGAGGACCCATTCTCATTGCTGGTACAACAGATAGTGCTGGAGACAGCATAGGAGACTGAGCTGACTTAAGTCTTCCCTTATCAGATTTTAATAAGCTCCTTGAGGGCAGCAACTATCTTTTTCATATTTGTATCTCCAAACCTTAGTACACACCTTGGCATGCAGTAGGTACTTAATAAATGCCTACTGACTAACATACCTAAAATGTTTCTGTATTATATTATAAAATAAGTTCCTGAAAGAAGCTTGTATCCTTGTCATTCCTAGAACCCAGATAAAAATTCTAGCTATCTGGATTTCCAAACTGTTTGGGTGGGGGCTTATCCTAATACCTCACATTCCTATAGTACCTTTATTTTCAAAGCACTTTCCAGTATGCAAATAGTCACCCCTCCTGTGGTTACCTGTACGGCCATGGGGACATTCACAGTAGAAGGAAGCAACACGGTCATGGCAGGTGGCACCATGGAAACAGGCAGCATTCGCACAGTCATCGATGTTTTCACTGCAGTCCTCACCAGTCCAGCCATTGACACACACACAGTTGTAGTCACCATGGGTATTATGGCAAGTGCCACCATTCTGGCAGGCATTGGGCATGAGCTGACACTCATCTACATCCTCTGTACAATATTGACCTGGGAGGGAGGGATCGAGAGAAGGGCAATGTCAGACCCAATCCCTGGGGAAAGGAGAGCTAGAAGGGTTTATTCCTTAAAGCCAAGTGATTTCACAGGAGGTAGCTTGAAGTGGGGCAGAAGAGACAATCTATATAAATCATGTTACAAAGATGTCCAACTAAAATAAATACGAGGTACTATTACTTAAGGAGGCAGTCCTTCACAAAGAACTAAATAATTAGTTACCGAAAAACATGACTATCCAAAAATGATTCATTCATTCTCTAATGGCTCCAGAGAACCAAGGTTTTAGCATAGAAGAATTGATATAAGTAATTTACTTGTGTGTTAAGATAATCCTTTGTATATTATGACACAAAGCCAAACAGCACTTTTTAGAAATCTCTCTTTTGTAGCATGTATGTCCAATGGGGCTGAAACTTTAAAGAATGTTTCATTTCAAAATAATTCCTTTCAAAATGGGGGAAGGGAGAAGAGTGGAAAGCAGAAATGAGATCCACATATATACTACCTTCTTAAACACAATATGCCAAATATATTTAAATTTTTTCTTGACAACTCAAGCTATCAGTATGAATATACACTATTGAGACACAGAGAGAGACTTCTCACCTCTTCTCATCTCCTGATCCTGCCCTGAGGTCGAACACTGGCAAGAGGATGTCTCTAAATACTTGGCTGGTAGATATAAACCTAGAGGCCCATATAAATGGGCTCAATGTGTCTGGTAGAGCTAAGGCTAAAAAGGTTGGGTAGATAATGGCTCTCACAAGGTGAGGACAAAGGGCAAGGTGGGGTTTAAATAGTCACAAGCCTCCGGGGTTCCAGAGCTGTCATTCGGGGGAAATGGTATGGCCAGCCATTTAAACTTGGGCCCGAACTTGTATCATCTTCCTTTGCTTAGGACTACACTGACCTATGGATCTGGGGAGGTTCCAGGCAATGCGTGAAAGAATGAAGGCCAATGTGTGGGAAGAATGAGCCTTTCCCATTCCCTGGGCTGGCACGCCTAATATTAATTATCTTTCCCCTAGGTCAGCCAGGTTTTTGTCAATTGTCCCTTACCTGTCCATTCTGGGGGGCAACGGCAGTTGTAGGTGTTTACCCCATCCACACAGGTCCCTCCATTCTTACAGTTATTGCCAGGACAGTCATCGATGTTGTCTTCACAGTTCTGGCCAGTAAAACCTGAGAGGAGGGAAACAGAAGGAAGATACATCAGGCCCTACTACTTCCTTTTTGGAAGAAACCAGGTAAACAAGATCCAGTGGTTCTTCAACCTGGACCATACCAACAATACCCACCAGCCCGGGATAGTCCCATTTAGAATCTCTACTATCCTCTTCAGAACTTACAGCAGTAGCCTTTATTATCTGGAAATCCATTATTATGAAAACTTAGATTACCAACAAATTAGGGGACCGCTGTCTTCACTTCAAGGGACAGTACTCGGCATGTACTATCTATGTGCCTGATTAGATTGGGGGAGTAGAAGGTGGCATGTGAGGCCGTGGGGAGATCACTGGACTGATTAGAGATTTGGATTCTAACCCAGTTCTGTCGCTAACTCTGTGCAACCTTCAACAAAGTACTTCCCTTCTCTGGACTGCAGCTGCTACATGTGTAAAATGATTAATCTGGACATGCTCAGAATGTTCAATTCGTCTAAGGTAGGAAGAATGTAAACTATAGAAATTCCATTTATATTCAGCTTTTTAGAAACATGGCTATTTCCACAAAGCAAAATACCTCAATTCAAGTAGCTTTGTTCCTGACATCTTTGGGGGGTGGAGCAGGGCAGGGAGAGGGGGTGTTAGGGTAGTGGAGGCAGAAAGAAAGAGGAACACTTGTTTCCTCCCGGAATAATCTAAGGCTTAACTCCTTTATTACAGGGGTCCCTACTCAGTTTAGCACGTGGGGGCCTAATATCTAAGTCATTCTGGCTGCCAGGTTACCTATTAATCGGCTCCACTCCCTCTGGCTCAATGATCAACCCAGGAGGGTCTGATTCTAATTGCTTTGGGCTGCGATACTGCAGGGCAAACCTGTGGCCAGTTACTGATTAACACTCTAGCCCAGTTAAGGAATCCTTTGAACTGCCTCATGCCCTTGGAGAAAGCCAAGCTACTTCAGCCCATTCCTTCTGGGCTTTGCCCCAGAGCAGGAGTGTCAATGACTCCCCCGTTACCTGCCTGCCAGCCATGCCCACTCAAAGCTGGAAATTGGCAGTAAGGAGAAGCAAGAGGAAAAAAACCTCAAAAGGTCTGGGTTGAATGTGAAAAGGAAAAATTCAAAACCCTATGTTTTTATGAGCAGTATTTCTGTGGAGCAGATACTGCCATTCTTTATAGTTACCCATTCTTCTTCCAGCTCCAGCCAGTTAAGAGTTTTCCTGAAATATTCTTGAGGAAGGACCAAGTAGAAAATTAGGGGCCAGACAGGAAAACGGGGATACCTTTCCAGGTCCTCATTCTCAAGGTGCTTTTCATACCTGGGACATGACAATCAGGGGACCACCCCTGTTTCTTTTCCCCCATGAACCTACTTGGACCTACCAGAGATCCACCAAGGAACCCAAAGCAATGACAATCAACACAACCTATCTCCACTCAAGTAATGCTTTATCCCTTAATAGCAGTCAGAAAAAGGCAGGAACTTCTGACCCCATTTGTCTGGGGAAAGTGTCCCAGGACAAGGAAAAAGGAGCTAGACTTCAAACCATCTGTCTGTTGGCCAAGTGGCAAAGTGGAAGCCAGGAAGCCGGCTTGTTAATGTATAACATGCTACTCATCACCCACACTCCTCTAAGCAATAGTATGTTTATAGTAAATAAGAGAAGGGTTATCACAGCCAAATCCTTCTCACAGCAAAGTGGGGACAAGCATCCAACCCCCTGCATTCCCAAGTGCCTTAACTAGGGGAAGACTAGATACATTCATCTCCTATGATAGGAAATGTAAGACATCATTCCTGCTCTTCAAAGGCTGTGTAGACAATGGAATGCACCCATGAAAATAATACCAGACAGGAAATAATAGGGCACCGTCCTCCTCTTAGAGCTATGCAAGAGTCCAGTCGCTTTGCATTGTCACAAGCTCGCAAGAGGCTGGTGTACACAAAGCATTGTGCTGCACTCGAGAAAAACTGAAACCAAATTGGTAAACTCAACTCTACCTCCCACCTGAACCAGATTCAGATACTACATTGGAAACCGGTAGCACTCAACAACGGTGAGAGTGCGTCCCATGCATGTCAGAGAACCCCTTGAGATAGAAGGTCTTGTCTAGGTTGCTGTATATTCTCTAAATAGACCTCAAGCTCCAGAAGGGCAGGGATTCCATTTTCTGCTCTCACATGTTTCTCAATACCTAACAGAGGGTTGGGCTGGCACTCGGTGTTTGCTTCATTGTTAATGAGGGAGGGGGATGAAAACAATTGGTGCTTTGTTCACCTGCCATTCAAGCTCCTCCACAATCAGAATTAATAAACCAAGATCCTACCCTTTAAACCTCAGTGTCTTGTCTCCCTTTTCGCCTTATAGTCACCCACCTCCAAGAAGAGGTCTCTGCTCTAGGTCTTTTAGAATTAGACCAACAGTGGGCTTTGGGAAGACAGTCCACAGAAGGTAGTTTACCTTCCAAGCCCTGACAGAAAGCTAAGCAAGTTGAGAGGTCAGGCAGGAAGAGAGACTCCAGAGCCTGGACATGTCTTCCCAACCTTCCACCCTCCACTGCTTCATCCACACCAGCTAGCTGCCCACTGGACCATCTCCTATGGTGAGAACAGGGAGGTCCAAAGCCAGACATTCGTCCTACAGGAAGTCACTGGAAAACAATTTGACTTCTTTTTCTGGTGTCTCTGACACCAATCTGGTGGTCTCTCCTCCTACTCATCTTTCTAGGTCCAGCTCAAGGGTTATGTTTTCCAAAAAGCAAGATACTCCTCTGCTTGAAAATCTATTCTGGCTCCCTCCTGCACATAAAGTACATTTCCTATTTCTTTCTCTTCCATTCAAAGCCTTCCAAAAGCTGGCACCACCACACTTAATCCAGCTTTATCTCATATTACTCTTTTCCGAGAACTCTATGATCGAACCAAAGTGGACTAGTCACTTCTCAAACATGCCCAACATTTGCCACTTTGGTGCCTTAATGTTCTCTCTCTGTTCTACATGTGCTGAAATACTGCCTATCCCCTTAAAAGTCAACTCCAACGTCACCTAAGCCGTGGTGTGTGAGCGAAAGCTCTGGATTTGTATTCAGAGGACCTGGGTTCAAACTCCAGCTTTTTCACTATGGACCATCTGTATGATCTTGGGTGAATCGCCTTATTTCTCTAGGACTCAGTTTCTTCCTCTGTAAAATTAGAGGGATGGACGAGATATCTGTAAAGACCCTTCTAGCTCTGAACTAAATGTTCTTTGTGCATCATAAAATTATGGGGATGGACTAGATATATGTAAGGATTCTTCCAACTGCGAACACTGTATTCCATGATCCCCTTCATGGAATTTTGTAGCCTTCTACCTTTGCTAAAGCACTTAAAAGTGATGCTTCATAAAGGCTTATTGAGTATCATATACTGTTTCCTACTATAATCAGGGCTGTAAAAAGGAAATTTTTTTGTCCTTAGGGCAAGTACCACAAACCACACCTGGAGCAAGCAGCAAAAATTTCACCCTCAGTTTAGGGAGGTGGAGGAAGGGGAGGAGAAAGTGATATAGAGATGTGGGACACTGAGGTAAGACGGATTCCTGCGCAAGCAGTGAGAGAAGGAGAGAGAGACACATTAGGGAAAGCAGGTGAGGAGCTACCCCAAACCAACATCTGCTAGCTTCAGGTTTTAACTAATTGTTCTCACTAGGTGTTAAGCTCTGTCGTTGCTGAAAGCTGCAAATGCTATTACTACATTCATCCCCCAGAAGCGAGGCATCAGTTACACCACCATAGTTATGCTCTGATTGTGATGATTTCTGTTTAGGTCATTATCTCCCACTGGGGCTGGGGGTGAAGGAACTAAACTGTAAACCCCATCGGGGCAAGGTTCGTATCTTATCTGTGGTTCCTATCTGCCCCCAGCACCTTGCACTGCACACAAAAGGCATTTAGTAACTATTTGACGAATTGTTACAACAGCTTTCAGTGATCTCTTTCTAGGCCCAACTCCTATAGTACTCAGCTGTACTGTTTAGTGGTTTCAGATGTGTCAATCACCTCTCCTCCCCCTCCCCACAACTAAAATTTGAACTCTTTGTAGGGACTCTTGTTCCATTCTTCTGTTTCTCTCACACAGGCCCAGGCACCCAAATGCTCAATAAAAACCTTCAGAACCACAAAATGTTCGAGCTGGAAGGGACACCTCCCTAACTTAGATATCTAGCTAATCCCCGCCTTCCATTGAAAGGATGGGGAGACTGAAGCACAAAGAAGTAACACCACCTGCCAAAAGCTGAGAAAGCAGTTAGTGGCAAAGATGAGACCACAGCCCAGGTCTTCTGACTCCTTATCTAGGGCTCCATAACCTCATGGACCCGAGCTGGTCCTTTATGCTCCTCAGCTCATCCCACAGAAAGCTTTCCCTCTCCATCCTCCGGCATGTACACAGGAACACACACAAGGATTGTACACTAGCTTCTGATACCATTTCCCCCACCCTGGGGGGGGGGGTGTTTTTTCTCAATGTGTCCCTAACAAGAAGAAAGGCAATTTAGATGTGAAAAGAAATTATCCCCAGGCCAAACAAAGCCCCACCTCAGAAGGCCAGCTCTGCCCATAACCAACAGTCCCCTTCTTCCCCATCCCAGCTGGCTGCTGACATTCAGGAAGTGCATAAGCTATGTGTCTGCACGCAGGGGGCCCCCAGCTGTTTGTGCGAGGTGTTAAATCTCTGAGGAACAGACTGTTGGGGCACAAGCTTGGACTGAGGCTGAAGAGGCCTCTCATTTCCCCTTTTTAAAAAAAAGCCTCCTTAGCGGGGCCTAGTCCTAGTGGCATGCTTGCTGGAGCAAGCAAACATACACATACACATACACATACATAGCATACGCCGCCCCCATCAAGAACTGTCAGCTGACAGGCTGGATAATGTTGGTAGAGACCAGCACCAATGAATGATCCCCTGAGGTGGAGGAAGCTCTTCTAGGAAGGTTTTCAGACCAGCTTTGCTTTCTAAGGACAAAGACAGCAATCGCCACTCTGAGAACTGAAAGGGACCTTTCAAGACCCTTCCAAAGCCCTCACTTTGACAAATCTGAGGAATCTGAAGCCCAAAGCAATGAAAGGGCAAGTCCAAGACCACAGGCAGTATCAGAGGCAGGGTGTGACTCTAGGGCCTCTGTATTATATACTGCACCAGGCTGCCTCACTTCTGGACTTACTACCTGAAGCATATCATCTAACGCCTATGCCAGTGAGCTGTCTTGGACTGCTCTCCAATTCTTCCATGTATGGGAGCCTTGATTTCCCAAACAGATCATCTCTGTGGACAGGGACTATAGTCTTCGACTCCTGAGTCCCTCACAGGACTGGGCCCAAAGCCAGGTGCACAGTACACGCTCAGTAAAGATTTAAGGTAGAAGAAAGAGAAGGAAGCTGGGAAGGAACTCAGTACCTGGCAGACAAGTACATTCATAGGTGGTATCTCCAGTCTGACGGCAGGTGCCTCCATTCTGGCAGGGGGATGGGTTGCATGGCACATAGAGCTGCTCACAGTTCTGGCCAGTGAAGGCTGGTCGGCAGGCACATTGGTAGGAGCCAACCTCATTGTGGCAGGTACCCCCATTCTTGCAGATGGCAGGGTTCTGGTTACACTCGTTGATATCATGCTTGCAGGTAGGGCCATGGAAACCAGGTGAACATCCACAGATGTAGCTGGACTCAAAGGGCAGGCACTGCCCACCATTGGCACAGGGATTGGATGCACAGGGGTCAGCCTGTTGGCACGTTTTACCTAGAGGAAAAGCAGTAGAAGGAAAGAATGATGACCCTTCACACTTAAGATTCTGCTTTTCCAATCTCTTATCTCACCTGATCCTCACAATAGCCCTGTAGTATAGACAGGGCAGAGACAGTCATTCAAAATTTACAGAGAAAGAAACTGACGGCCTAAGAGGCAGAGGATTTAGAGCTGGACAGGGCCTTATGGATTATCTAATCCAACAAAACTGCAGTACAATAAGATTAAATGATTTGCCCAAGGTTACACAGTGTGGAGTACCAGAACCATGATCCATACCCAAAAATCATAGACTGAAAACTAGAAGGGATGTTTGAGGTCAATTCTAACACTCTCTCATGTTACATTTAAAGAAACTGAGGCTTAAAAACAGCTACCTGACTCTATCCCCTTTGCCACCACTGGAAGGGGAGATTCAAGTTGGCGCAGATATCGCCACTCAACTAGACATGAGAAGACCTGAGATTTGGTCCCTGATCCAATATTTACTAGCTGGGGAACCTCTGGCTAGCGGGCCCCTTCTGCAGCCTGGCAAAGCCTATGGACGCCTTCTCAGAAGTGTTTTTAAATGCATAAAAATAAAATACATAGGATTACAAAGAAAACCAATTATACTGAAATATAGTTAAGATATTTAAAAATCAAAAATAAACAAAAAAACCCAAGTTCACAGACCCCCCCACCCAGGTTAAAGTTCGGGCTCCTTCTTACCTGACCATCCTGGGGGACAGCGGCACTTGAAGTCAGTGAGTGTGATGAGTTCACAGGTGCCTCCATTCCGGCAAGGGTTATTCAAGCAGGCATTGTCCTCTGGCGTCAGGCAAAGTTGGTCAGAGAAGCCCAGGCGGCAGGTGCAGGCATAGTCCACGATGCTGCCCTGGATGACCGTGCGGCAGGTCCCAGCGTTCTTGCATGGGGAACTGAGGCAAGGGTTGGGAGCTTGACAACGCTCACCAACATAGGGCCCACTGCAACTGTTAGGTGGAAAACAAACAAGTGATTGGTCCCTAGTTCAGCGATCCCTCACACCCTGGCCAACAGACATAGCTCTTTGTCTCAGCTGTTCTGCAAAGATCAAAGATGGGCATTTGGTACCAATTTCACAGAGAGAAGATTAAGACTGGAAGAGACCAGGTAGCTTACCCAAGCTGAGTAACTTGTGACCTAGGTAGCAGATGCAAAAGTTCCAACTCTAGACCCTTGCTACTTAGGAACCATAATTCTGGCTGGGACTTTAGCTTTCTCTATGATCTGCTGCCCCTTTCTCTCAAATCAGGAGCTCCCCAAAAACAAGGCTCTAGTCCTCTCCCATCAGATGAAGTGGGTGGAGAGTGACTATATCTTCCCCCATCAGACTAGGGGCTCCCCAAGGGTACAGACTTTATCTTCTCCCTCCACCCTAGGGGATCCTATTGAGGACAGGGACACCTTCATGTCTCTCCATAGAGTACAAGCTCTTGACTGATAGCACCTTTGACTAGAGTGACCCTGCAAAAATGAGGGACTCAAGTAAGGGAGTAAAAAAGACTTAGGAAGGAATTCCAAGCAAAGGTTGTTTTTTCTGCCATCATCCTACAACTCTGCAATCCTGGACACCCCAAGATTTGCTTCTAAAACCTCAACTCCCCTCTGTTGCTCTCCCGGGCTAGATAACCACCGCAGCAAGGAAATCCCTTTCGTGCTTGCTTGCTTGCCTGCCTGCGCCAGCCAGCCTACTCTGCCACCTGTCGTTACATTTTCCAGAGCATGAAGGAGGCCATAAATCACCTGATTAAAAGAAGTGATAGGTCATCTCTCTGCCGCCTCTGCCTCCCATTCCCCTCCCCTTAGAGAAGGGTAAATACAAAACCCTGGGACCAGCAGAGCACCACCCTTCCCAGCCCAACAGTGTTGCCCAGAGCAGTGTCAGGTGTCTTTCAGAATGAGGCATGCTGACTCCTCAGAGGCTCCATATGTGAAGGGCACTGCACTTGGACTCAAGTCTCTTTTCTTATAGAGAGCCTGCATAAGTTAATTCACATTTCTGGGTCTCACTGTTCTCAACTGTAAAATGAGGATTAAGAAAGTCCAACCTACCAGACATTTCTGTCCTAACCTATCAAATGACCCTGCAAAGTAGAAAGATTCAGAGGACCCAGGTTCAAATCCTACTTCCACTATTCACTATGTGTGTTGTCATCTTGGGGAGCAGTCACTTAAAACTTTATAGAATTCAGGTTCCTCATCTGGAAAATGACTAGATAATTTTTAAGGATTGTTTTTTTTTTTTTCAGTTCTAAATCCTATGGTTGAAATGGATTTGAGAATGCCTTGCCAAGTTAAACCCCATACAAATATTCGCTAATAGTAGTATGGCTCCGGACACAGCTGCTGTCTGTCATCCCCAGAGGACAAACGAAAGCCTCTCCAGCTAAGAAAAGAAGTTAACCAACTACTCAGAATTTCAAACCATGGTGACAGCAGGCCCTAACTCACTCCCACAAGACTTAGGGTCCCCCGCCCCCAGCCTATGTGTCGCTCTTACCTTCTTTTAACAAGTCACTGGGAATAAAAGGCACACCCAGGCCCTGTGCCTGTCAGTTTTAACACTCATATCCAAGACACCACAATGCCAAAGGCCGGAGCATCTCCAGCAAAAATTCCACATTTTGTGCACAGGACTGTAGGGTTTTAGTTGTGACCAAAGGCTAGGCCTTGCATAATTCCTTTATACTCTGGACTTTCCTTTGGACCACTGTTCATGGACTCTTTCTAGAAGTGGGCTGAATTCCCCCATAACCCCATGCTCAGACAGACCATTTTTAGAAAATAAAAAAATAGACAACTTCCCCTTTGGGTTTCTCTTCTCTTTCTAGTTTTAATTTCCAGCTACAAGATCAGCTTGAAAATAAAAATAGAAAGAAAGGCACTTCTGTAAGAAACTATAGTTTGGCAGAGAGGAGTTGGAAGACGCTATAAAGGCGGGAAGATCCCCAGGATGGATGAGCAGGAAGAGGGACACATTTAGAAGATCAGAGAACTGGACTGAAAGCTATAAGGAATCTCAGAACAAAAAAAATTCTGAGCTGGAAAGGAACCTCCAGAGAATGACTTCTTGTCCTTATTACAAGAAGAAACTAAAGCTCAGATGAATGTGCCACAGAGGATCAGTGGAAGCCAACTTGAAGGGAGGGAGCCTTGACATAGGGTCCTTTTGACAGGTGGGTCCCTATGATGGCTTCCCAGAATAGAGTTGCATTTCTCAATAGCTGTTGTATAAATTGCCTTGTCCCAAAACTTCTTTTCTAAGCTGAACCTGAGCTGGGCCAGGAGAATCAATCTGTCTTTCCTCTGCCAGCCATTTATCTCTGTCTGATGAGCTCAGGAAGGGGGAGCAAGAAAACAGACTCAAAATGGACACTCAGCCCCACCATCTGTTACCAGAAGCCAAAAGGGCCAAAGCAACTGGCATGGGGAAAACAAAAGCCCCCAAGGATGGGAGGGGTGGGGGGGATGGCCTGGGGAATTAACTCCTGATACAGGACAGAGCTGTGGACGTTGCTGGTCATCAGCTTGCTCCCATCAGTTGGAGAGTAAAGGAGACAGGCTTCTATCAGAGAGGCCAAAACTAACAAACTGGCCAGCCTACTCCAATGGGGGCCAACTCCATTTCTTTTGCCCTCTAAGATTCTGCCAGAACCCGGAGTCATACTGAATGGCCTGGAGTAAGCTAGGAGTAGTAGGTGCTGAATTCAAACCCAGATCCTTGAACTCCTCCAATGTACTTTTCGCTCTACTACTGTTCCCCAACTAGAAAATGTTGGGGTTAATTCTATCAGCAATGATTCCTCCCTCCTCTTCGTACCCCCTCTGTCTGGCCAGTTTGGAAAGCAGGCAAGAGGAAGGATTAGAAAGGAAAAAGGATCTTTACCCGCTCGCCACCCCTTTTCTCCCCTCCCCACCCCAGTGAATGTCAATGCCCTCTATTGTTAGATAGGAGTTTGGGCACAGGAGAAAAGGCTCTTTTTTCTTTCCCAAGCTGATGACAAGGATAGCTAGAAGGGAGTGGGAAGGAAGATGGGGAGGAGAAAGGGGAAGGGGGGGTGGGTAGCTAGGAAGAGACAGAGGGCACTTGATCAAAGATTTCTGGGGCCTCCCCATCAACACCCGCTGGCACACATCTTCTTCCTGCCTGTCTCTTCTTTCAACATGAGATGTCAATCCCACCTCTGGCTGGACTCCCCTGTCACGATTAACAGAGAATACTGGGGAATGTCTAGTGAAGCTGAGAAGGGTGAGATGAGCCAGATCTGCCTTGGCCTCCCAGGAATACCCTGAGACTTATATACAGGAATTATATATGCATGGGCCCTCACTCCCCAACCAAACTCAATTTCCCATAGTAGGCAGAGGGAGAACACCCAGCTGCCTATACCACTAGTGGACTTCAGCTTATACAGTCCTCCATGGTCATCAACCCCACTCCAAAAACAAACAAACGAACAAAAAAACCCACCAAAACCCAATCCTGTAACCCATCTAGCTTTTACCAAACACTTATCATCAGGCAATGATGAAACCTGGGAGAGCCCCTATCCCCTTCACAACCTGGTTTCCAAAACCAGAATTAGAAGGGAAGAGAGACCTCAAGTACAGCTAAGTTCCTATGTTTCATCCTCCCTCCTCTCCCCCCTCCACTTTTCTAATTCGGATTTCATTGTTGAGGATTGTGTGAGAATTTGTAAGGATTCAGGGACATTTCGAGTTAATGAGATTGTATTATCCCAGACCAATGTGAAGGAAAATGTGTCTAATAAATCAGGCATCTGCTCTCCGGACAAAGGGCGGCTGGAGGGAGCAGGTGCACATTTTAATAAGGAAGAGCAGCTGCTGAGCCTGACGGCCAATAGCCAGGCCCGGACCCAGGCAATGGGGGGTGGGGAGGGACAGGAGGCTAGGTTTCTGGGTGGCTCGATAGTATCCTCCAGTTTGAGAATGCAACAGGCCGCCTCTGGGAGCTGGCTGCTCTTATGAGAGAGACCATTGTCCATCGGGGCTGTGGGCCCAGGAGCAAGGAAAGAGTGAAGGCATGTTTGCCCGTCCCCAGACTCCCGTCACCTTTGCCCACAGGCTGGGTGCTACCCCCCTTTCCTACCAGGGATGGGCAGTTTAATTCTGTTTGTTTCTTCAAGAATCACAATGGGGGAAAACAGGTTTGGGTCATGAAAGGAAGGAGGGAATGTTTTATGTTTTCTTTAATATAAAGCAAAATGCTTCTCTGGTGAGATCATAAAGGAAAAGTATCTCTCTTCTCCCTCCCCACCCCCACCCCCATTCCCCACTTCCAGGAGGTGGGCAAACAAGACAGCAAGAATGTAGCCCAACTCCAGTGGTTTGTGAAGGGAAACTCCTGGAGAGGTGTGAATTGCCTGTTAGTAATAAGATCTCAGAGAAAAATTCTAGACTGAGCTCCTTTGTCAAAGAAGATTGATTCATTAGGTATTTACATTCTAAGTGTATGTGACAGGGAACAGGGAATGAAAAAGCAGAGAGAGAGGGGAGAAAAAAGAGGGGGAAAAAGAAATGAAGAAAATCTAAAGTGTCTTCTTCTGTGGCCTTCATACTAGCCTGGAGCTGGGGAGGAAGGTAGAGGAACCTTTCAAAGGAGGGTCAAAGCAAGATTAGCCCCTCCATACTTATTAACAAGTGAAAGGCAAAACCACCCTCCCCTTCCTTATTTTTACATATCAACTTATACAGAGGCCTTTCTCCACACAGTCCCTTCCTACTCAAAGCCCTGATGGTGAGCAATGTCTAACTCTATACCCTAAAACGAGGGAGGAGGAGAGGATACTTTGGCACTATCAGCAAGACACTAGACCTTCAGAAAGCCCAGCCAAAGACTAGGAATCACTTAAAGTGATAGAAGCAAGTAGAAGCAGGTTGTTTGCCAACCAAGTCAGAGTCCTAACCACAAATTTTGGTCTGATGTATTGCAGCAAGGTTTAGTGAGACTAACATGGGAAAGAGAGGGTAGAAGACAAAGAAAGGCCTTGAGGATACTCCATGTAAAATGCACAGGATCCACATTGCACTAAGGGTCAAGAGACCTAAATTCTAATCCAGGCAGCTATGAACTGCACCATAGGGGCCTGCTTTTTCTTCCTGCTAATCAGTCCCTCCTTACAATTCACCCCCCCTAGAGTAATTAAAATCACTTTCCCTAACTCCCAGCTCACATGGATTTATACTCTCTTCTCAGCTTCTTCTAGGGCACTTACTGTGGGAACCATTCATGTTTGCAAATCATAAATGTTTTTGAATTGTTATTTAAATATCTCCTGTTGGTCTTTAAATCTGTTTGCCAGATAAAAGTAAGCTCTCCAAGGGTAAGAGACTACTTTTTGTCTCTGAGAACATAGTAGTTGTGCAGTCTACAGACCAATTGTCCGTGGGGTTTTCTTGGCAAAAATACTGGAGTGGTTTGCCATTTTGTTCTCCAGTTTTATACAGGCAGGGGTTAAGTAACTTGCCCAGGGTCACACGGCTATGAGCACCTGAGTTCACATTTGAACTCTAGTCTTTCTGATGCCAGGTCCAGTGATTCACTTCACCACCTAGCTACCCCAAGCACATACTGCCAGATCAAGAAATAAATAACTGAACTTGACTTAACCAGGTCATTATATCTGCCAATAGCAGCTGCTTAAACATATGGTTAATTTACATTAAAAGATGCTTAGGAAGAAGAGGTCTTGTGTTCTTGCCTTTTACATTTTAAATGCTTGGTATATTTCCTCTCCATCAGTGACTGGGCAACCCCCTAAAGGAAGTCACTTCTGTAAGATAACAGGCAATTTAGCTGTTATGCTTCTCTCATGCAAAGACCATTCAATTCCCATCTCCCTCCAACATTCCTCACTTTGATAACTGAGCCCAAACCTGCCATTTCCTAAAACCAGTCAGGCTCTTTCTTCAAGTTTTTTCATCCAGGATCGTCACATCTGTGAAAATCATGCATGCTGCTCAACAAAACTATGTCACTGATATCATTGATATCAAATGTGAAATGCTATGGGCACAGGGGTTCTGAACCCTCATCTCCTTCCTTAAAAAATGACGGAAAAAGCACCATACTAAAGAAGAGACGCAAGACCTGGGACCTAAGTCTTGGCTGTGTCACTAGGTGGACGTGTGATCTTCGATTGTCACTGCCCCTGCCCGACCCTCGGTTTCTCCTTGTGTAAAATGAAAGAGTTGAGCTAGAGGACCCATGAGGGCCTTTCTGGTTCTTTAACTCTACAGTTCTAAGCTGGTCCAATGCTAAATCAGAGAAGAATTGTGTTTGTCACCAGGGACCACTGGCTCTACTTATAAGATCTATAGAGAAATGTTTTCCACCTGTTGATTACCTCAAGTAATAATATCTATAAAGAGTCTTCTCTAACCTCCCTAGCTAGCCTCGTGCAAGCTGGGAACTCTAATTAGCAAGGATTTATTAAGTTACTACTATGTGTAGAGCAGAATATAGATCTACGCCCGTCATACTTTCTGGGAGGGAGGGAGGGGATGGGTGGATGAAGAAGACACACCAACAGCAAAAAGATGCCTACCCTTGGACATTGATTTTGCTTCTCAAAATAACAACAGTGATGCCATTTAACTTCCCAAAGCACTTTCACATTCACTAATCTCCTTTGTGTTCCATCACCAAGAACCAGAATGGTGAAATAACTTATAGAAAGGAATGCAGTGAGTTAATGGCAAAAGGCAAAAGGCAAAAGGCAGAACTCAGTCAACAACTGACTCTCAGTCCTGGGAGCTTTCTATTCCCTCCATACCATTCTGGTCTTGGTTTCTCTGTCGGAGGATAAAATGAGGATGAAAATTCCCGCTCCACACTACTTCTAAGGGAGGTTTGTGGGAGATGAAGGGCAATTTCAGAGACAGAGTGGAGAGAACTGAGCAGACTACTCACTGAAGGAAGCCACCTCAGAGCCAATCTTGGCCCAGGAGCAGCAGGCTTCCGGCGGAGGGGGGGGAGGATGCAAGTTAAATGGTGCTCTGTCTGTGGTTCAGAAAATATTGCCTCCCCCTTTGTTCCCTCCTTTCACTATTTCCCCTGTATTGGGCTCCTGCCTTTTCCCCCACCAGCACTGGGCTGGCTCCCTGTTCGCGCGCTCTCTATAGAAATGTGACTCCTGAAAGCATCCCCAGGCAGATGCTGCTGTGACCTTTCACCCAAGACTAATTCTAAGTTTGGCTGTTTTCCTTTCTAAGCTAAGCTGCCATCTGCCACCCCCAGGGGACAGATGACAATTCCCTCCACCCCTTAAATGAGGAGAGATAGAAGGGATAGACAGAGACCTTCAGGAAGGAGAGAAAGGAATAGGAAAGAAGGGAGAGGTGGAAGAGATACCTGTTAACTTACACACACAAAACCAGGGACTTCCCTATATAATAGGAGAAGAGTTCTCTGTTCTGCACTGAGGTTCTGTTCAATATGAGCAAAAGCCCAGGTGGGGTAGGGGATGTGGGGGGGGAGGTGGAGGAAAGAGCAGGGGAACACAACTTCCTTACCCTGATGTCTGTGGGCCATGGCCCTGTCTGAGAAACATCTTTGGAGACCACCTACTGGAAAAGCCCATATGGACACAGTGAAACTGGTATCTAGCTGGACAGAACCAGTCTCGTGGGATATCAGAGAGCACCCCTATTCCCAAAACAAAGAGGTTTGGGGGGAAGCTTGACCAAGGTATCCATGGGAACACCTCACTCACACAACTGGCACTAAGCCATAGGGAATTAGCAAAGCTTTTTGTCCATTTGCCTGGATTTAAAGCAGACAGCCTAAGACAATCAGGATTTACAGCCTCCCAAATCTGGCTTCGACCTATGGTTCCCACCTTTTATCACTCTACCTCCCTTTATGTTTTCTTCTGTCTAGCCACTGCTCTCCTCACTCTCATTCTGCCCCTTCTGCCTTCATGTTCTCTCTCCTAGGGCATGCCATTCCCCAAATCAACTTCCTTCCATTTCTACACATCTGAATACTCCTTCCTTCACAGTGAAGCTCAAGTACCACCATTCCCATGCAACCTACCCTGATGTCTCACAGCTAAAAATCATTTCTTTCTCCTAAAAGTTCTTATAGTGATTTGTCTAGCTCAGGGCTTCTTAAACTTTTTCCACTTGAGACTCCTTCAGCACTTCTTCAACTGTGAGTGGAAACCCCATATGGGGACCCATCACATTTGTCCTTATCCCAGTCTATCTTATATCAATGCTAATGGCTAATGTATAAGACACATAAGTTCCTTGAGGGCAGAGACTCATTTTTCTGCTTTCTATCCCTCCTCCAGCAGGCACACAGTTGATACTTAATGATTGTCTCTTAAAACGAGTCATGGAAAGTTTCTTTGATAAAAGGACTCTTTATTTTCCAAAGAGAACAAGATTTCAGGAGAACACTTATTTGGCATGATAAAAGGAATCTTTATTTTACAAAGAGAACAGATCCCTAATACACAAACTGAGAAACACCTGCATTTAAAAAGAAAAAAAGAAAGAAATCATAAGATTTCAGGATTTAGAACGAAAAAAGGCCTCAGAGATTATCTAGCCCAACCCGTTCATTTTAAAGATGAGGAACTTGAGATCCAGAGAGTTTAAGTGACTTGCTCAAAGTCATTCAGGCAGCTAAGAGGCAGAGCCAGATTGGAACCAGAGACTAGTGATGAATTAATGAGCAGATAGCCAGGAGGTCTCCAACAGAATGCCTTGGGGCTCTGTCCCCGGCTTTGTGCTTGTGGGGAATTTTTAATGATGCTTTGGATGAATGCAAAGATGGTTTTTTCCTCAAACTTGTAGCTAACTCAAAGGAGAAAGGGACTACTAGAATGTAGAATGACAAAATCAGTATCCAAAAATATCTTGACATACTAGACATACTAAAATACATTCGATCAAATGAGAGTAAATGTCAAGTCCTATGCTTGTGTTAAGAAATAAATCAACCCTACAAGGCTAGGGAATCAGTGGGAATGGGGGAGGGGAGGGCTGGTCTAACTAGACAATGGTTCCCATGACAAAAAACAGCCTGGGACTTTTAATCTAAAATCGGTAAGTACTTGCTGAATGGTGTTGAAGACTCAAAAGGACATGGTATAGAGAAAAGAGGCCTGGGCTGGAAATTTATAAATTCTGGTCTTAGTTTTGTGAACTTGGGCAAGCCACTTTCTATCTGGGTTTATTTACTCATCTGTATACTGATGCGAACTGCATTCCACGGTGTCTGTCTGTGTCTCCCTCTGAGTCTGTCTAAGTCTCTGTCCCTCTTTCAAATGGTTCCTTTGGCTGAGCTTAGGCAAGTTCATGTAAAAAAAAAAAATCAGGAGAGGTCCACTAGCCATAATCTGAGGACTGAAGGAGATCTCTTCGCAGGTTTTATCAGATATTCCCAGTCTAGCAGTTTTTCCCCCCAGAAAGGCAATGTAGCTCAGGAGAAGAGAGTCAGAGAAGGACAGCAGGACTCCATGCTTCTGTGCTTGTCTTTAAAAATGGGGGGAGGAAGCCCTCCAGTGGAATTGAGATTGCTGAGTCAGCCTCTCTAAGGCACCATCAAGTAACCTTTTGGTCACCCCCTGCTTCAGATCATCCTTGCCGTGCAAGGACCCGTGGGAATAAGTGGAGGAAGGAAAGGGTCATGGCTTTAATTAGCCTAGCTCCTTCCTTGCCCAATTTTCAAATTAATTAATAATACCTTCTTCCCAAGAACTCTCCCCACCTCCCACCCCCGAGAACAGCCAGCTATAAACGCTTCCAGGTGTTGGCAGGTGAGGCCCCAGTAATCCATTCAAACTTAACCAGGCACACATTTCTCCCTCACTGATCTATAAGCACCGTTGTTGGGCGAGACAGCTCTTTCTCTACCATTCTGAGTAATCAACCTCCTACTCTGTGCCTCTGTCCATCTCTTATCTTACCGCCATCAAGCCTAGTCCAAAGTTTCCCTAAGTGGCCATGTGCCAATACACTCATGGGTTATTCATCAGATCATAAAAAGAGGGGTCTCTCTCTCGTACTGGGGAAGGATCAAAGCTGAGAGAGGCCAGGTCCCTAAATCTGTCTCTAAACCTCTACTACTTCTTTTTTCGAGGGACAGTCTCTACCAGCCTACTTAAGGCCTTCTGTGATTTAAAACTGGGCAAAGAAAGCCATTTTTTACTTGCAAGGTCAATGCACTCAGGCTAAACTTTTCCAACAGTTAGCAATAAATAGCTGCTATTCAACACAGTATAGGGACAGAATAATGGGTCAAGAGTATGGCAGAGAAAGCAGTGATGATAGCATCAAAGAACTGCGGTTCAAATTCTTGCTCTGACACAACCTATAGGATCTTGGGTGATCCCGTTCCCTCATTCGGACTTCAAGATACCTTCTGGCTCTAAAATCCTGGTCCAAAACCAGCCCCAAAGCCCCAGTTCTCCTCCCAGCTATTTTGCAGCCCTACAGGGATAGGAGTATTTTATCAGTGGGGCTCCCTGACTCCACGCCTCAAGTCCAGATGCATCTAGCATCCCAAAGACAAGAAAACTGCAAATGCATCCTAATCCACCCCCAATAAAATGTGAGTTTTTTGAGGATAGGGATAGCACAAGCTGTCTGTCACTCAGGCTTGGTGGGTTTTCTCTCTCCTTCCTCAGTCCACCTCCTGGGATCTCTTAAGTTCCTAAAGCTCAGCCCAAGTGCCATTTCCTATATGGAGCCTCTCTTGACCCTCTCCCAGAGGCTCATTTTCCCCAAATCACTCTGCCAACAAGCATTAAGGACCTGCTATGTGTCAGGCACTATACAAATACGAAGAGGCACACTCTTACAGTGCCTGGCACATAGTAGGCACTTAATAAATGCTCGTTAAATTGAAGAGAATGCCTGGAAAAGCACAACAGATGACTCCTAAATAGGAGTCTCTGAGATTCTAAAAGAAGGCCATCCTTGAACGTCTGAAAGTATTCCACCTCCACCTCCCAAGTTTCCTTTAAGCTCCCCTTTTTGTATGGAACAGAATTTGGAATACTTCATTGCTTATTCACACTCAGGAAGGGTTTATGGCATATAATTCCATGAAAATTCAAAAATACTTGTTGAAATATTTAAGCAATTTATTAGAAGTCAAGTTGGCCAGTTATGCTCTCTGGTCATAGGATGACTCTTATCTTTAGCCACATTCTAAGCCCTAACCTCAACCAGACACTGGCCATCAGAAAATGTCTAGCAGCCACCCTAATTCTACCCCCCACTCTCTCTACAACTTGGAACACACTCCCATGAAGAAATGTCAGAACCTAGAGTTATAGATGTCCACAGAAAAGCAGATCAGAGGACTACCTTAAATTCAGAGAATGCTTTTAAACTTTTCCAAGTTCTTTCACATATATGAAAACTCAGGGAGGTAGGCAGGACAGGGATTAACAACACTACTTTACAGACAGGGAAACAGGTCCAGAGAAATAAGACTGTGCGAGTGGTCAAGCTGGAACTAAAATCCAGGTTTTCTGACTTACTGGGCAAAGTCCTTTCAACTGCCATTTATATTTCTCTTTGGAGAGAAGAGGCCCTCCTTAGGGAGCATCTCAGTCAGGCTTTCCTATTCTGAAATTCTGCATCTGCCTTTTGACTTCTATAAAACCAGTGGAACTTCCTGATACAAAAGACTGAGGAGAATTCAAAGGTCAGAGCCCATGTGCTACCTGAACAGTGTCCAATGCCGCCCCCCCCTTTTTCCTTTAGTAACTATAGGCCGATAAGAATTAGCGGTAATCCATGCAAACTAAGGGACAATCAGGAATCCCTGCTAGTTCTTCTACCAGCAGAAGCCTAGCTGTGAAGTAACCTTGTAAGAAGGGCAGTGTGGAAAGAGAACTGGACTGGGAGTCAGGAAGCTTCACAACCTGTGTAATATAGGCTCCCAACGTCTCAGTTTCCTCATCTGTGTAACAGGAACAATCATGTTTGCTCTACCCACTTCAGAGAGTTGCTAGGAGAAAAACTTTAGGTACACCGTAAAACACTTGCATAAATGAAAGTTATCAGTATCATCCTGTTTTTTCAAGCCAGCTCCCTCTCACTATGCAAAATCCAGTTTCCTTTCAGAACCATCAGGAGGTGAGAGATTACAAAAACAGACACTTGTATTTAAGTCTTCTCTGAGTCATGCTCATAGCCTGACCTCCTCCCAAAACCATGTTTCATTCTCTGTTGTCCCCACTAGGGTCCTTAAGAGCCTTTGTCTGAACTCCTGTCTAAATAATTATGCAGACTATCCTAACTTTTTTGGGGGTTGGAAGAATGGAGGGAAATGGGGAAGTAGATTTTGAAAGTTGAGTCTTTCAATTTCACTGTGTTTCTCTCCTGTTTTTACTCCCTTCCCCATCAGGGAATTGAAGAATAAGGAGGGGTGGAGGACTGGGCATGGGCACCCAGCATTAACCTACTGTGACAGACTTGGGGTTTTTTGTTTGTATAAAGAGGCAAGTCATAAGGATTACCTGAGCAGAGACTGTGGTAGGACATCA
The DNA here is from genome assembly GCA_028646595.1 of Phalanger gymnotis. NCBI lineage: Eukaryota > Metazoa > Chordata > Mammalia > Diprotodontia > Phalangeridae > Phalanger > Phalanger gymnotis. The sequence continues at coordinate 129,105,801 of CM053625.1, read as the reverse complement.
GTTACCCCCAAACACCTGCTCCTTCAAACCACAAACTTTAGTTCCACCTGATCTCTCTGGTGGCTAATTATCAAGATGGTAGACCCTGCCTGGTAGGGGTGAGATCGAGTTACTGAGAGCCATCCACCTGCAGCCTTCCTGTACTGCGGTCTCTGGCTAAGCATCTTAGCCTTTGTGACAGGGGTATTAAGCAGAAGGACTGGGGGTGATCTCTGCTGATTCTCAGAGCAGGAAATGAGGGAAAGGGGAAAGAGGACGAACCATGGGTGTCAGAAAAGCTGGCCGTAGGTGGTCAGCGAGCTCAAGCCAGCTCCCCATCGAAAGGTGCTGAAGCAGCAGAGGGGCTGAGTTGTGAGTTCCTCTGGATCAGGCTTTGGTGGTTAGTGGGAGAAAAGAAACCAGAGTGAGAAAGCTCTCTGTGTCCCAGTTTACATGTCAGCTGGGGTCTCATAGAAAAGGCTCAGTCCTGGGCCACTCATTTGGAACACAAAACATCAGAGGAGAGGGCAGAGCACAGCCAGTACCCACTTGAACTTTCTTCTTTCTCCCCCTCAGTCCTCTGCTTAGCCTCTCTAATGCTGTTTTCCTTCACCAATCTTCCTCCTCCCTTTCTCCTACCTTGCTACCTCCTCTCACAAAATAAACTCCTTTCAAATTCCTCAAAGCCCTCTTCATTCTGCATACTGGGCTCAGCTCTCAGTGTCCATTACAACAGGTACCTAAGCAGCAGTCCCTTAAAGAGTTTACATCTATAAGAGGAAGCCTGGGGAATCGCTTTGCTTCCTCCCATCAGCATCTCTCTTTTCCATAGTCTAGGAAGATAGAAAGGAATATAAAAATTGAGAATGGTTAGAGCAGGGCCCCAAGCGCATTATGAATTTACATTCTTTCTCCTCCAGGCCAGCCATGAGCTGGGATCTAGACCAGGGACAACCATGGTCAACCCAGAAGTGAGAATAATAAAAATCTTTGAATTGTAAGCCTGGAAGGGACCTAACAGATCAGCTACCCCAATCCAATTCTCTCACTTTAAACCTTAAAAAGGAACTTATCCAAGTTCGTTGAACTCCTTAATAGCAGAGTTGAAACTAAAATCTTGAAGTTTCTTGCCTTCCAGCGGATCTTTCCATCATCCACCCCCTAGCCCCCACCCCCTGCGCCATGGTCAAGTGTTATAAGTTTACTAGTATTCTCTGTCATCTTTCCCCTTTGATATTTTTCAACAGGTTACATCCTTAGATAAGTATTTAACTTTGTTCGACCCTCTTCCTCTGAGAAAGAGGAAATGCAGGAAAACAGACACACCTTCCTTCCCAGCAGTGTGGCAGCCTGGCCCAGCCTGAGAAAAGAGGAGAAATCCCTTTGTGTAGTGAGAATGGATGAGGAATGAGCTAGGAATGGTGATCTCTGGAAGCCTGTTTTCCCACCATCATGAAAACAATGCCTTAATAATTCTCATTGTTCCCTATTCTTTCCTCGGAGCAGCTCCAAAAGTGTGTAGAACTTGGCTACGTGGCCTACCCAGTCTGTGTGTATAGGGAGGAGGGGGAGATGACAAGGGAAACAGAAAACAAGTAAGGAGAACCAGTGCCTAAAGAGGTCGAGCAACTTGCCAAAGGTCACTTAGTCCTGTGTGGTGGTCACAGAAAGAGAACTCAAGATTCCCTAGAGCCCTGGCCTATGAGGTGGCTCTGGACTAGGCCAATATCTGCCCATATCCACTATCTCACACTACCCTGAGGCGTGAGATAAATCAGTGCCAACAATGAAGGAACCACTCTGGACCTGCGTATGTCTAGGGACAGCTTTGTACTTTACCCAAAGAAAATCCCATGTGAATCTTTTGACTCCACTTTGGGGATGATTTTTCTACCGAGTTCCCATCCATTCCCCTCACCCCCTTTCTCCTCCATGAAGCCTCTTCCCTGGATCCTCAGCTAAATGCCCTTCTCTTCCACTTTTGACTGTCCGTACTATTTGTCGACTACAACGTTTTAGCCCCATTTACATTTCTCCCCAGCAAAGTAGCATGCAAGAGTCTTGGAAAGCTGGGACTCTTTTCACTTTTGTATCCTAGATGCCTGGTAGGCAGTTAATAAAAAGCCTGTTGAATTAAAGTAAATCACACTGACTATTGTGTAATCTATGTTCAGGTTTTTCTCTACCACTCTGAGTTTCTTGAAGGCAGGGACTGCACCCCTTCTCCTCCTTCTGTCTCTATCACAGCAGTTAGCACAGGGTTGGGCACACAGGACACATTTGTTATCAACTAAAGGCTAGAGCAAAGCAAGGCTGAACCCTTAAACTAAATCAGCAATTTCAGCCACACTTTAGTCTAAAGCAAAAAGGGTTCTGGTAACGTCTCATGGAAGCAACAAAAGATTTATTTCTAAAGAAAGATCTATGTTAACTAGAAAAGGTCCAGGGTCTCCTTTTACCAAGGAATTAACCCTCCTAAAAAAGGTGAACCTTGGACAATTAAGCTTCATTCCTTATTCAAACCCACTATGGTCTGTGGGAAGAGCCTGGGAGCCTGGAAGTTAGAATCTCTGGAGATTCTTCTGGGTAGAATTAAGGAAGGGGAGGCTCTTTGGGAGCTTAGTGGCTTTCCATACCAATGGTAAGAAGACTCTTACATTTGTAAAGTTCTTCATGCTGTTCAAAGCACTTTTCACACACCTAGTCCAGAATAGCCCTGTGAAGGAGGCCAGATATCACCCTCCCCATTCTACAGGTGAGGCTCAGAGTACGGAAGTTCTTTGCCCAAAGTCATGGCTAGGGTTGGTGGCAGAGGTGGACTCCCAACTGAATCATGTGTGTTTCTAGGAGACCCACCCTGTACCACTGACAGGAGAGAGCATGTTTTCCCTAAGGCTCTCAAAGCACAAGAAGGGTTTTTAAAGTGACAGCTGAAGGCAGCCAGTCTTCCCTCTCTCCTGGTATGTTTGTGTGTTTTCCTGTGCCAGGCCACTCCACCCTGATTTTATGCAACATCACCTGATCTCCTGAGACAAAAAAGACCCAGGAGGGAGACAATGCATTCTTACATACTGACACGCTAAAGCTGAAATACAAAACTCACTGTAGGCATGGGAGGGGGACCAGACCTCTTGTCAATAGCCTAGAATGGAGGAAGACATGGGAGCTCTTCTTGGGAGCCAACAACAGCTCAATTTTCTTCCCCTTCCGGCCAAATGGGGCAGACAAGGGCAACAGATCAATCAACAAGTTATAAAAGACCTACTATGTGCCATGGATTATGGAACTCACATTTTAGTGAAGAGAAAACAGGAGCAATTCTTGTTTTTGTTCAGTTGTGTCTGACTTTTTGTGATCCGTTATGGGGTTTTCTTGGCAAAGGTACTGGAGTAACATGCCATTTCCTTCTCCAGTGGAATAAGTAGCAAACAGAAGTTAAATGACTTGCCCAGGGTCACACAGTCAGTGAGTATCTGAGGCTGGATTTGAACTCAGGTCTTCCAGATTCCAGGCCCAGCACTCTATTTTCTGGACCACCTAGCTGAACACATCTAGGTATATACCAAACATATATCAAGTAGATACAAGGTTATGGGGTGGTAAGGTCCTAGCAGCCGGGCAGACCGGGAAAGGCCTCATGTGAAAATCTGTGCTTGAGCTGCATCTTTAAAAAATCAGGGATTCCAAGACACAGAAGTAAGGGAGACAAGCATTTCAGGCATGAGGGACAACCAGTGCAGAGACACAGATGGGAAATGGAATGCTATGTTGAGGAACAAGAAGGCCAAAGCAGATGGACCAGAAAGCATGTGGAAGAGAGTAACCTATAATAAGCCTACAAAGAGACAGCAGGTTAGGGCCAGGTTATAAAGATCATTAAATACCAAACCTGAATTTATATTTGATCCTAGAGGTATTAGGAAGCCCCTGGAGTTTATTAAATGGGAGAGTGACACGGTTAGACTGTTTTGGAAAATCACTGTCAGCTGTGTGGAAAAGGGAGAGGGCTGTGGCAGGTAGGTCAAGGAGGAGGCTATTGGAACAATCCAGGAATGAGATGATAAGGGTAATTTAGGACAGTGTCTACATTGTGTAGAAAGAATGGGATGAATTTAAGAGATGATGCAGTGGAGTAGAAATGATAAGATTTATTGTTGATTAAATATGCAGAGGAGAGTGAGGTGCCAAGCATAACACCAAACCTTCAAGTCCCAGAAGGATAATGGTGCCTCCAACGTGAAGAGAAGCACTGAGAGAAAGCCTCTGGATCCAGAGGTAAAGATAAGAAGTTCTTTCTGTTTTACAGGTGTTGAGTTTAAAATGGCTAGGAGACATCCAGTTTAAAATCGTCCAATAGGTAGTTGTGATACCAGACTGGAGCTCGGGAGAGACTAGGGATGCAAATATAGGTTTGCGATTTGTATAGAGATAATGGTAATTACACCGATGGGAACTGAAGAGGTCACCAAGTGAAAAAGTATAGATGGGGAGCAGGTGAGAAGACGACTCAGGACTGAGCCTTGGAATACATCCACAATTAGAGGAGAAGACAACATGGAAATCCAAATGAAGGAAACTGAGGAGCAACCAGATAACAAGCAAAAGAACTAAGGGAGAGAAATGTCACAAAAAAAGGAGAAGAAAAAGTATCCAGGGAGGACAGTCCATAGTGTCAAATGCTGCAGAGAGGTTGAGAAGGATGAGGACTGGGAAAAGGTCAGTAGATTTGGGCAATTAAGAAATCATTTGTACCTCTGGAGAGAGCAGTTTCAGTTGAGTGATGAGGTCAGAAGCCAGACTGCAGAAGGTCTAGCAGAGAGGGAGAGGAGAGGTAGAGGCACCTAGTGTGGACAGCTTTTTCAATGATGCAGCAAGAAAGATGCAAACTCTAGTCTTTATCTTGGTGAAGGAAGGGTGGTGATGGGACAAAGGGAGAAAATAAAAGTAGAAACAAAGAGGCACAGGATGAGGGAGACAAGCAGAAAGGGAAGACAGGCAGAGACACAGAGGATGGGGAGTGAGAAACCAGAGAAATCCTGATAGACAAGACACATAGGACACGGAATAAAAGAAAAGACATATGGTTCAGAGCTGAGGCCAGAAACAGATAAAAGGGACAGGCAGAAAAAAATAGAGGAGACCCAGTGATGGACAGGCAAGGGAAGGGAAAGACATCCAGGAAGAGAGAGGTAAATGAAAAATGGGAGAGACCCTACAAATCTAATAAAAAGGAGGCTTGAAATACATCAGATATTCTCCCAACAGTGTTGTCACTTTTTATCTTTTGGTGAGGGGGAGAAATTGGCGGGGGCATGGACAGAGGAAAGATGGATCACAAGAGAGTTGCATGCACTATACCTAACCATGTACACTGGAAATGCTAAAAAGAGGCCTTTATATTTCATCTCTTCCTTCTAGTCTACAGAAATCTTTGGGTCAGCCACAGCCTTATTGAGAAAATTGAAGACAATAGGAGGGGCTCTGGCCTCTGCTGCATTCTTCCACACTGCTCCTTAGAAACCTCCCCCCCTTTTACTGGGAACAGCGGGCACCGTGAAAAGGGCCGTCTGTCGCCTCCGCCTTTTGACTTCAAGGCCTGTCTAACATTTTAATAGCAGCCCAAGAGGCCAAAGAGACTATCTCCAGGGTCAGCTTGTCACAGGGTCACTCTCCAGCCAGCAACTGTCACCAGCCCCTTTTTCTCTCTATCCAAGCAGACTAATGGCTCTGTCCCAGGAATGTTCAGCCAGTAGAGCAAAAGCTAGACAAACGGGAAGAGGAGGAGTCAGGAATGAAGGGATTCCATGAATGATTCGGCTCATCTCCCCCTATAATATCCTTTCTGAAAATTACAGAAATGGAACAATGATCACTGTTACTGGGATCGGTTGGGTCCAATTTGCTTTAATCTACATACAAGACTGCCCAGACCTTAGATGCTTCTGTCTCTAATCAACCTTATAGAATCATGGGCTCCCAGGATACCTAGACCATCTCTCATATGCATCTAATTGAATTGTGTATTCCTTTTCAGATAATCACATAGTCTCTGCATTCCTTTACATTTATAACATTCCCTCACTACCAGGGCAAGATCTGGGTAGAAAACATTCATGAATTCTATCAACTAACCAGTCTTTCCTAAGGGCCAGCTATGTACTCAGAACTATAGATACAGAGAAGATAGCCCCAATTCTCAAAAAGTTTGCATTCTATTTGGGAAACCAAATCCTTATATTATAATTGGTGTACATGCTTTGTCTCCCCAGTTAAAAGTGCTAGCTCCTTGAGACCTGGAGAGCTGGGAATGTTATTAACTTTGTATTCCTTCTCCCTTACCACAATACCTAGCAAAAACAATAGCTTGCACACAGAAGCATTTAGTAAATGTTTGCTGAATTAATGACACATGTGAAAACTCCCCCAACCCCCCCCCCCAACACACACACAAGATAGTATACATAGTCTAACAGGTAGTAAAGATGAAACACTTGTACATATCTTTGTAAAGCCACAGACAAATTGAGTTATTCTTAGGAGTGAGGACCAGATTTCCCTCATGCTCTCTCCCTCTCCTTTTTTTTTTTTGGTGACCAATTTAAAGCCTTGTTCAACTTGCATGCCCCACTTTACGTCTTATCCCCTTTTGTCAAGACTTTCTTGACAATTGTAACTCAAGCTGATCTGAAAGCATTGTCACTAGAAGGGGCCTTCAAAAGCACTTGCTGTTCCTTGTTCTAAAGAAGAAGAAATGGAGTTGTTGAGCTGCACAGACTAGACTAGATCTCAGATCCACTGAGTCCTAGACCAGAGCTGGTTTTCTAAAGCACCACATTGCTGGTGGGTCTCCTCAATGTGGAACAGTGGAAATAAGCACTGGCTCTGGAGTCAAAGGACCTGTGTTCAAATTTTGCCTCTGATAATATCCGTGTGACCTTGGGCAGGTCACTTAACCTCCTCAGACCTCAGTTTCCCCTCATCTATAAAATGAGAAGGTTGGAAGAAATAGTTTCTGAGGTTCCTTCCCACTCCAAGTCTATGATCCTACAATCTTCTGAATTTGTCATGTTTGGTTATCTAACAGAGGTTATGGTATGAACTCAGTCATTATAGACTCGGGAATTATAGACTGTCTTAAATTGACAGATGTTATACATACATTGGTTTGCCCAACTACAATGCAAGTTCCTTCCTACAGAGCATGGGCTGTTCCCAATGCCTAGCATTGGGCAGGGCACTTAGCAGATTCTCTCAGTAATTACATGAGTGATCCGCAAGAGGTAATTACAGAAAGGTAGAATTCATCATTACTGTTGGAAAATAACCACTGACTTTGACAAACTGTTCCTGCATGTCTCCACAAAGACAGTTCCCTGAGTTAGAGAAGACCACGGGATTGGCACATCTCTAATAGGCTCATGATTGAGGAGGCTTCATTCGCTAGGCTCCAGAAGGGACCAGTATCTTTCTTCCCTAGAGGCTAAGCATAGTGCTATGCCCACACTCATTTACCAAATGGCTCGCTGAACTGAATATTACCATTTTCACCTCCCTATTACCTTAAGAATCATAAACCAGTACCATCTCCTGTTAAGAGGGTCCTTCAGGGGGCTGAAAGCCAACCTCCTCCATCCACTAAACATTTCTTACAGAAAAGCTGTTACCAGAAAAACCAAAAAAAAACCTATCTCCCTGGAAAGTCACATTTCCAGTAAGTGCATAATTTCCACTTACAGACCAAAACTGAAAGGAACTGGTAGGTTGTAGAAATGAGGTTCCTTCTAACAAAGATCTGGGCTTGTCTTGCCGAGGTCTATGTGATGGTCGATGCTTACCAAACACCTACGGTCTGTACCTCCTAAATAAAGCACTAGATTACTCTCCAAGCAGCACTTCCTCTCACTGTTTACAATGGGAGTCCCATGCCTATTTGTCTGTCTGACAGATTGCAGCTAGTGAATCCAGGAATGGGGAGGCCTTAAATATCCACTCTGTGTGCAAACAAGGCCTAAAATAACCAACTGCTTCCATCAGGGAACCAGGGAAAACTTGTTAAAGAGGAATTGATCGATGTGCAAATAATTTCTCTCTCCAACTTGATTAAGCATGAAAGTTTCCCTATTAAATCCAGCCCTCCCCAGCTGGAGAGTCTCGATCTACTCCCAGAAAAATGCCTGGTGCTCACTGAGTAACTTTCCTAATATTAACTCCAGACGGCCCCAGGCATCAGGGGGAGGAGATCTAAACTACAGCATGCGATGAACTCCCAAAGGAAGGATAATGGACTGAGCACCTCCAGTTCAGCTCTCATTACTTTTCATTAGAAAATGACTTTCTTCTTTGGCCTCAGACCGCTCACACAAAACATTGGCCTACCTTGGCATCCCACTCTCTTAAATTTAAGCAGTTGAGGGGAAGCAGGAGAATGGAACCTTGCTTCTGGGACCCAAGCTATCCTTAACTACCCCAGGCCACTCTTCCGGCCACTATCCAGATGATTCTAAGAACATGGGCTCACAGATTTCTATTGCAAAGGACCACAGTGATCATCTAGCCCTGTACTCTCGTTTATAAGTTCAGAGAAGGGAAGGGACTTGGCCAAGGTCACAAAGCTAAGTGCTAGTGGAGCTGGGACCAGAACCCAAACCTCTCTCACCTAACTCCCAGTACAGAGGTTTACCCAACATCAGGGTACCTCAGTCTAAGTAGGTGAGGGCTGAGTTTACTTTTAGCAATACTTTTCAGGTTAGCAAATTAGCAGTGTAAACAAGATTATAAGAGGAATATTTACTTAAGAGAACAAACTGCTTCAAACAATCTAGAAACACTTTATTTACATGCAAACAATATAAACAGAATAAGAGCTTCCACATACAGCTTAGGCTGGTGCTATGCTAAACTCAAATCATTTTCAAAAATTATGCATTCACCAAAACACAGGCAACACTTTTCTTAACCTAGTTTATGTTACTGCACTTAGTTGAAAATGACAAAACTTTTTTAATTCTGTGATTGAGCCTGTTGTTATGGTTTAGTTGTATCCAACTCTTTGTGACCACATTTGAGGTTTTTGTGGCAATGACATTGGAGTGGTATGACATTTCCTTCTCCAGCTGATTTTACAGATGAGGAAACTGAGGCAAACAAGGTTAAGTGACTTGCCCTGGGTAACATAGCTAGTAAGCCTCTGTGGCCAAATCTGAACTCAGGAAGATAAGTCTTCCTGATTCTAGGCCAGGCACCCTATCCACTGTGCCACCTGGCTGCCCCCCTGATTCTGCTACTAATTTACTGTGTGATTTTGGCAAATTGCAAAGCCTCTGGGTCTGAATTTAACCAATCTGCAAAATAAAGGCCCCTTATACTAGATGAGCAGTAAAATCTCTTAAAGTTCTAGCAATCTATGAATAATGTTTCTTCAAATGAGTCCAAAAAAATACTCAAATTTCATTTCACAAATTGAGTGCCTAAGAGCAAGGCCTTATTCCAGAGGCCTGTTCTAAATGCCTCAGCACTTGGCTCCCTACCCAAAGCCACCACTATCACTGAGCCAAAGGGCACTCAGGGCCCTGGTCTAGAGCCCAGAACCAAATTTCCCCCAGAAGATTTGAGGAGAAAGGAAAGTGAGAAAAGACTTACAGAAAATTAAGCTTAGCCCTGGATATCTCTGCATGCCAGAAAAGCAGCTATATGCATTTGCAATCACCTGGAAGAGAACTTCCTTCCCTCATCTGGGACCAGCTGTCTTTCCTGGAGAATGACCAAAGCTTCTGTCAATCATTCCTGAGGAAAACTGAAGCACCACCTTCAAGCACAATATCTCAATTCCCAGCATCCTACTTAGCTTTATTAGAGCTGGATGGTGCCTTGTCCAAACCCTCATTTGTTAGATGGGAAAACTAAGGTCAGATGTGGGAAATGACTTAGCCATGACCACAAGACAGAAGAGAAACCAGAACCCAGGTCTTAACGAGAGGAGTGGAGTTGAGTGGGGAGAGGAGATGAAGGAGAAACTTGGTCTTGCTCCCAAGCCAGGAAATGCCAGATCTCTTCTCTACGGTCCTTAAAGCCTCCTCTGAGAGAAAACCAGCCACACCTGACAGACACAACTCAGTTATAAGAACAGGCCATAAATGATCAAAAGTACAGCAGACCACATTAATTGTCCCCTGAGGCCAGTCGCTAGTTAAATCTGGTTATGCTTCCTACAATCCACATTCCTCTCATGGATATTCTCAGTCTGCAGGGACAGGTGGCTCCAAGAACTCTCTCAACAGAAAGGTGAGTCACTTTTATCGGCTAGCAACTGACCAACCTATTCTTTGCAATATGACTGCTCTGTTTCTGTACTCGTGGATTTGCAAATGGAGAATAAAAGGGTCTTCTTGTTGTTGTTTGGTTTTCAGGAAAAAAAACAATCATCCTATAATTCCATATTTTACAAAAGGCCATCTCTCTTCCCTTTCCAATTTGGGGTAATTCCAGAGTGGTTTCTGGAGTGGCTGTTGCCTGGACAGGGAGCTGTGGGGAACATGCAAAAATGAACTGAACTTTCTGCAAATGGAAAGAAATCTATAACTGTCAAGCCTTAGAATAATGATTTCTACTCCCGCCCCCGGTTTTTTTGGCTGTGAGATGAGGTAGGCTGTTTGTTTGTCCAGGAAAAGGACCCCTCCTCTTCTAGCCCCAACTGCAGCAGATCACGCAAGGCATGAAATGTCCTAATTCAAAAAGTATAATTGGTCCAAAAGACCTGACCCAGCAAGACAAGAGGAAGATTGGGAAGTTCAGCTCTTGGTTCTCTCACAAACGCTCACTGCACACCCTCGGGCAAATCATTTCATCTCTCCCAGCCTCAGTTTTCCCATCATTAAAATGGAAATAATCATACTACCCACCACCACCTTGTGGGGGAGCAGAATGTCTGTAGAGTGCTTTTATGATCTCCAGATGAAAGCTTCTGTCAAAGTGCAAAGTTATTATTGTTGCATTATTGAGGAAAGCAATCTAGACTCTCAATCAACTCAGAAAAGCCACATCCTTTCACTATTTATAGAACAGACATGAGAAACAGGAAAGGTCCCTCCTCTCCTAAAGTACTGGGCGGGGATGGTTGGGAGAGATGGCTCTTCCCAATCTCAGTTTGAGTAGTAGAATGGTAAGACTCAATGGTTTTGTATCTTCTGTGGAGAGTCCTTCCCCATGCTCTAATCAGCCCTAGGTGGATAACCTCCAAATTACATCAGCTCAGAGACTTGTCACTAGACAATAGATTGGTGCTTGTGGCCCAGCATACTGTACCATGACAATTTCTAGGGGTCCTCAGGTTACTGTGCATCACCTTTATCTCCCACTCTCCCTCTAAACCCGAAGGTTTATATCTCCTCACAGTCTCTTCTAAAAATCAAGGTTACAGCCTCTGAGCCCCTTTACCCAGAAAGATCTTGGTTTAGTTATTTCAGAGGTCCCTTTTATCCATTGTTCATTCAACTCCACCCTCTTCCTGTCCAGCCTACAGCTCAGTTGCCCCCCCCACCTTAAAAAAATTTTTTTACCCAGGGAAAAATGTTCGGTAACTCATTGAACCAATACATACCATAAGAACATGTTCTTTTAAAAAACATTAGGAGCAGAATTAAACAGAATGACAGATCCAGACTTTGCAGGACATTCTTTTTCGCCATCTACTCATCTGTCCAGCTATCTTCCCCCAACAGTTTATAGGCAATCCTTTCTACTTGACACTCAGTATTTTTAAACATGTGTTTTTCTAACCCTCACATCCTCTAAACTGTAAGACAGAATTGCTGCATAAACAGAGGAAGTCCTGTAACAGACTCATTTTTTTCTCTCCCAGCTTGAAACCAATGATTAAATTTAACCTCTCTTCCTCCTTCACCCCTTTCAGTCCAAAACAAGATTGGTACCCGGGCATAGTACAAAGAACATCGAACCAGGAATCAAGAGACGTGGGTTCAGCTCTCAGTTTAGTACTTACCATTGAGTGGTCCTGGGCAAGTCACACTCCAAGCCTTAGTTCCCTCACCTGTAAATGAAGATTTACCATCCCTTATCCTGTCTACCTCACAGAAATGTACAACACCCAAAGGGTACCTCTACCAAATCCCTCCTGATGCCTTCTCAGGCAAAATCTCTCCTCCATCCTTCTTTGCCTTTCCAAATGTATACACCCAAGGCCAGTTCCTCTCTGCAGAAAAATCTTCCATTGCTCTATCAAGTTTGTGGAACAGAGGGGTTCTGGGGTAAGCCTGAATCTTCCCCACCCTCCTAGAGAGGGCCACAGGGGGGCAGCTGCATCCCAGTCAGCTCCCATCAAAGGAGAAAAGGATTTCTCCTGTCCAGGGGAATGTGGCAATACCGAAGTTAAGAAAGACTAGGCTTTCAAACCCTGCTGGTGAAACAATGTACAGCAGCAAAAACCATCTCCCAGTGGTTCTCATCCAGTGACAAAGGTTACTTCGCCTTGGTGCCATAAACAATTACGTTTTGAATCCCTGAATCAGACTTATCAAAAAAGGGTAATTCTGGACCCGGCCTGCCTCAATATGGCCATGGCTCCCTGCTTTCCTGCTGTAACCGAGAACCCCCAAATGCCAGAACATTGCCCTACTAGAGTCATCCTGGGGTATTTATTTCACTCCATTTTCTAATTGGATTTGTAGGGGAAGCACAATAGGGCCTTTATGGCCCAACTGTGTTAAGTGCCAGGCCAAATTGAGGTGTGGCCCTGGGCCAAAAATGGAAGGGGCCAACTCAGCTTCTGCTATCTCTGCCCTGGACTGGGCTTCATTTAGGAAGCTTGGAAGTAGAGTTCCCAGTAAAGAGATATTTGGGAAGGGAGAAGGGAAAGAGGTGGGGGGTGGAGGGATAGCTCTTTCAAGGTCATGTCTTCTGTTCTATGTTAGAGGGCTTAAGGCAGAGGATTAGGGGTTACAATAGCCAAATTATCTTCTAGCAAAGAGAAAAGGGGTCTCCTGTGAAAAGGCCCATGACTACCATGAAAATTCAAAGCTCCAGCCACAAGGACTATGTTGACACTAGCAACACTGTGGTGCCTTATGGTGACCACAGGCATACTAAAGGGAAATCACTTGCTTTACCCCAACAGAGTTTCCGTTTCCAACAGAGGGCAGTAAGCCAGACAGAAAACCTCAAATTCTGACAACCAAAATCTCCATCAACAAGGCTGGCTGTCCAAGGTAGTCCTCTCTCTCATTTTCTCTCTTTCTCTCTCTCTCTCTTCCCAGATGATGCTCAGGTAGCACCTGGGAAGCATCCTTATCTAACTTGGTGACCAGAATGTTACAAGAAGAGAATGTCAAAGCTAAAAAAGACCTTAGAGAACATCTTGTCCAACCCAGTCATCGTAGGGATTAAGACACTGAAGTCTAGAGAAGAGGAGGAACTTGTTCAAGGTTACAGGGAGCTCACCAGGATTAGAGACCAAGTCTCCCAACTCTGGGTGCAATGTGCCTTCTGCAATACCGTGCTGCCTCTCCAAAGTTTTTCTCCATCTCTAATTATATTATACTGAAAACTCTGTACATATGTAAATCTGCTGGGGGTGGGGTAAGACAAAATAGCCAAGAAGGAAAGTAGGGGTGGGAGAAGAGATTGTAGGGTAGAAGGGTATGGGGAGTTATGCATTCTGGGAAGCCACACATGATTAGTCACACAGCATTAATCTGCCTCCCTCAACAATAGCTGCCGAATTTCGACTGAATCCCAGCTGTCGGTCCTTGAATGAAAGAAAACAAGATTTAGGGCATCAAGCGTCGGTGAGGCTTCTGCAGGGGGAGAAAAAAGCCAAAAAGGAGGAAAAAAAAACCCAGCGTTCATTCATTAGTGGCTCACAAAGAGGTCTCCTTTTTGTCCATTAAACTGCTCATGGGCCTGATTAATTTGCTGAAGTTTTAGGGAAGGAAGGGGGCGAAAGGGGTGGGGTGGGGAGGGGCAGGGAAGAGAGCTACCAAACTAGGCAGGGTAGCTGGACTGAAACAGATGCACAAGCATGATGCCCAGTGTTGTCAAGGAAATCAGCCAGTCAACAGTTGGAATGAGAGGGCCTCTGAGATGCAGAGCAAGGCGCTACTTCTTAATCTGAAGCCTCAGTGGTGGGGATGCCTTCGTTCTTTTTTTTTCTCCCCACAACTACCAAATGCTTCCCTCATTATTCACATCAAGGATGAAATCAAGTTGAAGAGCATCTGGCTTAAGAGGCAAAACTTGATCAAACTAGATTTTTTAAATAATAATCCCTCACTTTATTTTCCTGTCTTAGGTTTGTTAAGAAAGTACTTGGGTGCATTGTTTGTATCCCTTGAGCCTCACTCACAAAAGCCCCAGTGAAGACAGCAAGAATGACAAACCCCATTTTGCGGAGCAGAAGACTGAGTCCCAGGGAGAAATGACTTACCCATAATCATACAGATAATTTGGGAACTAGAATCCTGATCTCAAGAAGTCAGTCAGTAAACATTTGTTAAGTGTCTACTATATACTAGGTCCTCTGCTAACGACTGGGATACAAAAAGAGGCAAATTGTCCTCAAGGAACTCACAATCTAACTGAGGAATAAATATAGTCTAGATTTACAGACAATTTACAGAAGCGAAATAACATGTGAGTCAAATTGGACTCTCCCATACCTCCCATCCAACCCCTCTCTCCCAGGGAAGTTTTTCTTTCAAAAGTGCCAATATGGTATTATAGAGAGCTTTTCCAGAATCCAACCCTTGCACTAGAAAAGTCAGGAGTACCAAAACTCAGGTACTTACATCATAAAATATTAAAAACAATAGAAACTAACTTCATCCTAGAGGAAATTCATCTGCAGAAAAAAAGGGAAGGGAGGAAAGGAACAATTAAGCATCTGCCATGTACCTGGCGCTGTACTAAGGATTTTACAAATATTATCTCCTTTGACCCTCACAATAACCCTGGGAGGGAGGTGCAATCATTATCCCCATTTTACAGCTGAGGAAACTGAGGCAGACAGATTCAGTGACTTGCCCAGTCATATGGCTAGTATGTGAGGCTGGATCTGAACTCAGGTTTTACAGAATCCAGGAACATTGCTCTAGCCACTGAGATATATGAGCCAGATGGGCTGGAAGTTGAATATCGATTTCATTTGTGTCTCAGTATGCCATTCTGTAAAATTGAACTATGTCCACTGGAAGATCAACCCTATTGAAACACTTGGGGGAAGAAAAAGGGATATGGAAATCCAGGCTCTGGCCCCTAACAAGAAACACAGTTTCCTAAAGTGACCCTCCACCCCAAAATGGGAAGAAAAACTTAGGGACTAAACCAACCACTGCAAATGTTGTACTAGTACTTATTAAGTGATTGCCAGACTTTTTCTAATAAAAGTTGCTGTATGATTTCTCATCCCTGTACCATATCTCAGAGGAAAGACAATGACTTACTGTAAAGACTATCAAAGACTACTGTGCTCAAGACCCCACAAAAGCAGAAGGGAATGGTTCTCAGACCACTCCAAGTGCACGAATACTTACATGCATGACTCTGTTCCATTGTCATAGATTTCACACTTGCCTCCATTCAGACAGGTTTCTGAAGGTTGTGAACACCGAAAACCTAGGCGATATGTACAAGAAGCCTGTCAAGGGTCAAATTTATGAGTCTAAAGCTATTAATATACCAACCTGCTTCCAACCTGGGAGACCTCAAGAGTCAGGGTCCAACCCTTAAACTTTGCAGAAAACTCACCTCTTCCTTATCCCTTCCCCCATGTTGCACCCAAGATAAGCCATATAATCCTAAGTTTGGAGCTGGAAGAAACCTTAGATCAACTTATCCAACCCCCTTAGTTATTCTTATTTGACTTCTCAGTTTTGTTACCTTTTTCATGCCATTCCATCTAGCATAGTATTATAATCTATTTACATCATAAGCACTTAATAAATGTTTATTATTGTTGAATTGTTGAATTAGTTATAGAAAAAATGTACATTTGCTAAATATTCTACATCTATCATGTGTGTACACACACATATACACATATAGAAATCCATGCATGTCTGTATGTATACATAGAAACACAAACACAGGTACCAGATTTCTTAGGGGTAGACACCCTTCTAATGAATTCTTTTGATATTCTTAATGAAGTCAACAGGAGGTAGGAAGGAAGAATGGTAGGCTGAAGTTGGGCTGTTTCTATAATGCCGTCTACCCCAGACTACTAGCTCTAAATTACACAATAGCTTGGCAAAGGATGGGAAATGTTACCCAGAAGCCAATCTGATCAACTCAACTACTCAAAAATTCCACCAGAATGACTTTTCCAAACTTCTTCCCTCCTTCTCACCCACCCAACCAGAAGCTTATACTTTAGGGGAGACCCACATCTCTTCAACGGGGAGGAGGGAAGGGAAGGGAAGGGAAGGAGAGGAAAAGGGAGGGGAGAGGAGAGGGAGGAGGGAGCGGTGGTGGGGGGAAGCCGAGACTACAGTGAGTGCTCAGAAATGCAGTGAATTGTCTGCCTGTTCAAACATCCATGGTAAAGTGACTTATCTAGCCAGTCCTGGAGGGGGAGTCTGAATAGCCCCAAAGCAAGCCGCACACACTCCCCTCCTGGCTCGTGGGAAAATGCGACAGCTGCGGGGCCCAGCTTCCCCTGAACTCCAACAAAGCGGGAATCAGAGCCGCCCATTGTAGCTCGTTTAAAGACACCTCTTGTTGCATTATTGACTGTAGAGCTAGGATTGAATACTCTTACCTCCCGGGACACTCAATACCTGCTCCCCGGAATATCTGAGCTGCACCAACGGGCCCGCCTCCACCCTAACCCCCATTCCTCAAATGGTGGGTCAATTCACAAAATCCCGTGGACAACCCCCTCTCCTCCCCCACCCCCGCTCCATTCCTAGGCAAACGGGGAAGTAAAGTGCTTCCCCAACCCAAAGCCCCACTTAGGGGTTCGGGCTACATAAATCAAGCATGAGAGAATATAGGGGACCCGTCCCCTCTAGAGGCTTCCTTTCTTGGAGAGTCAACTCAAGCTAAGAGTTTGGGGTGGATTGGGTGGGGAGCTGTGCCCGAAGTCTGCGGGCTTTTTTATTTTTTTCAGAGAGGGGCTAGTAGGGTTAGGCGGTGTTGTTCTTCTTTGCACCGCTCGGGGAGGGGCGCCCACGAAGCGTGGGAAGCAGAGAGGAGGAAGGCAGCAAGTGGAGGATACCCGGTAGAGGGCTGCCTGACTCATCGCTGCTCCGTGGGCTGAGAGGGGAGCCGTACTGGGGGCCCCCTGCAAGTGATCGTTCCCACAATCCCCTGAAAGTTGTCATTCCTCAAGGCCAGGAAAAAAGGAAACTCCAAAATAGAGGGTGAGACCACAGAACCCAGAGGATGTTCTCTAAAACTTTCTTTTTCTTTTTTCCTTTTTCCAGGAAGGGTCACAGATGCTTGAAAGTTTTAGGCTTTTCAGCCAAAACGTTACCCATCCCCCAAGCTTCAAGCAACTTTCCTGTAGCTTGCGGGAGGGCTGTCCCACCAGAGTGGCCACGCTCAGCAGAATAGCCGGGGTGCAGAGCCCCTGCAGCCCCAGGGAGTGGGGGCTACATAGGCCCCCACACTGCCCCGGGCAGCGGGCTTCCGTCGGTTCCTCGCAAATACTCAACACTGTTCTGAGCCCGAAAACCCCGCGCCGCTGACATCCGCCCCCAGCCCTCGACCCGAAAGTGCAGTGGGCAGACGGAGAAGAAAAGGCCAGAGAGAACAGGAAACCTGACTCAAGTTCGAATAGAAAGAACTCAACCAGCGGAGAAGAAACCCAAAGCGGGAGATGTGGGGGTGGAAGTGCAGGTTTGGCCGGGGCGGGGGGGCGACGCAAGTTTGGCAGTGGGTGGAGAGAGATGCAGGTTTGGCCGCAGGTTTGGGGTGTGGGGGGATGATACAGGTTTGGCAGGGGGCGGGAGAGAAAGCAGGGGGTGGGGGTGAGGGTCGCTCAAGAACTCAGCCCTAGCCTCCAAGGCAGCTGGAGCCCTCCCCATCACTTACACTTCCAATCAGTTTGGACACACAACCCAGACTCCCGACCTTCCCCTCTTGGTGCCACCTCAATCCCCGACCTAAACAGAGCCCCCAACTTGGGGGCGAGAGCAGCCTTCTCTGCAGTGGAAGGGTGAGTCTCCCAAAAAAAAAAGGGCGGGGGACTAGGGATGGTTGACATCCTGGACGTAGCCAAGGTCGCAAAACTGGGAAAAGGTGACTCCAGCGGGTCCCATCCCAGCCAGGGAGATACTGACATCTCCACCCACCGTTCCGCTGCTGCCCACCACCACCACCACCACCGTCACACGATCCCCGTAGTGACCAAGTCAGGTTGCTTCCCCTTCCCCTATATAATCCATGCCTGTTCGCTCTCTCCCCAATCCTGGCTAGGTTAGCCGCGTCCCTCCTCCAGGAGGGAAAAAAGTTTTCTCCAACGGTGCACAAAGTTTGCGGTCTTGTTCCCCACCCCCCCAGAGCCACCGGGTTCCGATCTCCACTGGAGCAGCCCCCGCGTCCTACCTCGTGCTAGGACCGGCAGCAGCGACAGACAGACGATGGGCACTAGGAGCGGCCGCATGCCTCCCGCAGCGGCCAGCTCTCCCCCAGCGGCGCTTCGCTCGGGCAATCCCAGAAAGGCTCAGAGTGACATAAGGTCTCCGGGCGGGCAGGGAAATCCTAGGCAATATCTTTGGGACAGGGAGCCAATCTCGCCCTCGTCTTCCCCTCCTCTGCAGGCGTACGGGCGCGCATGCACTGCCCGAGTTCACTCTTTCGCTCGCTCGCAGACTTGTCCGCGCCGCGCCCGGCTAAACCCTATGTAACCTACAGCTGCCAAGACACTAAGTGAAGCGACGAGCTCGGGGCCTCTCACACTCCTCCTGCTCC
>CM053625.1:129055622-129086798 GCA_028646595.1 Phalanger gymnotis | reverse complement strand
GGGTGTCCAAAGTTGTCCCCGAAGAACGCTGAGCACTTTTTTGAGGCTGGGAAGGCGTCCCGTACCGAGGGACTACTTCTCGTTTGAAAGTTTCAGAAACTACCGAAAGTTTGTTGCGAGCTTGCGGAGGGATTCTTGGCTCTTGTACGAAGTTTCTGTTCTTCGCCGAGTCTTTTATGCATTTGCATGTCAATGGAGGAGCCGCTGGTATTGGGGGCCCGGGGCCAGGAGAATGGAGCTTAGGGTGTGCTTAGAAACCAGCAACCTTCCCTTCCTATTCTTGTCTCCGGCCTCCCTCTACGGGCTGCTCTCTGGGGGCTTCACGCAGAGGTGGAGAAGACAGGGAAAGTGGAAGGAACATTCAGGACGAAGAGCCGGGGATTGACCCAAAGACAGTCTGATCTGAATGCCTTAAAAGGCAGTGAGCTGGTCTAGGGGACTTGGGTTTGGAGCATTCTCGGGCCCCACCCTAGAGAGCTTTCCTGGAGTTGGATCGGGGTAAGACTTAGTGGGTGACCTAAATACCCCTTTCCCAACTCAGGAATTAATCGTGGAGCACAGACGGGTTTGTGCACTCATCCTGGTCCCCAACCCTCCACCCACCCTCTTATCTCCTGTTACTGGGGACTTCTAAGAGACCGGACGGGTCCACTGGAAGGTGACTCGGGACTTGAACACCTTTGACCTTGACGTTATCATGCACTTGACTGTGTTAGAGGAGATATGTCTTCTGGTGCTACGGAGGTCATCTATTCCACCCCTTACTGTACAGATGAAGGAAGCTAGGTCCTAGAGAGGTTAAGAGATTTTTGCACTTGTCCAAGTTCACACTGGTAGTGAGTAGTAGAGGCAGGATTTGAACCCAGGTCCTAAGACTCTGAATCCAATCATCAGCAAGTATTTATTAAGCACCTACTATATACTAGGAACTATATCACTAGAGATACAAAACAAAAAAATCATTCTTTGCCAGCGAGAAGCTTATAAATTCTGTTGGGGAAACATCTGCACACACAAGTAAGCCCGAAATTCATACCATGTAAATAAAAAGTAGATAGGGTGGGGGAAAGGAGAGACACTAGCCATTGAGAAGGGTCGGGAAGGGCTACATATAAGAGGGACTTGAGCTGGATTTTGAAGGGGCTAAGGGATACTAAGCTGCTGGAAAGTCTGTGCAGAGGCAGGAGATGGAATATTATGTACCAAGAAAAGCAAATGGGCCAGTTTAACAGGAATGTAGTGTGCATGGAGTGGAATAATGTGCAAGGAGTCTGGAAAGGTCCTTTGAGGCCAGACCATGAAAAGCTCTGAATACCGAAGGATGGAAGGATGTGCTATTTTATCTTAAAAGCAATAAGGAGCCGCTGGAGCTCTTTGAGCAGACAAATGGCAGTCAGATCTTTAGCCCTCGGGATGTTGTCACAGTTGGCAGAGGATGTTTTGGAGAGGAGAGGGTCTGGAGGCAGGCAGACCAACTGGGACACACCGATGCATTAGCCCAGTCCGGAGGGATGAAGGCCTGGGCTAGAGTGGTAGCTTCCAGAGTGTAGAGAAGAGGCCAGAGATTTTATGGAGGAAGATCCACAAAACCAATTAGGTATGAGTGATGAGTCAAGGATGACTGTAAGATTTCAATTTCGAACTTGAGCTACCGAAAGGGTGATGGTGTCCTCCAAGGAAAGAAGAAAGTTGGGAAGATAGATGGGTTTGGGGGAAAAGATAATGAATCCTGCCTACTTTGGATTGGTTGAGTTGAGCTGCTATGGGACACCCCAGTGGAGAAGTCCAACAGTCAGTTGTTGATGATAGACCATAGGTCAGGGAGGGAGGTCTATAGTTGTAGATCTGGAAGTCATCACCAAAAAGATGATAAGTGAGCTGATGAGATCGTGGTAGAGAGAGGAGAGAAGAGACCAAAGGACAGATCCTTGGGGCATACCCCGTCAGGGTATAGGCCATGGATGATGACCCAGCAGAGCAGTCTGAGGAGTGTGCTCACCCTTGATAGCCCAGACAAATAAGTGGAGAATGGGACAACACTCAGAGGAGAGAGTAGATGGGAGCAGAGTGTTATCAGCAATGTCAAATGCTACATCGAGGTCAAAAAGGATGGGGACTGAGAAAAAGCCATTAGATTTGGCTAATTGAGAGGTCATTGGTAATTTTGAGAGAGTAGTTTCATTTGAACAAGGAGGTCAGAAGCCAAATTGCAAGGATTTGAGAAGTGAGAGGAAGTGCTGGCAAAGAGTATAGTATTTCCACCACTCCCTATTTCCCCCAGCCCAACCCCCCCCCCCAACTCCTGCCTTTTACACTCCCCAAACTTATGGTCCTCAGCCCAGCATGAAACTGGAAGGAAAGGATAATGAGATTGTATCCGTCTAAATAGACTCCATGTCAAAAACCCAACAAAGTTCCAGAAAGTGTCTGAGGTTTGTGAAAACCTTAATTTTTTTTTCACCTATGCCACTAGGATAACTCAAAAATAAATTGAAGTGTCAAAACCCCTTCTACCTCACCGTGGCTAGGCCTGTATTTGCTTTGCTTCCATTAAACAACCATCCATTAAACCTACTTTGTACTGTGTTAGGTGCTGGGGGAGATATTTCATTGATTTATACAAAAATTTTAAACCACTCTCTTTTCTTTCTAAGGAACTAGCAAGACTATGTGGATGCATTACCTTGGGAAGCTGGAGACTGCCACTGTCATCACCAGAGTAGCTAGGAAACCTTTTCATTTACAAATTAGGCTTCCCAACACTTTCTCTACCTTATTTACAAACACTTCCCAAAGCTGGTAACAAATTATATTCTCAAGCACTTTGTGGAGGGTTCCTACATACTTGAGTCTATTTGTTTGGAGAATCATTTTATCGAAGGAAACCAAAGTCTAACACTAGAGGTTACTTTAGTGGAGAGATGTTTAAGAACAGCAGCTTCGCATCTGAGTGGCCATTTTTCCACCCACTCTGTCCCACAAGATCATAGGATGGATGCCAGAATTTGCTTGGCCTGGCTAGAAGTGGATGGTCTATCCCAGTTCACTACTCAGACTAGAATAAGAACCTCAGAGTTAGAAAAATTTTCAAAGGTTATTTAATTCAATTCAAAAGCTTTTAAAATGTTTTAATTATTTTTATTAACCTGACATCTATCTCCTTGATTATTTCTATATACAAAGAATAGAAAAAGAGAATCGCATATGAAACCATGAATCTCAATTACTTATACCATGGTTATTATTTTTTAAAAGTCTGTAATAAATTCAACATGGTTATTCCAATACATTCTTGTTCACCTGTGTCTCTTTCTGAATTTCCTTCTGATCTCTTCTGTGTATTTAATAAATAAATGTTTGTTTTTGCATCACTATTAATATTCCCTTCATGATTTCTTCCCCCTGCCCCACCCCTACCCCCCTCAATTTTTTTTTTCTCCTTGCAACAAATAAGTATAGTCAAGCAGAACAGATCTATACATAGGTCATGTCAGAAAATGTATGTCACATTCTATGTCAAGAATAGGGAGTTATGATTCATCATGAATCTTCTGGAGTGATGGTGGTTCTCTGTTTGATCAAAGTACTTAATTAAGTCCTTCAAAGTTGCTTTTCTTTACAATTTTATGGTTGTTAGATAAATTGTTTCCCTGGTTCTACTTAATTCCCTCTATATCCAATCATATATACAAGTTTTCCTACATTTTCCTGAATCCATCCTTTTCATGGACCACAAATTACTCAGCCATTTTCCAGCTGATAAGTACTCCCCTTGTTTCTAGTTCTTTAATACAACAAAAAGTGCTACTTTAAATGTTTTTGTACAAATTAATCCTTTTTTCTCTTTCCTTCATCTCTGGGGTATAACCCAATAGCAGTATCAGTTGGTCAAAGGATATGAACAGGTTAGCGATTTGGGGAGTATGGTCCCAAATTGCTTTCCAGAATAGTGGGACCAACTCACAGCTCTCCCAACATTCATCAGTGTACCTGTTTTCCTGCAGTTATTCCAACAATTGTCATTTTCCATTTTTTTGTCATCTTTGCCAAAATGATGGCTGTAAGATGGAACATCAGAGTTGTTTTAATTAATGCAATCTATTTCTAAAGAGGAATCCTCTCTACAATGTCCCTTAAAAGTGAACAAGTGATCTAGCCTTTACTTGAAGATCTCCAACAAAGACTCACAGCCTCCCTGAGGCAGTCTGTTCTACTTTTAGATAGCCCAAGTTAGTAGAAGGCTTAATTTTATTTTGTTTTTCCTCACATCGAGTCAAAATCTGCCTCTTTGCCACTTCCCATTATGCTTCGTTCTGTTCTTTGAGGCTAAGTAAAATGAGTCAAACCTCTTTTCCAGAAGATAAGTTTTAACCTACTTGAAGAAAATAATCATGTCCTCCCCATTCCCTAAATATTCTCTTCTCCAGGATAAATGTCCCCCAATCCCTTCAATCTATCTTAGCATAGCTTTGTTTCCAGTCCTCATTGTTTAGTTAACCTGTATGATGATGCTTGGCAGCATAGATTTAGATCTGTTTCCTGCTAGTGTTGTACGTATTTTTGGGAGAATGTACCCCCTATGAGGGAGATGTTTTGTTACTCATGAACTTACTATATTATTTCAGTAAATGCCTTTTTTTTTGGAAAAAAAAATTAGAACTGAAAAGGACCTGGGAGGTCATATTTTATTTTATACTTCTTTATTTTGCAGATGAAGAAATGAAGACACAGAAAGGACAAGTGACTTACTCAGAGTCACACAGCTAGCTAAGTGACTGAGGGGTATTTGAACCTAGGCCTTCCTGACTCTCAGTTCACTACTCTATCCTTGATGTCTCCAAATATGTTCCAGTTTATCAATGTCCTTTAAAAAGCATGGTATTCAAAACTAAACACCTTAGTATAACTGTGGTGCCAGGGTACCAATGTACCAGGGTACCAGAGAGAAAACAATACTATCAATTCCTTGGTTCCTGAGGCTAATTCTCAGCTTTGAATTCCTGTTGGTATTTCAGGTTGCTATGTACTACTCTTGACTTGAGTTCATCTTGAAGCTACCTATATTCACCTTTGAAGGAGACTCAAGAGGGACCTCCGGGTTTTATCCTAAAAACAGGCTTAGGGAGAAAATGCTTTTTTAACTGTTCGTTCTCAGCAGAACTCATCTAAGGAAGACATGGAGAGAATTCAATTTTTCCAAAACTCAGGGCACTAGCCTAAGGAATTTTGAGGAATGTAGGGCAGACTATTGAAATGTCCTTTTTTTCCTGACTTGCCAATAGGGGCAGACTATTGAAATGTCCTTTTTTTTTTCCTGACTTGCCAATAGCAGCCACGTCACAAGCTATTCCAAGGTAGAGATGATACCCTGTTACAAAAAAAATCTCTACAAACAAAGTTTTTAATAGAAGAAAAAAAAAATTCCAAGCTCTGGACAACAGCTCATTTATTTCAAGTAATAATTCATATCCAATTAAAGAACAAGTATTTCCTGAGTGCCTACTACGTGTCCAACTGTATGCCGTATCAGCTAGCAGAAAGGCAGAGAACAGGTTTACTAATTTAGAGCTAGAAGGGAGAAACCACAGAAGTCATCAAATGTAGCTCCCTCATTTCTTGAAAGAGGAAACTGAGATTCCAAAAATTGAAGTCACTTGCCCAAAGTCATGCAGGCATAAGGACAGATTCAGATTTCAAACCATGTCCTGTGACTCAAAGTTTCAGTACTCTTGTCCACTGTAACCTAATGCTTTTCATAAGAAGACATTGCCCTTGCTTTCACAAATTTACTGGAAATAGAAGGAACATAATAAAAGTCAAAGGGATCAGGGATAGGTTGTGAGGAGATCAGAGAGGGGAAGATTTGTCTGGGCCAGAGTAGCCAGGGAACGACTCACAGAGGAGGAGCAGCTTGAATTGGGCCTTCTAGGATGGGGGAAGATTTAGATAAGCAGAGACAGGAGAGAAAAGAGAGAAGAAGGGCACTCCCTAATTTTCAGAGCTGAGAGGTATTAGGCCAAAAGGTGAAGATTCCAGCATAAGGAGAAAGAATAGAAAGCATTCTCCTTTGAACCTCTGAAAAGAGGAATCTGACCAGTACTAAATCACTATCCCCTAAGGGCTTGTGAATTATTCATCTTCCTGAGGTGGCTCACATTTTTCTGTAACCAAAAAAGAAAAAAAAATTGCTATCACCCTTCCAAATTTTTGAAAATGGTCTTTCTGTGAAAAAGAGCCTTGATCTAAGAGTCAGGAGAACCTAGGTTATGGTCCTGGCCCCCTCATTAACACACTATGTGACATATGGAGAGTCACTTTCCCTCTTTGGGCCTCAATTTCTTCATCTGTACAATGATGAGACTGGACTAAGTGACTTCTGAGGTTCCTTCCAGCTCTAATAGAGGTCCTACCCAGTCTGAGACTGTAACAAACAACTTTGCTCTTAGGTAGAGAACATTTTGATGGGACTCAGAAAGAACTGTACTCTGTCCGGACTGTTTACACTTTAGCCCCCACCAGGTTTGGCAAACTTCAATTTTAATTTAAACACACACAGGCAGACAACATTCAGTGGTGCTTTAAATGTAAACATACTCAGCCTGCCAGGGGCTGGCCTTGTTGGTGGGTGGGAGGGAGAGGTAGATGGGGTTTGAAGTAGGCCAAAGGCAGCCTTGAGCTTTGGGACCACCACCTCTTTCTAACCCCAGAAAAGAATTCAGACCAGTCCCACTGTATGTGTTTCTCAGGAAGGAACAAGCCAAGACTGTCAATTAACAAACATTCATTTAGTTTTATTTTTTTTCAAGTGCCTACTATGTGCTATGCTTGCTTTCTTACCTCTAGACAGCTTTTATGAGGATGCTCTGTACTACTGGCATCCTATCCTCTCCCTACTCTACACATGAGTGGAATGCCCATTGATAAAAATAAAAGAACAGGAAGGCTTTGGTAAATAACATTCTACCATATCTAAAATCTACAAATAACACAAGACCTTGCTACGTTTATTACTTGTTGACTATCAGAAAACATTTGATTCTTTTGGGTAAAATGCTGCCTTGAAGGATTTCCTCCAACAACTTGTCTCCCTTGTTCATGTCAAGATGATTCAAGATTCTTTGATAGATGTAACCACAAAGATAACTTTATTCCAAGATTCTTCTGATTATCAAGGGAGACAAAAAACTGGGAGATACTTGCTCTCCAAAGATGTTTGCTGCTGAATTGAATGATGTTCATAGTGGCCCTCTGGATGCTCCTATTTACTAATGACATTTTATTGCTAGCATCTAACTCAGAACATTGCAAAGTCTCCTGAGATTGAAAAGCACTCCAAAAAGAGAGAAGGAAAAGAAAGTCACTCAAGAGTACTTAGCCTAATAGTTCATGCAGAGAATAAAAAAATGGATGGAGAATGCCTATTGCCCAGGCTATGATATGCAGTAAAGACAGGCCATTAAGCTGATCAATCAGGATACAAATTAGCATAGGCTCTTTAAATGAAAAATTAACTAGGCACCAAAATGAATTGAAGAGAGTTGATATCTGAGAAATTGTGCAGCCCCTTCAAAGAGCTCAAATTCCTTTGAAATAAATCCATCTTTTTTTTTTACATCAATATTCTTCTAATGATGTTATCTGGCTGCAAATCATGAGATACTGTATTTCCAAAGAATAAAAATTTGAGTCATTCAGAGGGCAATGCAGAGATACACATATGATATATGTAAATAGGTTTCACTATATTAACAATTGTATGCGGAAAGATCATAAAAGACATCAAAGACTGGAAAAACAGACTGGTGATGTAGCAAAAGCCAGGGATCACAGATTGCCAACATGCATTTTCACTGGATCCCAGATAATTTTAAAAGGACTAAAAGAATTCCCCCTGGCACATTTGGCAGACCGCCCTGTGGAGGAACGATGGCAATACAAGGATGGATTAAAGACTAGATGGGTAACATCTATGCCTTTCGAAAATCACTCCTATCAGTGAGATCATGGACGCACTGAAGGTTCCAGAGCACTGTGCCAGGAGCTGAGGAAAATACAAAATTTAGACATGGTTCCTGCGTCTTGGCGCTTGTGTTCTGGAGGGATGATAAATTGTACGCAAATATAACATACTGTGTATAATAAGCACCCTAAAGAGGTGAGAGACATTGTTGACTATAAATTGTAGAACAGATACGTATCTGTATTCCTCTCTGGTAGTTTGCTAGCCAATGAATCACAAGCAGAGGCTTTGAAAAGTACAACATACTGAGTAAGATTTGAGAGGGAAGATCATTAAGGGCTGAATGTGGTCTCTTTCTCTGCAAAGGGTCATGAGCAAGTTTCACCTCAATGTAAGCAACCATTTTCTAAGAATTAGAGCTGCCTATCAATGGAATGGACTGCCTTAGCAAGTAGGCAACAAGCTCTGAATCACTGACTGTGTTCAAGGAGAGACTGTAGAGCAAAGTTCTTAATTGTCTGTGTGTGTGTGTGTGTGATGAGCCCCTTTAGCAGTATTATTAAGGAGATTTTCTCAGAATAATGTTTTTAAATGTAAAAAATAAAATGCATAGGAAGGAAAAAAATTATGTTGAAATGTCGTTACCAAAATATTTTCAAAAAATAAGCATGGACTCCAGGAACTTGGTTAAGAATTCCTGCCCCAGAGGCTGGATGTCTATCAGGGAAGCTGTATTATCAAAGTTCTTAACTTGGGGGGATGGGGGAAGGGGGTGGATAGATTTGAGGAGTTTATGAGCTTGGATGGGAAAAAAAAATCACATTTTCATTTTCATGAACCTCTAACTAAAACTTCACATTTCCTTCAAGTATGAATTTTTAAAACATTAAGAAGGGGTCGAGAGGCTTCACCAGACTGCTAAAGGGATCCAGGACACACACAAAAAAGTTAAGAACCCCTGCTGGAGAAGGATCAGGTAGGGGTTAGACTAGGTGACCTCTAGTTCCCTTCTAAGCCTGAGAATCTCATTCAAATTCCTTTAAAAAACATAATCCTTTATGTACACAGATGATAATCCTAACCTACCAGCAATAGGACTCTGACTCTGACTTTGACTCTGAGCTGTGTGTCAGGCATCAGAGATGCCTCACTGAGCCGTTCCTATGCTCTCATCCTTATCTCCTTGTTATCAATGGTGTACGTTTATAAAATGGCTGGCTAGGGTTAGAGGTGAAGTCAAGTCACCTATTATTTGTTCTCCCATGTCCCCAGTCCAATACTAACTACTACAGTAGGAGGGAAAAGGAGAATAAAACGCAGAATAAGACTATAAGACTTCGGGGACCTTACAGTTTAATGGACACACACACACACACACACACACACACACAAAACCAAAAAACTAGAAAATAAGGGTAAGGATTCCTGCCCCTAGGGAGCTCAGGATCAAGTAAGATCAAGAGAAGGAGAAGAAGACCATTCCAGACATTGGATACTAGAGATGGCAGGATAAAAAAAAGAGAGTAAAGAGTCATCTAGCTCAACTGGAATATAACACGAACAGAGCAGTGTAATATCAGGCTGGAAAACTGGGTTGGATTTATTATATTCTAGATGACCTTGAATGCAAGGATCAAGGGGTTATACTTTACTCTGCAAGCATTTGGTGGCCATCGAAGGTTCTGAATAGAGGGGGTACATTATCAATCAATTAATCCACTGAGGAGCTTACACAAACAAAATGGTGCATCAAGGAGATTGTTTGAGGATAATGAATTAGAAAGGAGAGATTGAAGACAAAAAGACCAATCAGGAGACAGTGAGAGGAGATGAGGGTCTGAGATAAGGCTGTTGTGAAGAGATGGATGAAAAGGGTAGAACCTAAGCAAAATCTACAGAACATGGCAATTGATTAGACAAAGGGGTGAGCTGATGAGTTTAGGTGACTGAGGGAATGGGGAAACCATGAGGCAAAGATGGTTTAGTTTGACTAAAAAACCAAATTAGGACCAGGAAGGTAGGATGGGGTTGGCTTATAGAAAACTCTGGCTAACAGACTAACTGGCTTCCCTAATCTTGGCCTTATTAGTGGCCCTCTAAAGAGAGAAAGTAAGTGGCCCATAGAGAGCATTCAATTTATCTCAGATGACAAGGTCAAAATTTGAGTTCAGGATTTTTAATATGGTTATTATTTTCTGAAAGATTCTTTTGGGCATCTCCATGAGAACCATGAATAGCTTCTGGGAGAAAATACAATTGTTTTGACAGGTATACCTAGGCCTAGAGTATTGATCTGTGAGAAAACTCTTGGATACATATTTGACATACCATCCATGGCCCAGGTCATAGCTAGCTGTGCAGAATATGCTCAGACATGTTCCTAGAATCCCTGACACGTAGCCTGTATGAGCAGGTGAGTGGCAAATTTCTTGTTTGAATAAGGGGTGTTTCTGTAGCTTAAGCTCTGGGTCTCAGTTTCCTAATATTTAAAATGGGGTATGTGATGAACAGGGAGAGTGGATTAGATGACTTGTAAGGTCAATTCTGGTTTATGTTAATAGAATAATGTGCTTTAGTAATAGTTAGTGGGTGAGGGTGTATGTGTGTGTGTGAATTTGGCAGTAATTGTCTGTGTCAGGCATTCTGACCCTTGGAATCTTAAACTTTAGCATTTGGACATACATTGTCGCATTTCATCTTCTAGTTATTTCATGTTATGTCATCTCCCCAATTAGGCTATCATTCCCCGAAACCTTGTATTCTCAATTTTTATTCAATTTCTTCCTCTCCTTCAATGTCTAGCTTGAATGCCACCTCCTGCAAGTCTTCCCTCATCCCACTTTTTCTGTCCATGAGGACCTTCCTTTCTGAAATGTCACCTTGTGCCTTGGTACCACTCTAATTCACTCATCCTAGAGCACTATGTATCAGAGTTTTTGGTGAAAATTTTCCTTGGACATTCTTAGGAATAAAATTCAATAAAACTATCCAACATATCGGCAAGGCTTGACAGCATTTTGAAGCATTTTGAAAGGCCCTCTGTGATAAGGCTTCACGTTTCTTCCCCTTACTCAGATGACCCCTTGCTATCCTAGCCATCTTCAGGTAGCTTTGCTACCACTCAGCATCCTGTTGACTTCCTGGACCAAAACTCTGTTCCCTACCCATCATTCTTTTCTATACAGACATAGTCTTCCCAATTCAAACTTATGCTTTTTGAATGCAGAGACTGGCTAGCTTTTCTAGTTCTAGTCTTAGGACTTAACACAGTTTCTGGCACTTAGTGCTTTTTCATTCATTCATTCATTCCATATCCATTGTCTCCTACTACTCCAATTAGAGTAGCTTATCCTCTAATTTTTAACTCCCAAGGGCCAAGCTTGTTCATTACAATTACTCAACATTCAGTTTCATTTTATTGTTTTTTCCCCTACATTCCCACCTACTTATCATATAAATTAGGGTCAATACTTTTGGAATTATCTATGTCCTGCCTTCCTTCCCTTAAATTTATAGACGGGTTTTATTGTTATTGAGGCTCAGAAAGAAATCTTTTTTTTTTTTTAGAATACAAAAAAAGTTCCTCTTTATTTTCCTAGAAAATATCTAAACAAACTTTTCTTTTCAAAAGCGAGGACTTATATTTAAAAAAAAAAAGCACGATTTAAAAGGAAGGGTGTGAATCACTCTGGCTACTTGCTTCCCTGATTGTGTGACTTCAGGTATTCTACAAATCTCTTCAGCATCCAAGCTTGTAGGAGTCCCAGCAACCTGAGTAAGGGCTTCCATGAAGCCAGCTGGATTTTTGCCTCCATTTGCTCCAGACACATTTAAACCTGTTTAGAACTTCCGCCCCACCCCCAGGTTCCCACTCTCTTCTTTCCTCCTCCAACTTTTGGTTAAAATAAAAATGGGTTAGCAAACTGGGGTTTGGGTTACAGGGAGCACAGGGAATTGTGTTCACCAGGCAAAACTTTGTGCAAATATAAACAGGTACAGCACATCTGTGAGTTATTTTCATGTCTCCAGGGGCAAGAGAGAAAAAAAAAACCCAGCCCTTAAGTGAGACCAGAATTCTTCTATATTTTTGCCTTGACAGCTAAGGAAAAAATTTGCCAAAAACCAGAGGCCCCGGAGAGTGTTGGCGTGGGAATGTTGGTTTAGTCAGAGATTTGCCCTGGGCCATTTAAATAAAAACAGGCACTTGAGGGGCAAATGCTTGTAAATGGAGAAGCGATTATTACCGATTGGACCAAGAAAGGATTGTTTTGCAATCTCTTCCTTCTTTTTCTTGACCCCTTCCAAGGCTTTATCATTACAATCAATACCTCACAGATAAGTATTTTAAAACAATTACTTTTTAAAAATACAAAGACTTTAATGTGGCCATGATCAGGGTCCTCGTTTCTCTGTAGAGACATGTGGTTTCTCAAATCTTAGCTTTCCTGTCACTGAAGGATGCTTTAGCCTGAACCACTGAAGGAACTTTTAAGAACATAAATCAAGCCAGCCCCTCGTAGATCACTCCAGGCAACTAGGAAGGGATAAAAATATTTCCAGTTGGGGGAGGCAATGTGAAAATGATCAAGGCCAAAACACTACTGTAATGGGATTCCATCACCAGTTCCCAGAAGCTCCACAGGCCCAGAACTGGGCTTGTAAAGGAGTCAGAGGAGTACATGTATTTCATTAAAAAAAAAACCCTCCAGATTAGATACTCTGAATGAGCTGTCTATATGAACTGCAGGCCATTCCCACAGTTAAAACAGCAAAGGCAGCTAGTGTTGTGGAGTGGAAGCTCTTCAAGGTTATAGGCTTTTTTTGGTCTTCTTGTCTTTCTATCTCTGGTACCTAGCACAGAGTATTGATTATTAATAAATGCTAGAATCAGGAATCTGGAGATATAGTTCGGATTTCCTGTCTGTTTGACCTTGGATAAATCATTTCCCTTATCTGGGCTTCAGTTTCCGCATATGTAAAGTAGGAATAATCATACCTATTCTGAAGACCTCCTAAGGCTATGATTGAGGTTCAAATGAGATAATGGATGGGAAAAGGCTGTACAAATGTAAAGGATTATTATTATTAGGCAGCTGTAGAATGAATTAGAGCCAAGCAGAACAGAATTCATTTCAAAGCTTTTTTTTTTTTTTTTGCTTCAGGCTAACTGCAGAAAGATGGTTCCCACGAAATGGGGAAAGGAAAGGGAGACTGAGGGCTAAGGACTAGGAGCCATGATCCAGAGGCTCTGAGTCTTCTTTTGCTAGCCACAACCTATGTGACTTTGGATAAGTCATTCCGACCCCTATGGCTTTTTCTTCCCCTAGATGTTGAAAGAGAGTTAGATGACTCATCCTGAAGCCAAATCTAGCTGGCAGGAAATGAGGGAAATTTTTTTTTAACGTAATACGGGGAGAATCTTAAACAAGATGGGATGTCCACTTCCAGAGGAATAACTGATAGAGTCTGATTGCATACTTTAAAAAGCATACTTTAAAAAACCTTTATTTTTCTCACTTTTTGATCTGTTTTCTTTTGCAAGGTGGCTAATATGGAAATGTTTTGCATGACTGCGCACGTATAATCTATAGCAAATTGCTTGTCTTCTCAAGAGGCGAGGAGATAGAGGAAGATAACTTGGAACTCAAAATCTAAAAAAAGAGAATGTTAAAAACTGTTTTATATATAATTGAGAAAAATAAAAAACAAAATGGAATGTCCTAGTATCTCAGGTCTTCTCCAAGTCCAGAGCTCAGGGTGAATGAGCCTCTTTGGCCAGAGGATCAATGACTTTTACCTTAAAGCCCAGGTCTTCATCAGTGCTATTACGGTCAAATCTGTTTCACATTTAAAATACAGAAGAGTTTTGGTAGTTTTTGTTCTTTTTCTAGTTCCAGATAAAAATAGCAAAATAGAGCAGATGCTGGTGGCTTAGATAGCTCCCTGATCTTTGCTCCATGCTTGTCTGGGACCTCTGGCAGGTCAGTCTGGGAGAATAAAACATTTGTTCTATAGTAGAAAGCTACCGTAGTAATGAATTGAGAAGGTGTATGCCTGAAAGCCTACAGGATCTTTTTTTTTTTTTTTGGAGGGGCGAAGGCAGGACAATTGGGGCTAAGTAACTTGCCCCAGGCCACACAGCTAGTGTGTCAAGTGACTGAGGTTGGATTTGAACTCAGGTCCTCCTGACTCTTGGGCTGGTGCTCTACTCACTGTGCCATCTAGCTGTCCCTACAGTATCTATTCTAATGAAAGAAAGAAAATGAAGGAAGGAAGGAAGGAAGGAAGGAAGGAAGGAAGGAAGGAAGGAAGGAAGGAAGGAAGGAAGGAAGGAAGGAAGGAAGGAAGGAGAGATGGATGAAAAAGCATTTACTATGTGCCAGGCACCAGGTTAAGCACAGGGAATCAAATATAGAGAGCACAACAGTCTGGGTCCTCAAGAAATGTACCTTCTAATAGCAGAAAGACAACTCTGGAGGAATGTCGGTCTGGAAGAAGTGTTTTGTCAGCTAGTTCACAGGGATTGTGAGTAGAGGCACAGCAATTTGTTGACTTGTCCTTCTCAGGGATGGCAATGTGGAATCTTTTGCTGCAGACAGAACTAAAGAAGGAAGAGGCTGACAGACGCTCTTGGGTAGAGAGCACTGGGTTTGGACCATGAAGATGGCCAGGGAGTAGTCAGAGAAGAGGCTTTTTTGTCCTGTGACAATTGAAATGAATGAGAACCCCATGAGATGAGCTAGAGGACTCCAGTTAGAGACAACCAGCGGATTCTGCTGTGTCACTTTTATGCCTTAAAATGCCATTGTACTCGTCTAGGACTACACCACAGACTGACTCTGAAGCCCAGTCACAGAGGGGATCCTGATCCCATCAGGTGTCTCACCATAGAAGAAAGGACTATCATGGGAAGCGTCTTGGAGTGGTTACCTCTCGTGGATCCAGTTTCCTCATTTGTAGAAGAGGGGTGTTGGACAAGAAGGTCTCTAAACTCTCTCCAATCTCTAATGATCTATGACTCTAGAACAAAGATTCTTAATTGAGAGCCTGTGAACTTGTTTTTTCAAATTTTTGTGATATGATACTTCAATAAAATTGGTTTCCTTTGTAATCCTATATTTTACTGTATTCATTTAGAAATATTGTGAGAAGGGGTCCACAGGCTTCCTCAGATTACCAAAGGGGTCCACGACACAAGAAAAGGTTAAAAATTCCTCTTCTAGAAGGATGGATGAGATCAGGGGTGGGGAACTTGCAGCCTCGAGGCCACACGAGGCCCTCTAGGTCCTCAAGTGCAGCTCTTTGATTTCTGCCTTGAGGCCACAGGTTCCCGACCCCTACTCTAAGTTCTCTTCCACCTCTGAAATTTTGTGATTCTATTTGAAATTAGGGATTGGAACAGACCATCTCAGAGTTTAACCACCTACCATTCCATAGCAGACTACCATCCTAGTACCTACGAGCTGTTTTCCTGGAAAAGGCCTGCCTCAAAACTCTTTCCCGCAGCTGTTTGCTTCATACCTGCCCCTGTTCAGTATGGCTTCAGGATACAAAGAGGTGACTTTCTGCCTCCTGCAAAGGTTACCCCCATCCCCGGGGCTCTCTCAGCTCCAATAAACAGCCAAAAAGGTTCTCTTTTGGTTGACTTGGCTGGAAGCTGATATGATTATATCTCTCATCAGGATAGATCACTATTCCTGTCCAAGCATCTGGGCTGGGGACAATCAGTTTCCTGACATGGGAAAAGGATTAAAGAAGTAGAATAATTTCTTTATTATGGGAGAATAACAGGATTTTCCAGAAATCTAGACTTAAGTATAGTAAGAGGAGCCCAAAACCCTTGTTTCCATTTCTCTACATCGTAAAATTCCACTTTTCCTTTACTTTGAGAAAATGGGAAAATTCAGCCACAAGACACTTCCTGAGCATTAGTGATGCTGAAACAGCTATCAGCCTCCTCCTCTGACAGGCTCATGCCAAACAAGAACAGTCAGCAATGGAGAGCAGATTCAGCCAGGACGGATTTTGAATTAAGCAAAGTATACCTTTGGTTCATCCACCTTTTAAGGTTCCTTTTTCCCATGACCCAGGCCACCCTTCACTGAAGTTTCCTCTCTCATCCACCCAGGCTGTGTGACATACCAAAGACTTTCCTCCTTTCCTCATGCCTGAACATAACCTTAAGGCCAGGTCCATCAGGGCCCTATTTTCAATAAGGTCACCTCCAACTCAGCATTTTAATCCATGTTTATGGGGATTAGTTAACTAGTGGGTCCAACTCAATGAAATTCAACAAGCAATTATTAAGGGTCTACTGTGCACTAGGCACAGTGCTGAGGATACAATGGGGAAAAAATCATCAATCCTTCATTCCCTCATAAAGTTTGCATGTTACTAGGGGAAAGCAACATGTACACAGATGAATCCACAAAACATATCCCTAAAATAAACAGAAGACAATATTTTTAACCAGGTGAGCATTGACAACTGGGGGATCAGGCTTTTTTTTTTGAAGGAGGAAGCATTTGAGCTGAACTTTGGAGGGAGCTAGGAATTCCAAAAGGCAGAGACGAAGAACATTTCTAGCAGGGGGAGAGGGCCATGGACATGCAGTGTTGCATACAGAGAGAATGGCAAATGGGCTAGTTTGGTTGGAATGTACCATAGAATGTGCTAGGGGGAGTATGGTAAAATGAGTCTAGAAAGACAGGTTGGAACTATATTGTGAAGAGTTCTAAATGACAAATAGAGGCATTTGTATTTGATATTAGATGTAATAGGAAGACACCGAAGCTTCTTTAGTAAGAGAGTGACATGGTCTGACCCCATATGCAATGTCTATCAATTGGTATTGATATCAGTCAATTAGCAATCTCAATTTTGTCGATGTGTGGAGGATAAATTAGAGAGAAGAGAGACTGAATGTAGGATGTCCAGCTAGGATGCTACTGTAATTGTCCAGGTGAGAAGTGATCCTGCACTAAGGCTGTAGTCATGTGAATAGTGAGAAGGAAGATGTCGATGTAGAACTGACAAGACATGTTGACTGATTGGATGATTCTAACACTGTGAATATGTGATAATGTCACCTTTAATGGAAACTGGGAAGGAGGTGGGTTTAGGAGGAAATATAATGAAGGGTTTTAGAAATGGTGAGTTTAAGATACCTATGGGACATCCAGGTAGAATTAGATAACGGGGAAATGGTGATATGAGATCTGAACTCTGAAGAGAGCAGGAGTTGGGGTTGAGGAGAGAGGATATCTAAATCTGGGAGTAGTCTTCATTAAAGTGGTGTGAAACCACCTTAGGAAGGAAAGAATTTAGAAAAGGAAGGGAATCCAAGACAGAGTGCTGGGGTACACCCATGTATAGGGGTTGGAACCCAGACAATGATCCAGCAAAGGAGACAGAAGAGGATCAGTTAGGTAGAAGGAGAACCAGGTGATCGTTATCATGAAAATTGAGAGAGGGGGGTATTTTGGGAAGGAACAGGATAATCAACAGGGTCAAATGCCATAGAGAGATTAAGAAGAGGAGGACTGAGAAGAGGCCACTGCATTTAGCAGTTGAAAAATCGATAATAACCTCGGTGAGAGCAGTTTCAGTGGAGTGGTAGATTTGGAAGCCAGACTGCAAAGGGGTTGAGAAATAAGTAGGTGCTATGGAAATGGGGACAATAAGTGATACGTGCTGTTTTTAAGAGTTTGGCAGTGAAAGGGAAGAAAGACATAGGGCGACAGATTGAGGGGATGGTAGGGCCAAGTGAGAGCTTTTTAAGGATGCAGGCAATATGGGTATATTTGTAGTCAACAGACAAGGAAACAAAAAGAGATTAAAGATTAGAAACAGAAAGGATGATTGCAGGGGCAAGCTCCTGGAGGAGAAAGGGGGAAAGTGAGATCAAGAGGACAAACAGAGGGTTTGGTCTTGGCAAGGAAACATAGGGACTTTTTGGAAGATAGCACCTTAACTATCAAGTTTGGGGCCTCTATTTACCAAGTGGTAAGCAGTTAGGAACTGTTGTGCTTCTCTCTGGAAGAACCAACATGGGTTCAAAATAGTAGCCAAATGTTAAATTGTTCACCCTATTCGTTTTCTCAGGTAAAATGAACAACTCTAGCCTGACCGAGTTTTTGGATCGGGGACCAAAAGAGTAGGTCCGGATGCTAATTTCACTGGGCAATCTGGAGCAAGATATTTCTCTCCCTGGATCTCAATTTCTCCATCTGTAAAATACATAGGTTAAACTAGGAAATTTCTAAGGGCCCTTTCAGTCTTGACATTCTGTGGTTCTCTACATACACACATATACCTGCAAGTACATGTGTTAACTTTAGCTAGTTTTTATTTTTGTAGTGAAAACTGTTTTAAGCCTAATGGCCGGTCATTCATTAACCCAACCACCCTCTATGACCCTTCACGCTCTGCACTAAATTCTTGAGAGCTTTTTTTTTTTTAATCTATGTTGTTCCAAAGTATTGTTCTTGGATGGCATTTAGAACTTGATTGTGATTGTGAACAAATGACCCAAATTTAAACTACCTCAAGTTGAGTCTCTCTGCATCAGAGCCAAGACGTGGGGAAAGGAGGAGTGGATCTTACTTGTTTTAGTAGGGTTATGGAAGTGGCACTGGACAAAATTGGAGAGACATAGAGCAATCTTCAGAATGTCTTTGCCCCAGGTACTGGGGAAGTCAGCTGTTGCCTAGTTTCTTCCTTCCTTTGTTCTCAGCCTCAAATATAAGGGGGTAAGTGAAGTGGGAGGGTAGGAGATACTCCCAGTAAGTCTGGTCCTAAGTCCTCTGGCCCCTGAGCCTCAGTGGGACTTTTTTTTTCCTAGAATAGGTGATAGGAGATAGGGTAAAAGTATGGACAATTTGAATGTTTCACATACCTACGAAAGGGTCTGACCCTTTTGTCTGCCAGAGGTCCTGCCTCAGTGAGAATATACCTTCTGCCTTCATTACATTTGTCAGTGAGACTAATGCACACACACACACACACAAACACACACACACATCCATACACACACACATCCTTTCCTTTAATGAGTTCTGACTGGCTATTTTAACACCTCCCTGCAATCTTGCTTGTGGTCCCCTTCCAAATCCCTTCCCCATCTGCCAAACCAATATGTGAAACAACTCCAGATCTTCCCACCAATTTACAACCTCCCTGGCCCTCCAGCAAGTCCCTACTGAGAGGCCAATCACCATAGCTAATTCATTTTCCTCCCTCGCTTCTCCACAAGCCCCATACCCCCAGTTCAGAACTCACCTATCCCCAAAGCAGAGGCAAATAACATTCCTGGAAAACAAACAGGAATGAGCCTAGAATGGTCCTATTTCCTTTGGAGGCAGTTTTGTCTGGAGGCACTTGAGAAAGATGGAAACCTGTCTACAGAAACCTGTAGATGCTCTGGGATCCTGGAAAAGGGCATTTTCAGGAGCTTAGGTAATCTATCTCTGTCCTCTGGTCCTGAATTCTGTTGAAGCTTCCTAAAGAAAACCCCCAATTTGAAGCCTGTGCTTCCCTCTCTGCCTTAAACAAAGATACCCTCACTGTGTCCAGCTGTTGGGTCAGAAGCACAATTAGCAATATTTGCCTCTGAGTGTAGCACAAATTACCCAGGGAAAGCTGTAGGAAACATAACCTCAAATTGGGGGAAAGGAGGTGAGCCCTTCTACCTTTTGCTAACTTTTCTCCCATCTATCCCCATCTCTTCGAGCACACAACCACTACCCTTTTTCAGGCCCTCATTACCTCTTGCCTAAACTATTAGAGCAGTCTCCCTTCACCAAGTCTTTTACCCCTCTTCTCCAATCCATTTCCCACATAACTGTCATATTGATATTTCTAAAGCACAGTTCTGACCGTCTCACTCTCCCTCTCAGGAAGTTTCTTTTCTTTTCTTTTCTTTTTTTTTGAGGAGGGAAGGGAAGGCAATTGAGGTTAAGTGACTTGCCCAAGGTCACACAGCCAATAAGTGTGTCAAGTGTCTGAGGTCAAATTTGAACTCAAGTCCTCCTGACTCACTGTGCCACCTAGCTGCCCCTACAAAGTTTCAATGGTTCCCTTTTGTCTCTAAAAATACAAACTCCTCTGTTTCACACTTGAAGTCCCTCATGGTCTGACTCCAACCTACCTTTCTAGATTGATTTTTTATCACTCCCACTCAGTCTACATTCCAGACAAATAGTCCTACTTGTCATTCCCTCTATATAACATTACTTTTGCTCTGGCCATTCTCCATTCCTGGGGTGCTCTTCCTTCTCAACACTATCTCCTGGAATCCATAGCGCTCTTCAAGTCTCACCTCAAGTGCCACCTTCTCCATGAACCTTTTCCAGATACACCCAGTTCTTAGCACACTCTAACTCAACTTAACTTTGTATTCGCATGGCATGTATTTTGTATTTCTTTCATAAAACCTTCCTCTGATGCCACATCATGTCATGCAGGTGACCCTGAGTTTTAGAAGGTTGTCCCTGTGGAGCTCAAGCTCTGATAGGTTCTACCATGCTGGAAAGGCTTTGAGAATGGTCCTGGCCATAGGCTGAGTATGTTTCCTGTGGAGCAGCCAAGCTAAGCGTGGAAGGGCACCTCACCAAAAGGCTGGTTCCTCTGTAAGGAATTATTTTAGCAGAGTAACATATGAAATGAAAATAAATATAAAATGTCCCTGTTTCCTGTGTGTCTCTCTTCTGTTTCTGCAGTGATAGTGGCAGAGTAGCAGAAAAGGGGCCAGTGGGTACTAAGATAGTTTGCTCATAAGCTTGAATTCAGCTCTAGGTGCTTTTTCTTTTTTAAAGAAATAGCTATAGGTACTTTTAATGTGAGATCCTTGTGGACCTAACAGATAATACATACTATTGTAAAGAAGAGAATTGCATCAATCTTGACATTCTCACTGTATCTAAAACCAGAAGAAAGAAGAAAGTTTCAGCTAAGTGGAAGGATGCCTCACATGATCTTGAAAACAAACAAATGCTTTTGCAGAATTGATTCTGTTACCTACTCCTCAAAACAAAATGAAAAAACCCATCATTTCAAGGAGCATTCGGTCACCTTATATTTCCAAAATAGCCATCACCAAGTTAACTATAGCTTATACACCAACATTCTTTTCAGGGGTTGGAAAATCAGGAAACTTTTTCAAAGCTCTTTGTAAGATCCTCCAAATTAAGCCAACATGCACATTAATATTTAGTGACTTCAATGTAAAGAGAGGAACAGGTAAGGCAAGAAATTAATTAGAAAGTATATTCATGAATTATAAGGCCAAAGATTTGTAGATTACAAAGAAACCTCAAGACTGTGTACCATGAATCCTTTCTTCAAGAAGAGAATCAGTAAGTGCTAAGTATAGCAATCATGGAATAACATCGCAAAAATGAAGTTTATATTTTAACAGACAGGAAATGACTTGTTACTGATGTGGGAGTCATTCCTGAATTAGCTGTCTGTGTACAGTCAGAACATCAACTTGTTAGAGCATAGATCAAAATTAGTAAAAAGCTAGAAAAAAATTGTTGTTCATCCTTCATTCTCAAAGAGGACCAGTGACACCACAAAGGTGATGTCTTGACTTGTGCATGAATTGGATATGAGTGATATGGTACAATTGGAGCAAGTCCATCCTGACCAATTCGAACACGTTATTGATGAACAAAATGAGATATAAACAGAATAAAAGCTATGGACAAAACAGAACAATTTAATAGAAATAAATTTAACCATTAAAAATAAATTTCCGTAACAAGGAAACAAAAGAGCCTAAAAAAACAAGATAGTCAGCAAACGCTTGACTTACTTGCAAAACAGAGAGATATGGCAGTGGAAGGCATCATCAATCTAAAATATAAACTTATTTGTAAAATCTTTTGGAGAAGGCAAAACTCCCAAAGATAGTGGGGGGTGGGAGGGGAAATCCAGTTTAAAGAAAGCTTGGCAAGAGAGCCGACTAAACAAAGTCTTCCTAAAAGCGCTTAAGGATGAAAATGAAAAGACAACAAATAGAAGAAAAGTAGAAAAGATTTGTAAGAGTTTTAACAATGAACTTTTTTTTTACTCTCCAGGACAGTAGAGCTACCACATTTGAACTCTAACATCACAGTAAAATATGCCTATAATGTCACTAAAGAGAGCCAAAAAGGGAAAAGTAGGTGGATTATTCCAAGTACACACAAAGGAAATCTATGTGGAGGCATGGGTGTAATTACAACCCAGACCGTGGGTACCAATACACTCTGGAGGGAAGCATTGTCATTGACCTTTTCCCCTGTGGCTTACCTGACTCATGTTCTACCCAGGCCCATGGAGTTGGAGGAAACACAACTGTGAAAGCCTTTTAGATCGATTCACATCTGAAGGAGAAGATCCCAATGTCATGAGGAAAGAAACCTCCTTGCTATTTAAAAAGATAACTAAGAGAGCATGAAGAGCTACTGATTTATACACTTCCTTTCCTATTGTTATGAAATTTTAAGAATCATCTATAAAGACACAAAGAATATCTTCAATGAATCTGTTAATCAGTAGCAAGCCGGCAAGTAGACTACGTTTTGACTGTCACACAATAATGTTATTCCGTTGTTTCAAGTCTTGGTGACCCCATTTAGGATTTTCTTGGCAAAGATATTGGAGTGGTTTGCCATTGCCTTCTCCAACTCATTTTACAGATAAGGAAACTTATTCAAACAGAGTTAAGTGACTTGCCCAGGATCACATAGCTAGTAAGTGTCTGAACTCAGTGTTGGAAGATCATTTTCCCGACTCTGGACCTAGGGCTCTATCCTCTGTGCCAGGCATTGTGCTAAACATTTTACAAATACTTTCTCCTTTGATCTTCCCCCAAATTCTGGGAGGTAGGTGTTAATATTATCCCCATTTCACATTTGAGGAAACTGAGGCAAACAGAAGTTAAGACACTTACACAAGGTCACACACTATACGTCTGAGACCAAATTTGAACTCAGGACTTCCTGATTGAAGGCATGGGACTCTATCCATTGCCACATCTGGCTGCCCTGATTGACTAAAAGATGTAGAGTCTAAGTCCTACTGTAGTTACGGTTTAATGATTATTTTAAAAAAAACCATTTAATTTGGCACCACAAAACAGCACCTTATAAAGGCTCTTCCAATAGGATGTCTTCCATCCATAGATCAAAATCATTTCAAATAACTTGAAAGATCTACCAGAAATAACCTTGTTCTGAACCTCTTTGATCATATCAGGCAAGTTACAAAATAAATAAATAAAATCTCACCAAAGGTATATGCTACTGTCTTGGAGGACATCTAACAAAAAGTTTCAATTGAAGAGGGATTCCCTAAGGAATCCTTTTATGTGTTGTCTTTTCCCACTCAATTGTAAACTCCTTAAAGTCAAGGACTGTCTTTGTCTTATTTATATGTCTAATGCTTAGCACAGTGCTTGACACATAGGCTCTTCATAAATGTTTATTGACCATGGATTAAGGATGGTGGCTTTCTCTCCCATGCTACTATTTGTAGATTATATCATGCAGGTTGTATCAAGCATTGGAACATTGTAGAGCCTCCTGGAAGAGATTTGTAACCACTCCAAAGAGTTTGGTATAACGATTTACAAAGAAAAACCAAATAGACGAAGAATGTCAATTGTATAGATGAAGACATACAGCTAGACAGACAACCAATAGAGCTTGTTTGTCAGTATATCTATCTATCTATCTATCTATCTATCTATCTATCTATCTATCTATCTATATCCATCTATCTATCTATCCATCTAATCTATCTGTCTGTCTATGTGTATATGTATATGTATGTATATGTACATATACACATATACATACACAAAGAAAAACCCAGTAGATGAAGAATGTCAATTGCGTAAATGATATCAGCTAGACAGACAATGAATAGAGCTTATCAGTAAAAACACATGTATACACACAATACACAAGTACATGTATATGCATGTGACATATACATACACATGTATACATATATACATGTACACACATACATGCGTGTGCATACACACACGTATATGAAAGCTGTCCAACTTAGATAACACAAATTGACAATGAGTTGGGCCCAGCACTGAACGGGGGGATGGCAGCAGGCTGGATTGTCTTCAGAAAACCGCAGCACTCTCTTTCTTAGTGATCTCAAATGTTCTTTGTCCTTCAGGAACAAAGCCCCGTCTTTTTTTAATGGTGTTTTCATTTCTGCTTATATCTTTAATTTTTGCTTCCTACCTTCATTTCCCAATCTATCTTTTACCTTGCTTCCTCCCTGAGAGACATCCTTTATCACAGAGAATAAGAAGGGAGAAAAAAAAAGAGGCCAGGAAAATTAGCCGACGCATTCATCAATCCAATGTTACATGTGGA
Organism: Phalanger gymnotis; assembly: GCA_028646595.1. Taxonomy (NCBI): domain Eukaryota; kingdom Metazoa; phylum Chordata; class Mammalia; order Diprotodontia; family Phalangeridae; genus Phalanger; species Phalanger gymnotis. The sequence continues at coordinate 129,062,450 of CM053625.1, read as the reverse complement.
ATTCCACGCCCATGGCTCTACAAAGAAGGAAGGAAGGTACATTTTCATTCCTCTTCTCTGGAGCTGTGCTTGGTCGTTATAATTTCAGCACTCTCAGTTTCCTTTTTGGGGTGTTTTCCTTTCCATCCTCGGTGTTGTACTCATATAGTGTTACTCATACTGTTTTTACGTCTTTGAGTAATGGAGCACTATGGTGTCTGAAGAATTAAAAATAAACACCATAGAGAAGGCAATGAAAAGACACATGGAGGTTTTCAGGCCACAACATATAAAAAAAAATAAGGAACTTCAGAGAAGAACCGGGGGTCTTGCAAATCAGGGCACTCACAGGGTAGCATCTGGAACACTGAAACAAATCTGCAGTTGGAGAAGCTGGTTCTTATATCATGAAGGCCAAAAAGTAAACTGAGTCACACCACCCTTTTATATCCCTTGAAACCCTAGCTTTTTATTTTCTACCTAATGATAGCTAATATCTATACAACATTTTAAGGTTTGCAAAGCACTATCTTCACAACAAGCCTGTAAGGTTGGTGCTACTGTTGTCTCCGTTTTAGAGATGGAGAAACTGAGGCTGCGGAAGGTAAGTAACTTGCTCAGGGTCACCCAGCAAACAAGGAGTCGAAGTTAGGTCTCCCTGACTCCAGGCCTATGCCCTGGATTTATTATCCCACTGCTGGAGTTGGAATGCCTACTCAATAGCAGATGGGAAATTTGGTCAACCAAATAGATGATATTGTAGGCTCTCCAGAAGAAAACAGATTGTAGTCTAATTCGCATTTCTATGCAGCTTTGGGATTGAAAAGAAATTTCCTCATCTGGGATAGAGGTAATGCAAGTTCCCTCCAGCACTGTAGAACCCAACCCATCCATGCCTATCCATCCTATATGACTATGATCTGAGTCCTCTGGGGTCCATGAAACATGTACCAGACAGGCCTTCCTTCCTTTCTCCTGACATAGTATTGTTATTCATTTCATTCTTGTCATCTTTTTTCAACAGAGAAATAACCCCTATTCTGTTATTATTCTTTCATCTTCTGTGCATTGAAGCTGGCTCCAGACTAGACCATGATCCAATCCAGGTCAACACCCACGATCTACCTCCCAAGGATGTTGTGACGTTCAAATGAGATAATGTAGACGAAGGTCTTTGCAAAATCTCAAATGCCAAGGAAATGCCAGTTTTGTCTCCATTTTTACAAACAAGAAAACTGAGGCTTAGAGAAATTAGGCAGCTTGCCCTTCGCATTGCTGGGAAGCAGCAGAACCTCCATGTATTAGACTGACGAGTCAAGAGAACCAATCTAATGTCTCATCCCAGGGCCAGTTACTTGATCCCCTGACTTTTTTTTTCCCAATTCGGGGCATGAATTGTATTTAACAAGACAGTTTCAATCAGCGCACTAAGAGCATCCTTATGTGCCTTTTATTTTACACAAGGATTTTTAAACTTGTATTCTCATCTGTTAATATTTATACCATAACCACCAAATAATAGCTAATGTCTAATTCTTGAGCAGATACTTTAAAGTTAGAGTGTTCATGCAATGGCAAACGAATTCAAAAAGCAGTAAACAAAGTTTAATATGCCCCCTGGGGGGGAGCTGGAGGAATTTTTGATTTGGAGGAATGATTATTACATAACAACGACAAATATTCATATGGCCCTTCAAGACTTGCAAAGAGTTTTGCATATATACATGTTGTTCCAAAAGCCTTAGTGTACTCTTAAGCTTTAATAGCTTATATATACATATACAAACTTATTGAGTCTTCCCCTCCCCCAAATCCTATCACTGTCAAGGACGTCACCATCCTTTCAGTCCCCCAGCCTCAAAATTTAGGTGTCGTCTTCAACTCCTCACTTTCACCCTTCATATATGGTTTTTTGCCAAGGGCTACTGATTTCACCTTTGTAATATCTCCTGAATATAGCCCTTTCTCTCTTCTGACACTGCTACCATCCACCCTGGTGTAGGCCTTCCTCACCTCATACCCGGACTACTGAAATAGCTGCTGGTGGGTCAGTCTACCTCAAGTCTCTCCCCCATTCCAGTCCATCTTCCAGCTGCCAAGGAGACTTTCCTAAAGTGCAGGTCTAACCGTGTCACCCTCCTACTCAATAAACTAGAAACTCCCTATCACCTCCAGGATTAAATATAAAATCCTCTGGTGTTCTTATACCTTACATCCCATCATGTAGTGACAGTGATACTGGCCTTCTTATTATTCTTTGAATAAGACATTTCTCTCAGCTGCCCTCTCAGGGCATTTTTGCTGACTGTCTCCCATTGGCTGGAATATTTTTGCTCCTCATCTTTGCCTCTGGGTTTCAGTGGCTTCCTTCAAGTCCCAGCTAAAATTCCACTGTGTACAGGAAGCCTTTCCACATCTCCTTTAATTCTGGCTCCTTCCCTCTGTTGATTATCTCCAACTTATCCTGTATGTGGCTTTTTTCTACTTAGTTCTTTACATGTTATCTCTGCCATGACGTTGTGAGCTCATAGAGGGTGGGGCCATTTTTTTTTACCTCTCTCTTCTTATCTACCTTTCTTGGCCTCCTTCAAGACTCAACTCATATCCTACCTTCTGCAGGAGGGCCTTCCCTTCCACCGATAGTGCCTTCTTCAGAGATTACTGTCTCCCTAGGCTATTTATACCTTGTCTGGACATTAGCCTGTTCAGTCTTTCATTAGAATTTCATTAGAATGCCCTCCTTGAGGGCACAGACTATTTCTGCTTTTCTTTGTATCTCTAGCCCTTAAAATTAGAAGTGTCTGGCACATAGTCAGTCAGCACTTAATAAATGCTTGTTGACTGACAGATCAACAAATCAGGTAGGTGCTATGATTATCCCCATTTTAAAGAAGAAGAAATTGAAGCTGAGGATAAGTGACTTGCCTAGTGTCACAAGCTAGGAAGTGAGACCTTTGGGACTCCAAGTCTAACATGCCCTATCAACCTTGCCATCCAGCTGTTATCTTAAATAATCTATTTGGAACTTCTGATATTGCAGGGCCGTGGAGTCATCACTTTTCTTTCTGTCAGACATAGATCTGGCAAATGGTTTCATTGAATAACCAGGTCTCTTAAGATCTACAAAAAAGAATAGCAACATTGAAGTGTGTATTCCTCTTTTGAGCTTCTTCTAGACTCTTTTTACTAAACTTGTTCATTCTTTCAAGGTATCATCCTTTCAGTTATGGATTAGCAACTCAATCAAGGGCATGTTTCCAGAAGACAATTCCTCCACAGCAAAGTCTATACTTATTCCTGATAAAGACCTATAGTGTCAGTGGCAGCAGCATCAGCAGCATCAGCAGCAGCAGCAGCAGCAGGCATGTCTTCAGTCAATCATTCAATCAAATCAACAAGCATTTGCTTTTATTAAGTGATTACCATGCACTTTTCTTCATGACACTTTTGGGCTCCAGTCCATACTTTCTCCTCTAAGACATTTATTTCCCTGGGCCCTTTAGCTCTCACCTAAGAATCTTGGCTGAAGGTGGCCAAGTAAGTTTGCTCTTGGGAGGAGAGGCAGATGGGGTGGAGTGGTTCCCAATTTGCTAACAATCCTTTCCCTCTTTTGAAGGGGGAAAGTGGGTGGGGCATTTATCTGAAGGTGGCTCCTTCACATCCCTTAACTAAAAAAGAAAGCAATTGTACTAAGCACAGGGGAAACAGAGAAAGGCAAAAATAGACACTGCCCTCAAGGAGCTTATATTCCATTGGGGGAGATAAATATGTATATGAATGGATACATATAAGACATACATGGAGTAGTAGATGGAAGGTAACTTAAGATCATTCAACTTCTCATATTCTTTCTTTACGTCCTCCTGCATGGCCACCAGACTTTATATAGTATTCCCCCTTTAGCCACTGAAATCCAACTAACACGTGTAAAAGTCTTCTCTTCTGCATACGCCAGGCCCATTCAGGCATCAGCATCTTTGCTAAATTGAAGGAATACTCCTTCCTCCTCTGCCCACCCCCTCCCCTCCTAGATTCTATGGTCCAAGGTCCGGTTTAAATTTCACCTCCTCCAAGCTTTCCCAGACTGCTGCAATTTGCAGTTTTCCAAACCCTTCTGATGGTTGCACAGGGCCACAGAATTTGGCACTAGATTAGATATTGCCAGACACCTCCAATAGAAGGACTGTTCCTTAGAGAATAAGGATGGCCCCCGGTGGGGTCCAACTGAATTGTGGGTGTGGTACCAATAGAAAATTTCAGGTTAAAGAACTAGAGAGGTCCTCAAATTTTTCCTCAATCCAGCCTTTTGAGGATTTAATAATACCAAATGAACCCTGTAATCGGGTCCAATAATCCTTTCTTAGCCTATTAGAAGTTATTGCTCTTGTTGCCAAGGGAGAGCCTCTTTGGGAAACAATGACCCAGAGAAGGTGTAAATGAATGTCTTTCCTCCAAGTCTTGAGCCAATCTCTTCAACGCCGCTCCCCCGCCCCACCCCCACTCCAGCCCCTGCCTGTGAGCCCAGCAGTGACCTCTCTGTGTAGGGAAACACGGGCAATTCAGGAAAAGAACATGAATAGTTTACCATGTTCAAAACACTGTACTGGGCCAACAGTGAGGTTACAAAAACGGGGGCGGGGACCATCTCCAGTCATCCTGATCTACATCTTGCCACTGGACCCAGATGGCTCCAGAGGAGAAAGTGAGGCTGGTGACTTTGCACAGCCCGCCCTCGCTTAAATCCCATTCACTTGCAAGTCATAGCATCACCTTCCTGATGTCGTGGTCTTCTTTGAAAACTAAGGACAAACAACAACAAAAATGAACAATGACACTGTTTCTGCCCTCAAGGAGTTTACAGAGGGAGTGACCCATGGGGCATGACCCATACACATGTTTTATGATTCTGTGAAATAAGTATGGACTGAGGTAATATGCGATAGGAGGAAAGGAAAAAAATGCCTTAGGGAAATTCGAGGAAGGAAAAATCACTTTCAAAGGATGACTGCTGGGTGAGTCTGGGAAGTCTTCTTGGAGGAGGTGGCACCTGAATTAGCTCTTAGGAATTTGGGAATTAAAGCTGGAAAAGACCCTATGATCACCATTCACAGTTTATAAGAAACAAGCACAGAAAGGTCAAGTGGAGACAGTGTGGTTTATTGAAGAGAGCAATGGCTTAGGAGTCAGGCATCAGTCAATAAGCATATCTTAGATGTCTGTCATGTGCTGGCACTGTGCCAGGTGCTGGTGATAATCATAAAGAATGATTTGATCCTTATTCTCAAAGAGCTTCCATTCTATGTACTGTAGGGAGGCAAGTACACGTGTTAGCGCATGTAAAATAAATGTAAAGAGAATAAATACAAATAAAGAGTAATTAAATAAATTGCAAGGCGACTTGGAAAGGGGGGCACTAGCAGTTGGGGAGGTACAGGAAAGGCTCCCATAGGAGCCTTTGGTGGTGCTACAGCTGGAGCTTAAAGAAAGGAGGGATTATATGAGTTGAAGGTAAGGAAAGAGAGCATTCCAGATATGGGGGATGGATGGCTAGGGCAAAGACAGGGAGACAGGATGGAATGCCATATGTGAGGAACATAGATAAGGCTGGTCTGACTGGATGGTAGAGTTTGGGAAGTAAAAAAGTATAATGAGGCTGGAAAGATAGATTAGGTCTAGATTGTGAAGGGCTGTAAAAGCCAAACAGAGTTTATATTTAGTCCTAGAGGCAATAAATAGCCCCTGGAATTTATTGATTGGGGAGTGACATAGTCAGACCTATACTTAAGGAAAATCACTTTGACAGCTATGTGGAAAAGGAACCAGAACAGAGAGAGACTTGAGGCAGGGAGGTCAACTAAGATCGTGGCTGTGTGAAAAGAGAGAAGAGGTCAGATGGAAGAGATGTGGAGATGAGCAACGAAATTTAGCAATTACTAGTATATATTGGCCTTATGAATCTGAAAGACTGGAAAACAGTTGTGGCTTTGACAGAAGTAGAGAAGCTAGTAGGTTTGGGGGTGTTTTGGGTATGTTGAGTCTGAGGTGTCTCTGGGACACCAATGTCCAATTGGTTAAGAAATACTGAAAATCTCAAGGGAGAGCCTGCAGCTATGAATCCTCAAGCACAGTGAGGATAGTGAAACCCATGGAAACTGATGATGTCATCTAAACAAGAGAGAAGATATAGAAATAGAACAGAAAAGGGCCCAGGGCAGAGTTCTATGGAACACCTACTCTATCCTGTCCCAGAAACTACCTGTGTGACCTTGGCAAATCATTTATCCTGCCTCAATTTCCTTAGCTCTAAAAGGGGGTTAACCATACCTACTTCATAGGAATGAAGATGAGATTATATATATTTATATTTCTATACACATACATATGAATGAAATAACATATGTAAAGACCTTTACAAACCTTAAAGTGCTATATAAATGTTAGACAATATTGTCATTAAATGACTTGCCCAAGGTTATACAGGTAATTGAATAAGGAAATAAAGACAAGAATTTCAACAGTGGATTTGTAAGTGGACAGTGGATGTATATATGAGAGATGGTCTAAAAAATGTCCCAGAGCAGATGAGTGCAGGATGCCGTTGGGAAACGGCCAGTTTGAATTAGATTATGGGAGACTTTAAACGCCATGCCGAGTGAGGAGCTGACATTTAACCCTATAGTCAACAGGGTACTACTGAAAGTAGGGAACCATAATGAAAAATTTGAGGAGGGAGAGATCACTTGCATCTCTTCTGGGAATTAGAGAAGGCTTCCCAGAAGAGGTGGCATATAAGCTAGGCAAGGAAGGAAGGAAGCAAGGAAGGGAGGAAGGAAGGAAGGAAGGAAGGAA
>CM053625.1:129011458-129055122 GCA_028646595.1 Phalanger gymnotis | reverse complement strand
AAAAAAGACCCGCCAAGAATAACCTTTCGTTTCTCTACTTTACCAGGGAAAGACTGTCCTACTGAGTAGGCCAGTTGGGTGGGGCAGGCCCCAGGCTAAGCTGCCCAGTGAATTACTGGCATGAATGTGGCCCATTTGGGGAATGACACCATTTCCCCAGGAAATAGAAGGTCAACGGTAGCATCTATTTTTCAACAAACATCCCTGCCACTGGAAATCCCTCCCTCTATCCCTCAGTTTTGCTGCAACAATAGAAGAAACTTGCTTTAGAGAAAAGTTGCCTTCTTGTCATCACTCTTTTCCTTCTTCAGCTTCCCCCTCCACCCCGCCACTTTTCTAGATACATCATAGCATATAGTGGAAAGAATATGTGGAATGGAAGTATGTGGAAAGTCAGGAGCAGAGGAAGGCCTCTAACCTAACGATCTCCGTATCTTAGAAACATTCCACAGCCTGGGTTTGAAATCTAATTTTAACACTTATCTATATGAACTCACCAAGTCTCTCTGAGACTCAATTTCTCCATCTGTAAAATGAAGATAATAACATTTATCCAATGTACTTCATGCTGTTTTGTGTGAAGGAGACTAGCCCAAAAAGTCCCTGGCAAAGGTAGGACTGAGTAGTACTGTGTATAGAGTCCTGGACCTGAAGTCAGAAAGACCTGAGTTCAAATACAGACTCAGAAACTTTAGCTGTGTGACTCTGGGCAAGTCACTTAACCTTTGTTCTCAGTTCTCTCAACTATAAAATGGGGATAACAGTAGCATTTACCTCCTCAGGTTGTTTTGTGAGGATCAAATGACTGTGAAGCTCTTTGCACAGTGCGTAGTGGGTACTTAATAAATGCTTGTTTCCTTCCTTCCCAGTTGGGGCTGTTTTTACCGTGTGATACAATGAAAAGAGGCTTTGGAATTAGAGGTTTAATTTCACCTCCCATGTTTTCTACCTATGTGACCTTGGGAAAGTGACTTAGCCTCCCTGAGCCTCAGTTTCCCCATCTGTAAAATGAGGGGATTGGCCTAGTTGGCTTCTGAAGTCCCTTTCAGCTCTGGGTGTATGGTCCTGTTATCAATTTAAAAATTTTTTTAAATTTATTATTATTATTATTATTATTACTCCTTTTCTTGCCGGCACTTTCTGGGAGTGCTTAAACCAGACTTTTAGTCAAATGCCTTCCCCATGTCAGTTACTACCCTCTCCTGATCCTTTGCTTCTCCGGTCCCTTCTCCTCCACCCCCAGGTAAGTGCTGCAGAGACCAAGAAGCATCTGACAAGTTACACAGGTAGGGCCTAAGCAGATCCCAGCCTTCCTCCCTGGGAATGCCCCTAGATTCAGAGTAGAGAACATGGGGCCATTCCTCCGTGACCAACTTCTTTCCTGAGATGTTTGATTCTAATAATCTCCATATCTTAGAAACATTGTCAAGCCAACGATGGTTGAAGAGAACCAGAAAGTTTCTCCCTTTGGACAGTAACTGGGGGATTACTTCAAATCAGCTCAGTTCAATAGGCATTTTATTAAGCATCTACTATATCCACAGACTTATTCTAGGTGGATTGGGGTTAGATAAAGGAGAAGATGGCTCCCACCTCAAAGAGTTCACAGGAAAGAGAATACATGCACTACACATGTACAATTTTAGGAGAACATTTAAACTGTTTAAACAGGGACTGTCTTACTGATTAAGGCTGGGTGGAAATAATGCAATCTATTTTTCTCATTTTATAGATGGAGAAAACTATAAATCCAGAGAGAGGAAGAGGCTTGACTGTGGTTACACAATGAGTCAGGAGCAGAGGAGGGCCTCCAAACTAGGCTTTCTGCCTCTCAATGCAGAGCTCTTTCCAATCTATCAAGCTGTTCCCTTGTGCATTAATTGAGGAGATCCAACTCTAAATTGCAACAGAAGTTTGAGGAAGGAGAGACCAGAGTTGGGGGTGGGTGGGTTAGTGAAGGGTTCATGGAGGAGATGGGGCTAGAATGGGACCTTGAAGTTCTCATAGGTAGCATAAATTTGGTGGGGGGAGGCCATAATCACTTAAGCCTTTTGGCTCCATTTGAATAAGCTTAAAAAGAATGGAAGGAAAAAAAATTCTATTAAGCATTTAGAGGTACCAGGCACTATAATAAGTGCTGGGGATTCAACTACAAGCAAGCAAGACAGTTCCTGCCCTCAAAGGGTTTGAATTCTAATAGGGGAAGATGACACACAAAGGGCAGCAAGAGTTGGAAAGAGTCAGATGTGGGAAGGGGTTGTAGCCTAAGACTGAGTAAAATAAGGTGAAACTTCAGGAATCAGAGGCCAGGGCTGTTATTTGTCCTTCCTTCTCAAAGAGGACCAGTGACATCAGGCAGGTGATGTCTTGACTTGCAAGTGAATTGGATTTAAGCGAGGCAAGACTGTGCAAAGCCATCAGCCTCACTACTGTCCTCCAGGGTCTTTTGAGTCCAGTGGCAAGACATAGGTCAAGATGCCCCAGATGCAGTGAGAGCCCTTGGCCTTTTTAAGCTAAGGTCTTTCCCAGGTCTCTGTTTGAAGCAACACCTATTCAGTACTTAAAGGCTAGGTAAGAACTGAGGTAAAAGATGGCCTACTTTGACTTCACGAAAGAATCAGTCCAGAGGCCAGGGTGCTAGGAAAGGGAAAGAGTAGCATTGGAAGGAGACTGGAGCACAGGCTGTAAGAGGGTTGTGTAAGTTGGTGGGCTGGGGGAAACAGCATGGAGTTCTTTGTGTTGACAATGAGGAAGTTAATGAGGGACTTTTGCTCTTTCTGTTTTTAGACAGTGCAAGCCTTCCCTGAAAAGAGTTAAGATTGCTCTGGAAATCACATAGTGGGTATAAATCAGATTAAATTGGAAGTTCCCTGAGGGCAAGAACTTTAATTTTAGACAATCCAAGCCCGGGTCACTTAATTTAGTCACAATCAAATTAGAAATGCCATCCAGGAACAACATTTCCCTATAACAGATATGTAAAAGGAACTTGGGAATTTAGTGCATTTAGAGTATGAGAGACCCTAAAGTCTAGTTGGGTTAGTGGATAGCCTTAAGGGTCGACACAGTTTTTACCACAAAATAATATTGAACAGTGTCCGGCCTCCTTGGGTTCAGTAGGAACTGTCTGGTGAGTGGCCTAGGGGGATAAGGAGAACCTTGGATTGGAGTGATCAACACCTGTGGCACAAGTCACAGCATTTATTTCTTGGGGCTTTTTCAGTTTTTGGGGTCTGAACCTCTGGATGCTCAGTTGAGAGCCATACCTTTTTCTTTTTTTTTTTTTCCCACCTTCACCATCCGTTGGCTATAACAGTTGTCTTGCCATGCTTGAAATTCTAGGAATGCAGCAAGCTGGAGTGTCCAAGTCAAAGCAGCTCTGCCAAGGGAATCTCTCTTCTGAGCAGCAGGCTTTTCCAAGGTTCCAACCCCCACACATAGTGGAGAAGAACAGTGGATATTTACTCTGAATTGGGTAATAACTTCAGTGTGGCAGTGGCTTATAAAACTCTAGCAGAATAATTACTCTTCTTTGTTCCCACTGGAACCTTAATTGCAGGGATAATTCAGCCACCAAGAAAGAAAAACATCCCTCTATCTGTATATTTGTGTCTCTCTCTGGGAAATATCTGTTAAGCACATCGTGCATATCTTAGTAAATAATAATTTTCCATACATGACATAAACATCTTTCTCACCATTAATCACCTCGATACTATCATAACACAGAAGTAATTATGAGGATAAATGGGCAGTTTATCTTCCCTTTCTCTCCCCTGTGAGTTAATGTAAGAGGCAGGACCAGTCCCAGCAAGTTCTTCTCGGTAGAGGATTATGCATCACCTTTAGATTCCATTTTTGGTTAATCCTTCGTATAGATGCAAATTAGGTGTTCATAGGTGCTCATAACAAAAGAGTTTATAAAGGGCTGAGGTGGAACCATAGTTCAAGCCCAAATATCTGCACTCCTCTGTAGCTTGTCTATTTTTAGAGGAAAAAAAGAAAGTAAACTGATAGCTGAATGTATTACTTGAATTACCCAGTCTTTTTGGAATAGTGACAATACCTCCTTGAGAAAACTTTTAAGTTGTTCACAGGACTTGTACAACTGTTAGCAGTACTGAGAGGAAAGACCAGGAGGCAAGGGACCTGTGTTCTAGTCTCAGCTCGGCTAACTGGATGAGTGACTAATTATGTATAATTCATTTCTCCTTTCTAGGCCTCAGTTTCCTCTAACATCAAAGGAAAGGGTTGGGCTAGAAGATCTTAACGGCCCTTCCAGCCCTGACAATCTAGGTCCCTTCAAGCTCTAACAGTCTGGGATCCTATCTTAGTTTATCTCTATCACACTGAGTATAGGGTAGGTTTCTGCTGCCGGCAACGGGAGGGGAAAGCAGGAGTGAGAATCCCTCCTCTTTGGCGTGGGAATATTCTTCCTGGGGCAGCCTCTCTGTCTAGTTTTCTATTGCCTTAGAAGTGTGCCTAGAAAAGAATTGGAAACTGAGGGGTTGCCCATGAATTGGGGAATGGCTAAATAAGTTGTGGTATACAATTGCGATGCAATATTATTATGCTACAAGAAATGGCGGTGATGGTTTCAGAAAAACCTGGGAAGATTTACATCAACTGACGCAAAGTGAAGTGAATAGAACTAGAAAAACATTGTACACAGTAACAGCGATATTGTCATCTACTCTGATCAATACAGTGATCCATGACAATTCCAAAGGACTCATGATGAAAAAATTCTCTCCGCCTCCAAAGAAAGAACTGACTAACTCTGAATACAGACCAAAACATATTTTTTTCATTTTCTTTATTTTTCTTGCTCCCCACCCATCTCCTCCCATAACATGGCTAATATGAAAATATATTTTGTATGACTTTATATGTAGAATGAGTAGTATTTGCTTTCTCAATTGTGAGGAAGGGGATCGAGGTGGGGAGAGAATTTGGAAATGAAAATTAAAAAAAAATAAAAAATAAGCTTTCTCAGACGGTTTTGGTGGTGGTGGTTAGAAGTGGGAAGTCTTTCTTTTGATTTTGAGACTGAAATGCCCTTTCCCCAAAGCCAGCTGGTAAATTCCTGACAATGCAAAGGCACACCTATCAAGTTAGTAGAGACACAGGCCACTGCTGTCTTTTTAAATAACTTCCGTGCCTTAGTTTACTGTGATGATCTTTTTTATTTTATTTTATTTTTGGTTTTGTTACATCTTTATCAGGTTTATTTCATTGTTTATAATTCTTTACAATTTGATTATTGGGAAAATAACTTTAATGTGAAGGCATATATATATAGAATCTATTCTATGCTGTCTTGTGGGGGAGGGCGACAAGAGGGAGGAGGAGAAAATTTAGAACTCAAAAACTTGTGGAACTGAGTGTTGTAAACTAAAAAAATTAATTAATTAATGATAAAATAGTGAAAAAAGAAAATGGAGCAGTACTAGGTGGGGGGGAGAAGAGAAAGATCCAGGAGCTCCCAGGACTAAATATCAGGGTTCTTGGTCAGGCAAATGACCTCCCCAGCACATTTATCTTGGACCTTAGGAGAATATCTAGCATTTCAACAATTTCTTAGGAGTTAGGAAATGGAGTGAGCCCAGCTTTAAGTGAACCAGGACCTAGTAACTGAATGGGGCTTAGCAAAAGAAAAGTAGAGGTATTGGTCACTGGTCTGAGGTGAATGAGAGGGAGGAAGAGGGGAAAGGAGAGGGAAGAACCAGAATCTAAATATAGCTGGGTGTTTACAACCATCACCCCTATGGCTCAGAGAGATTTAGGGTCCAGGTTTAGTAATTATTCATTCAATATCCACCTTTATCCCTCTCTTTCTCTCCATTCTCCACTTCCACTCCACCTCCTACTCCCAGTATAGCCCAGCTTCTCATTATATGTTACAGTGCCTACTGCAACAATTTCCAAACTAGAATGTGTGACTCCAGCCTCATCCTGCTCTCCTCTCCCCAATCCATCCAGACCTATACTCTTTAAGCATCAATTTCTTCACGTCACTTGCCTGTGACATGATATCAGGGGTTAGAGCGAGACCTTGGGTCAGAAGTAGGATGACCAACCAGGGGTCAAAGAATACCCAGGGAATGAAGGTAAGAAGTCAAGTGAACAGGGACAAGGAGGATGCAAAGTGTGGGGGGTCAAAACTGTCAGGAGCAAGAGGTCTGTGAAACTAAAGGGAGAGGGCAAAAATGATGGTTAGGATCGTGCATCACATATGGTAAGTGTTTAACAAATGTTTGCTTCATAAAGACCAGTTGGTAACCAAAGATTGTGGCAGCTTACTTCTTTGGTCAGGGAATTTTTTCTTTTCTTTTTTTTTCCCTTGGGAAATTTCTCTGTTTTATGTTAGGGACCACTGAGTTTAGCTAGTCTGCTAATAGCAGTAGTTAGGCTAGAACAGGGAGGTAGAGAGAGGTATAAGAGAAAGGTAGCCACTGAATTAGGCATAAGAGGCTGATACCTGCTGTCTACAGAATATGGCCCAAGTTCTTTGGCCTAGCATTCAAAGGCACTAGCCTTCATATCATACAACCTTCTTAGCATGTATTCACTCATCGAGCCAAGCTAGGCTATACTCTTTATAGGCCATACTCATTTCCACCATCCTGCTTTTGCTCACTCTGTTCTCTCTACTGGAAGTGCCCTTCCCATCTCTTCTTTACCTTCCTACCTACTTACTTACCTACCCATCTACCTATTTTTCAAGATCATTTCCTGACCACTCCAACCCTTGATTTTAGTTTCCATTCTATACTTGCATACTCACTACTCAAGGTATTCAAATGGATCCGTGATCTCATGGTTTTATAAACTCCCACCAATAACTCAGATAGCAACCCATCTACTGCTGCCCATCCTATGAGATTCTGATCCTTATCTTCCCATAAATTCAACAAAGGCATCGTGAGGGTGCCATTGGAATACTGTGGCTGTCTACTCATCATCTCTCATTCTTGCCTTGTGACCAGCCCATCTCCTCTTCTTATTATACAATTCCTTCGTGATATGCTTTACTCATACTCTTCTCCATGGGTTAAATGTTGCAGCTGTCTTATACCCCCATATGCAGATTCTTTTGTCCTCTGCCTGATACTCACTTTTAATTCTTCTAAGAAGGGCGTAGCTCATATTTTTCTACTATATACCTATACAGATAGAATGTTAGTGTTAAAAAAGATAGCCCTTTGCTTTCATGGGTAGTGAGATATCATTGAAAGAGCTTTGCAACTTCCTACAGGTAATTTAGTCTACTCTTCTCCTCTTCAACTCTAGGCCCTTTTTATTATCCATCTGTATTGTTTATTTCAGATATGCATAGTGAGAGACAAACTCTATAGGTTGTCCCTCCAGACAGATGTGTTGAATGCATATTGAAATCTGGTCAGTAAATACTCTTTGTCTGCTTGGTCTCTCCTGTGTGGATGGATAGGCTAAACCAATTTGAGTGATTATAGATCTCTTCCAGGAGGCTCTGAAATGTACTGGGGCTTGGTACAATTAGCACAATTGCATCCACAAACATATTCATATTTTCTGCTAATTCTCCCAGGGATGCATTAATCTTCTCAATTGACTGTAAGTCCTTGGAGAGCAAAACTGTATAGCTCATGCTCCACCTTATTTCCTATAACTGACTATGCTGAGGAGCACAATGGTGAGCACATAGTTGGTGCTCAATAAATCTTTGTGGATTGATTAACTTCACATTTATCATTTCACTCTTCAGCTGTAAGAAAAGAGGGCCTTATTATTATCTCTATTTTATAGATGAGAAAAATAAGGCCCAGAGACCGGATGTATCGCAACACTCATTAGTGGCAGTGCTGGGACAAGGTGTGTCACTTGTCCCCGGTGTAGTCACTCCAGCATTCTTTCTGTCATACCATATTGCTTCCCAAGCAGTGGCAGGAATCCACCAGAGGGGACTTTCCTGCTACCTGCTCCCCTGTCCTGGAAGGTTATTTGCTCTAGGATTTATTCACAATACTATATTTTTCTCCCCTGGGGCAACCATGAAAACTTTCTTTCTTCTTTGGGCTTGAGGTTTTGTTTTGTTTTGTTTTTTGATACAACTAAATTCTCCCCTATTTCTCTAGGGCCCAATTAGGCTGTGGTAATAGCCCCATTAATATAGGGGAGTAATTATGATTTTAGAGGAAAGGCCATCACTTAAGTCATTATAGAGATAACTTTTTAAGTCATCAGAGAGATAATTTGAAGGTCACACCCTCAGCACGCAACTGTGCCCTGGGACTGAGCTCTGCATTTGGAGAAAGATGTAGAGAATCATAGAGTTTGATATTTCAGGGCTGAAATGTAACTTAGATACCACACTCTATAACCACACTCGTTTTATGGATGGGAAAATGGAGGCCTATGGAATAAATTGCCTAAAACCTCAGAGGTGAGAAGATGAAAAGACCAATCAGCTAGAGGAAAAAAAGGACCTAGGAGGAAAGGTTTAAATGATTTGGGATTATTCAGGCTGGAGAAGAGAAGCAGAAGGGAGATTTCTTTAGGGAATAGGGCTAGAAGCTACAATGTGCCTTGCATACAAAGACCATTTCGAATGCAGAGAGGAAGTCCAGGTTGAAATGGGTCCAGGGATTCTTGTGGGGATAACCCTGGCCCCTTCAGCAACTGAAGTTTTTCTGACTGGAGGCCAGGTGCTATTTGGAGCAAAGGGCTCTGAATTTCCCTCAAGTGCCCACTTGGGCACATAGAGAAAACAGTCCCAGGTGTGTGGGGGAAATCACTTAGAATTAGTTGAATTGGGCTGAATTAAAGTCAAAGTGTTTATCATTTTGAAGGCTCTCCTCAGGCCAAGAGGACAGTTGGCCCATAATTCACTTCCAGCGATCCTAAAATGATCTGTTCTCACCGTTCCTGGTGTGCTTATACTCCTACGGTGTTATCAGTCAAAAGCCCTGTTTCTGCACAAAAGACTAAGAATGTCCAAATGTACTACGAATTGGACTAAGACGGTTCAGAGGTCAGTGAGTATTTGACTCATTTCCAAAGGATTCAGGAGGCTTTCCTCTGTTGCATTCAATTCAATTCAATAAACATTTATTAAGTACTTTCTATATGCCAGGCACTGTGCCAACCACTGAGGATACAAAAGAGGCAAAAGACAGTCCCTGCCCTCAAGGAGGTTACAATCCAACATAGCTACATATAGTATAAATGGGAAACTGTTGTGTTTGTCCTTCATTCTCAAAGAAGACCATGACATCAGGGAGATGATGACATGACTTGCAGTTGACTTTGATTTGAGTGAGGTAGGGCTGTGCAAGGTCACCAGCCTCACTTTCTCTTCCAGAGCCATCTGGGTCTAGTGGCCAGATATTCACCAGGACTACTGGAGATGCCAGGATGCATTGGGAGACCCTGGTCCTTTCAGGCTAAGGTCTTTTCAGGTTCTCACTTTGAGTGAGGTAATGCCCATTCAGTGATCAGGCCTCTTTAAGAAATTAATCAAGGGATAACCCCTTAAATCAAAACTCAAAAAAAATCAAAATGAGAGGGGAAGAGCCTCAGGGTTCCTGGCCAAAAGAAAAACAGTTACTATACTAAATAGTAAATGGGAAATAATTAACAGAGGGAAGGCACTGGAATTAAGAGGGGTTGGCAAAGGCTTCCTGCTGGGACTTAAAGAAAGCCAAGGAGGTCTTTAGTTGGAGCATAGGAGGGAGAGCATTCCAGGCATGGAGAACAGCTAGAGAGAATGCCCAAAACCAAGAGATAGAGTGTCTTGCTCATGGAACAGCCAGGAGGCCAGTGTCACTGGACTGAAGAGTACATTTTTGTGGAGTAAGGTATAAGAAAATTAGAAAGGTAGGAGGGGGCTAGGTTATAAAAAGCTTTGAATGCCAAACAGAGCATTTTGTATTTATTCCTGAAGGCAATAGGAAACCACAGGAGTTTATTGAGTGAGAGGGAAAGTGATCTGACATTTTGAAAAACAAAATCCCATCATTTAATTGAATGCTAATTGATTATTTTTTTAAAAGCTCAATTTAACTTTCTAAGCCTCAGTTTTCTTATCTTTAAAATGGAGATAGTAATACCTAACAGAGCTATTATGAATATATCAATGAGAACTCAGTGAAAGGGTTCCTCATTTAATATTCTGGATCCTCTGTTTGTTCACCCGTAAAGTGAGAAGGTTGGAAGAGATGGCCTCTAAGGTCTCTGTTAGCTCTAAATCTATGATTCTATGATACTGCTTTCCAATGTCTAAATCAGCCACCTACCAACATAGTCCTTGGGGCACAAGGGGGGTCATAGAAGGAAGGGCGCCAAGAACAGAACTCTCTTCAAACCTTGTCTGTCTTCCCCGGTGACAGTGAAAGGCAGGCTCTTTGCCTCTTTGTCATCTTCCTTCTCCCCAGCTTCTCATTGCCAGGTTCACTTGTTTCTGTAAGTCTGTAGCCCTAGGGGCTTTAGGTAGCTTGGGTCGGCCCCCCAGAGATGCTCATTGGCCCCTGTTGACCTAATAAACCAGTTCGTTGAATTCAACCAGTTTGTTTTTCAAGCTAGTTTTTGTGCATGGGAAGACAGCATAAGCATTTGGGGTCTGCGGGTTTTGATGAAGCTCTCTCTCCAAGGTTTAGATCTGCTCCAATTTGGGAGGGGGGTGGAGACATAGGAAGTAAGACCATTTGTTGCGGAGTTCAGATGACAGCTGAACCACATTCCCCAGTCCTCAATTGGCAGTTCACTCCTCACTCTAGTGGGAATGAGGAATAAGGTTAAGCAACTCACCTCCTCATGGCAAGAAGGGGAGTCTGTTAAAATAAGGGAAAAAATGAAATTCCTCTACAGGCCTTTCAGTTCCCTGTCCTGTGTCCTGTTGTGAATTTTGGTATCTCATATCCTCTCTTCTCCTGCCTGCCTTCAGCCTGTCACCTGCTCAGGAAGGAACGTAGATACCACAGAAGAGCAGGGGAGAGGATCTAATCAGACTTCATCTGGACCAGGAGGAGGAGGTGAGGTGGGGTCACTGGGGTAATGGTAAAAGCAGAATGAACTTTGCTGGCCTCCTAGCCTTTTTGGCTTCTTTCCAGTCTCAGCTAAAGATTCATCTTTCACAAGAAGCTGTTTCTAGTCCTTTTCAATCTTAGTACCTTCCCTTTAAGATTAGCTCCAATTTACCCAGTGTATGCTGTACCATGTCGTCTTTTACATTAGATGCTGAGCCCCTTGGGAACAGGGGGCCTTCTTTTTTTTGCCTTTCTTTGTATCCCTAACCCTTAGCACAGTGCCTGGCACATAGTAGGTACTTCATAAAGATTTATTGACTGACCAACTTCTCAAGTAAAGTTAAGGCTTCTCCAGGGAGTGGGTCAGGACTCAGATTACCCCAAAAGAGGTCAAAATTAAGTGCCTGTGCGTGTGTAACTTGGAGGGAGGAGGGAAAGGGAAGAAAATTTGCATCCTTGAATTTTCTTTTGGCTAACGTTAACAGAGACTTCATTGGTATTGCATTTTTTCCCAATGATTGAAAGTATATTCAACTACATAAATCTTAAGTGGTTGTTAAGCAGACATGCCAAGGAAGATCTTTTGTCTCTAGCAGAACTCTCTTCACTCTCTATAGTCTGGCTTCAGACCTTATCATTCAATTGAAAATGTTCTCTCCAAAGTTACTAAAGATATGATCTCTCATTTGCCAAATCTGATGGCACAGAGAGCTGGGCCTGAAATCAGCAAGACTCATCTTCCTGAGTTCAAATCTGGCCTCAGACTGGCTGTGTCACCCTGGGCAATTTACTTAACTCTGCCTCAGTTTCCTTAGATGTAAAATGAGCTGGAGAAGGAAATGGCAAACCGCTCCAATATCTTTGCCAAGAAAACCCTGAATGGCATCACAAAGAGTCAGACAGGACTGAAAAACAACAAATAACATCCTCCTAGACTTCTCTGTAGCCTTTCCACTACCTTCTTTTCCTTGATACTCTTCTCTAGAGATCTTCTGGACACTGCTCTCTCCTGGTTCTCCTCTTACCTATCTGACTGCTCCTTCTCAGTCTCCTTTACTAGTTCTTCATTAAGGCCACACTAGTTAAGGAGTGAGTGTCCCCTAGGGCTCTGTCCCTGGGTACTCTCTTATTCTCCCTCTGTACAATTTCACTTGCTGATCTCATCAGCCCCTATGGATGCAACTATCATGTCTATGCAGATGATTCTCAGATTTATTTTTTCCAGCCCTAGCCTCTTTCTTGACCTCTAATCTCACATCTCCAACTGCCACTAGACATTTTGAACTGGGTATTTCATAGATATCTCTCCGAAACTGAACTCACTGTCTTTCTCTCCCAACTCTCCCGCCTTCCTAACCTCTCTGTCACTGTCAAGGGTACTGCCATCCTCCCGGTCACCCAGTTTCCCCATCTGGGTGGTCTGATTTGCTTAATCTTTGACTCCTCACTCTCTCATTCCCCATATGCAGTCTGTTGCCAAGGCTTGTTGATTCTGCATTTGCAGCATCTCTCAAGTACTCCCTCTTCTCTCTTCTGACACTGCCACCTGCCCCGGTACGGCCCTTGCCTCCTCACATGTGGAATATTGCAATAGCCTGCTGGTCGCTCTTCCTTCCAAAAGTCTATCACGCTCCAGTCCGTCCTCTGCTCAGTTCCCAAAGTGGTCTTCCTAAAGCACAGGCCTGATTTTGTGGCCTCCTTACCCAATAAACCCCAGTGGCTCCCATTACCTCTTGGGTCAAGTGTAAAATCTGTTTTGCATTTGAAACGTCTTATAACCTGTCCCTCCTCTCCAGCTCATTTTACACTTACTTCCGCTCATTTGTCCTCCCAGGTGTTCTTTAAGTCAGTGATACCGGTTTCCTTGCAGTTCCTCAAATAAGACATTTGGTCTCCTGGCTCCAGGCATTTTCAGTGGCTGTCCCCCAAGCCTGGAGTGCTCTCCCTCTTCCTCCTTCCTGCCTCCTGGCTTCCCTGCCTCCCTTCAAGTCCCAGCTAAAACCCCACCTTTTTCAGTAAGCCTTTCCCAGTCTGCCTTAATTCTACTGCCTTCCCCTTCTCGACTATTTCCAATTTATCCTGTATGTTACATGTTTGTGTGTACTTGTTTGCAGATTGTCTCTCTCATTAGACTGTGAACTCTTTGAGGACAAGAGACTATTTTTTACCTTTCTTTATAACCCCAGCATTTAGCATAGCAGCATTTAGCCTGGCACACAGTAGGCACTTAAAAAATGTCTATTGACTGACCGATGCAACAGCAAGTTATTGTGGCCAGAACAATTTATCAACATGCAATAAATCAGTCACTGGCCTTTCCAACTTTAGTAATCACAGACATGTAGTCTATTACAGGACTTTTACTTGAAGCCCTTCCAGCTTGGTGGTCTCTGCAGAAGCTTGCAAGTCATTGGCATAACCTTCAAGAACCCAGTTTTACTTCCCCACAATAAAGCATTACAAAAAAGACTTTGGTGTTTGTAGCTTTAAAAAAATTAAGAGGGGCAGCTAGGCCCTGGAGTCAGGAGGACCTGAGTTCAAATTTGTCCTCAGACACCTGACACGCTTACTAGCTGTGTGACCTTGGGCAAGTCACTTAACCCTAATTGCCCTGCCTTCCCCCCTCCAAAAAAAAATTAAGAGAGAATGAATAAGCATAGCTCAGATAGGCTGAAGTATCCAAATTTGGCCACTCACCTCATTTCTCCAAGCCATCTTCCTGACCTTTTTTTTGTTTTTGTTTTTTCCCATCTACCTGCTTTTACTTGGCCTATGTCTCATACCTGGAGTGTTCTTCTCATTCCTCTCTGCCGTTTAAATCCTGTATACCTCTCTAGGCCCAGTTCAAGTTCCACCTTCTCAGACATACTCAGACACAGACTCAGAATGTGAGACCTGAGAAGATCCCTAGACATCTAGTTCAAACGAGATAGTTGTATACAAGGTTCTTTGTGACCCTTAAAACACTATGTAAATATTAGGGATCTTTCCTTGATAATCCACATTCAGATGACACTTTAAGCTTTATAAAACCCTTTCCTCATAACATCCCTGGGAGGCATGTCATACAGATATTATATTCTTCATCTTACGGATGAGGAAACTGAGTCTTGGAGAGGTGAAATAATTGGGCTAGAGTCTCTCAGCCAGCAAACTTTGATGCCTCAGCCGCTGGGTTCAGCATCATGCCCGTAGCAGGTACTAGTAAATGCTGAATAAATGAATGAATGGAGTATTCGGGCAAAGGAGGAGGAAAAACTTTTCCGGGACAAGCTCTCCCACTTGAGGCCACCCAGGAATGGAGCCAAGCTCTGGGGACAAAGCTTGCCTTTCTCTTACCCTGAGCTCCCAATGTGCTCAGTGTCCTCAGGGCTTCTGGCCCACAGAAGGACACAAGGTCAGGTCCCTAATGTGCTCTACTCCACTATTATTTCCACTGAGACACACACTCCCTGGAGAATACCTCTCGCTCTCTGCCTAGGAATAAAGTGAATTCGATCTCCCTGCACACATGGGTAAGACTGGCCAGTGCGTCATTATTACTCTACTATCTTTCTCTTTCCTTCTTATCATCTAATCCAATGAGTGACATACTGCCTCATGATGTGTCTTTTGGTGTGGGGGCTTTGTGGAGGCTAGAAAGCTACTGGACTGAGAGTCAGAGACTCTGGGTCCAAATCTTGCCTTACTACCCATGTGATTCTGGCTAACTTAGCTTCGCTTAACCTCTCTGGCTAACGTGATTGTAGGCTGCATTAAGCAAATCAAAGTCTTCAGCTTCCTCACCTGTAAGAAGAAAGGTGTACTAGATGACCTCTGAGATCCTGTCAGGTGCTAATCTATGATCCTATGGTCTCAAATAACTGGAACTGAATAGAAGGAAGAGAGCAAGGTGGACCGGAAAATTTCACAGTGCTTTCCCCTAAAATTATTTATAGGGGAGGTGCTAAAACCCATTACTTGAATGCTAATACTCTCTTGGAGATGTCATAGGGCTGTGAGTCATGAAACACTATAATTTCAGGATCTAAGATTACAAACAATTTAAAAAGTCATGGAAAAATGAAGAGTAAAAATGAGTAAACCGTAACCTCTAATGCTCATGATGTAAAAGATGCACATCTTTGTGGACATTTCTGACTGGAAAAGGAGGTAAACCAGTCATCTGTTGGGAATATGAGATGACAGATGGATAGCTCCACAAGTGTACTGGTAATCCCTTAGCTATTAAGAGCACCAAAAGAAAGCTTCTAATGAATGTATTGGGTGCTTCCTCTGTAGGAGATTTATGGTAAAATATGGGTGCGTAGGATGAGAACATGAGGATGGCTGCAGTCTGCCCTAGTGAAGAGAATAGCATATAGGGGAAATCTTTTTAAGTGTTGTAACATTGTTAAATTTTTCATATGTAACTCTGACCCAGTAATACCACAACCAGGCGTCTACTTGATAGAGGTCAAAAACAGGGAAAAGACCCACATGCACACAAATACTTATATCGACACTTCTTACAGCAAAGAACTAGAACCAAAGTCAGTGCCCATCAATTGAGCAGTCACTAAATAAGCTGTGGTAACTGAATATTATCATATCGTAAGGCATGATGAATATGAAGAGCTCAGAGAAACTTGGGAAAATCAGTGTGAGCGGATGCAGAGGAAATTAAGTAGAACCAGAAGAACAATTTAGGCAATGATTACAGTGTTTTAAATTCTGAACCTAACCAGTACCAAATAAGACAAACATTTCCAGATGTAAAGCAAAACAGAAGAAGATGACATACGATGTTATGAATCGTACAGCTTATTTCTCCTGCCAAATATCAACAAATTCAAGTTATTTTTAAAGTCATAATGGTCATCTATGTTTCCTACTGTGACCTTCGTTCTATTCTCTTAAGTGCATTTAAAAAAAGAAGACTTTAATGGTCCTCCTCTTTTCTTCTTTTTTCATTTCATTAACCCTACTGATAACCTCTCTCTTCCCTAACTCCTCAAACTAATTTCCCACCTACCCCCCAATTGAAATAAAGAAAAACAAAGCCCTTGCATTAAATATACATAGTTTCTAAGATGTAGGATAATTACAACACTGTAAAGGACTCTGAAAGACTTCAGAACTTGGATCAAAGCAGCAACAAATCATGACTTTAAGAGACTTGTCTCCCTGCCACCTCTTGGTATGAGGTGTCAAATGAGGCACACATTTTCCAACATAGCCAATGTGTTGATTTGTTTTGCTTGACTGTACTTATTTCTGACTAGGGAAGCCTTGTTTGGGGATGGGAGGAGGGATGAGAGAGTAAGTAGTGATAGATGCAAAAAAAAAATTAAGTGCAGCAACAAAGCATTACAAAAATGCACAGAAGAAAACAAAAAGAATTCAGAAGTGCACACAAACAGGGCAATTTTGTTACAGCCTAAATTTAACAAGGTCTTCTGTAAGTCCTACCCCCCTTTTCCCACTGGGGAGTTTTTCTTGGAGGGGCCCAGACTGGTCTGTTTTCATTCTCTCCCCAGCCCAATTCCTGATTTACTCTGGGGCACTTTCGTTCTTTCTCCCCTTTCTCTCCCCCTCCTCCCCATCTCTTTAGCTCCTTTTTGTGTGTTGTATTCCTTAGAATGTAAGCTTCTTTGGGGCAGGGACTTTTTGCTTATATTTGTGTGCCCAGTACTTAGTCCTGTGACTGTATATAATGAGTGCTTAATAAATGTTTCCCTCCTTCCTGTTTTAAAAACCAACAATATGTAACAGAAATTCACAATTTCATGCCCTCTCCTCTTTTTTGTTCTTTGTGTGTTGAAATGTTTGTGTTGGATGCTGAATTCGTAATATCGAACAAAAATAATTTAGTGTTATTATCTTATCTCCCCTCCTACATTGTGAGCTCTTGGAAGGCACTGACCTGTGTTACTTAGTGTTTTCTTCTTCTTCACGGTGTTCACATAATGTATAAAGAATGAATGAATAAATTAATCAAATGAGTGGATGAATGAGTGCCAACCACAATATGTTAAAATCTCATCCAGGCAGCAAATGTAGCATCCTGATGGCAAATAACAAACAGAACTGGTCTTTCATTATCTGAATGTTATTATTCCATGATCTCTCTTCATTCCTCTATCATTTTTATCTCCCCTTATTCTTTATATCTTCATCTCTCATCTCCACCTTCCGGCAGGAATAGACGCAGTAGGGCTTTCATGCATGTCTTTATCCTATTTTATGGATGGAAACACTAAGGCCCAGGGAGATTATGATGGCCAATGGCTCTAGCAGGTCAGCAATAGAACTGGAATTCGACCTTCCAAGTGTTTGAATTTCTAGATGTTTGCTCAGTTCCAGGGTCATTTTGCCTAGTGATTGTCTCTCAGAAGGACTGGTGAGTACTTCCAGTTCCATGGTGGGGGGATTGGGGGAGAGAAGCCTCTTCCCCCACTTCACCCTCCAACCCCTGGTGAGGATTTAGCCAAAGTCATCCTTAGCGGCTCTTCCCACATCTGGGAGAGCACAAGAACCCATCCTACTACTGAAACAACCTGAGAGATTTCAGGATTGATATTTGGGATGTGAAAATCAGAAGAGGCTGGCTCCACCCATCATGAACAGGAGGAAGAGCCAAAACTCTTCATTTGGATTCCAGCTTCTCCAAGCTTAGGGTGTTAATGGAGCATTCCTGAAATACTTTTCCACCATTCATCTCTTAGAAAACAGACTTGCTCCGCAAATACACACATACACTTGCTTGCTTACAGCCCTTCCTGCCTAACAGCTTAGGCCCAAATTCATTCCTCACCCCTCCTCCTATGCCCAGTCCATTGTACTGGTTGGAGCTATTGGCCTTCTGTGGATCAGCCAAGGGGATGGCAGGTGGGGGTGGGGAGAGGACAGCCTAGAGCAGGGGGGAGAAAAGGCCTCTTTCCTTTATCCAGAGAAGGAAGAGGCCAGAGGGCTGGAAGAAATGCAGTTCAGAATCACCCTGTGGTTATGAATAGCAATGCAAATGAGATGCAAATGAAGACATTGGGAATAGTAATGCAAGTAAACTGAGTCATATTAAAACCGAGAACCAAGGGATGTGAATGAATGAATTACAATAATTTATCAAGTGCTTATACATGGCTAAATACTGCAGGGGGGTAGAGTGGGTGAGTGGGGCTGCTGAGGCCACAACTCACCTGTTTGTAAATGTTTCCCTGAGTATGTCCAGAGATAGCAAATCTTCAGTGTGGTCATTTTATTTCTAGTCATTGCCATGCTGAGATTTTTTTTTTTTACAAGGTAAAGAGATAAGAGGAGAATACCCTCCTCAGAGGTCACTCAGCATACCCCTATCGTGCTAGGGAACACAGGGCAGTGTCCAGAGCTTAAGCTATGTCTGTTCCTTTCTTCTTTAGGACAATTCTTCCAGAACTTTTTTTTTTTTGCTTTTCTAAGGAACTTTAAGTGCTACAATCTCAGTTTAATTAAACATACATATATCATTCACTTAGTTCAGGGGCAAAAGCCAATACCTTGAACTTCAGAGCAAATACAAACAGCAATTACAAGCATATAGTATATAAACAGTGCAAACACACACACAAATCGACAGACAGGCCTCTTTCTGTCTGACCAGGGAATTACATAGTTACCAGGGAGAGAGGCACCAACATCTGGGTTTTCAAAGCCAGGGGCGGGGTGGGGGGGGGGTGGGACGGACTGCTTCAATGGCTACCCAGAGTCTCCTCACCAACACTTTTTTATTTTTTTAAGAGTGGGGAAGGCAGGGCAATTGGGATTAAGTGGCTTGCCCAAGGTCACAAGCTAGTAATTGTGTCAAGTATCTGAGGCCATCTTCCAGAACTCTTAAAGGAAAATTCTATGTGAATACTGATGCAGTCTGGGGAGGGGGTGTCTTTTCTTTTTTAGGGGTCCAGATCCCATCCCCCATCAAATACAGGACTTTGGTAGTGGTGATAAGGAGACATAGAAATCTTTTGGTAGAAATAATGGCTTCTTTCTGGACTTCTAGGTTTATGTACTGAAAGTTTAATACATGCACTTCCAGCCCTATGCTAGGGGGAGTTGAAGGAAGGAAAGGAGAAAGAAAGCCTAAGCCCTGCCCTCCTACAAGTTTGCTTTCAAAAATTCAACTTTGTAAGTAAATGAAAGGTGAGGCATGGCTAGAAAACAGTTCATGTAGAAAAGGATCTGGGGGTTTGAGGGAACTTCAAGGTCAATGTGAATCAACAGGGCAACACAATAGCCAAAAAAACTAATGTGATCTAAGGCTGCATTCAGCAAACAAAATGGTACATGAGACAGTTGCCAGCTAGTTTCACTGTACTCTACCCTGATCAATCACTTCAATGAATCAATTGACCAGTAAGTATTTATTAAGTGCCGACTACATGCCAGTATTGAGTTAGCTCTGGGCACCCCATTTTATGAAGGACAGTGATAAGTTGGAAGGTATCCAGAGGATGATGACAGGGATGGTGAAAGGCCTTGAGACCATGCCATGTGTAGGGTCCACTGTTTAGTCTTTGTTTTCAAAGAGGACCAATGATATCACAGGGTGATGCCTTGACTTGTGAGTGAATTGGATTTAAGTGAGGCACAGTTGCCCAGTCATTAGCCTCACACTTCAGTCACTGAAGTCCAGTGGCAAGACAAAAGTCAGGACCAGTAGTGATGACCGGGATGCAGTGGATGACCTTGGCAATTTCTGTCTGTTCAAGCTCCACAGCTCCTACTTCAGCTGCTTTTGCAGCCTTTGGAACAAATTGTTCTCAATTGCCCATTCCACCGGGGGGAAGTCTTCATATGCTTGGCATAGACATCGCCCTAACTCACTGACAGGTTTGAGGCCTATGGGTTACCCTCAACTTGGTTTACTGAGGTGAGGCTACTGTGCATGCTATAGCTTCTTGGAATCATAGGTCAGGGTTGGGAGGCAGGTGGACACCAAAAATGGAGGAGCAGCCTCAGCCTTGCTTACTGAATAGAGTGCTGGCCTTGGAGTTAGAAATATTTGAGCTTGGATTTCTCCTTAGAAGTTTACTTTCAGTGTGATTTCCCATTTCCCCCTGCTGTTCTGATGTTTTGGTGACAGGATCTTCTAGGCAAAAATAAATAAATAAATAATAACAGAGGGGTCCCCTAAATTAAAAAAATTCTTTCACATTCCCTAACCCTGAGGGAAGCCTTGAATTTGACCTGACCTTGGTGTCCAGGAATCTTCAGGCAACCTAATCTCCGGTCTCTGCTGTACCAACTCCTGGTTTCTACACCGTTCCCTCCAAATCCTAGAGGGCTTTGTTATATTTTGATGGAGGATTTTATGACCTTAAAATCTAATTTAAGATAAGTAGTATCTGTAGTCATATCTGGGTTTGAATCCTGGTTTAGTTAACCTCTTACTATATTGCTTCTCTCTGAGATTCAGTTTCCTCATCTATAAAACAGGGATAACAAAACTTACCCTACCCACCTTACAAAATTGTTCTGAGGATAAACTGAGAAAATGGATGTGAAAGTTCTTCACAAACTGTAATACTCAGAGAACTCAGTCTCTATTGTAGGAAGTGTGTGCCAGGACTTTTAGGTCCTTTCTAGGCTTTGTATGGAACATTATTCTAATACAGAAACCACTCTAGGAGAAGTCATTCAGGATATGAATTTTCTATTTTCCAATTATTTAAACATAAGGATTACTATGTTGTTGAGTTGTTTTTCAGTCCTGTCCCAGTCTTCGTGACCCCATTTGGGGTTTTCTTGGCAAAGATACTAGAGTGGTTTGCCATTTCCTTCTCCAGCTCATTTTACAGGTGAGGAAACTGAGGCAAAGAGGGTAAAGTGACTTGCCCAGGGTCACACAGCTGATTAAGTGTCTGTGGCTATATTTGAACTCATGAAAATGAGTCTTCCTGATTCCAAGCCGGTCACTCTATACACGGCCTTCTCCACTTCCTCTTTCCTACCTTCCCCCCCAAAAAGATCAGTTTACTTCTTGGGGCCTCAATTTCCTCCTGTGTAAAATGAGAAGGTTGGACTAGATGTCCCCTGAGATCCCTTCCAGTTCTCTGTGATTCTTATGAACCAAAATATTAGTCATGTCTACAACAAATGCTTCATTTTACACCCATGGTCTACCATTTCTCTGCTAAGAGGAATGAGATATGTTTTGCCATTAGTCCTCTGGAGTCAAGATTTTTCTTTGCATTGATCAGCATTTTGATGTCTTTTTATGCTGTTTCAATAAGGATTTTTTTTCCTGCTGTTTTGAAGAATGCTTGGAACAGGATGAGGAAGAACAGACAGCCAGTAAGGTGCATAGACCGGGCTGCGATGGGGAGGACTAGCCATGAAAAACAGATGTTGCTGGAGATTCAAGCTTCCTGCCTCCCAGAAGAACTACATGAAGGGCACAAGGCTGCTGGTTATAATTATTACCCAAAGCTCTGTAGAAACAGAGAAGAGAATAAAGAAATAGAATCAGGCTGAGGAGTCACCAGCCTGGGATCCAGCTTCCCCCTCCTGGTCACCTTTACCCCCAACAGAGGCCAGCTTGATTTCGTTATTGAGGACTGGACTGTGTTAGCCCATTCTATGAGTCACAGCCATCTCTGGGGATGAGAGAGCTCTTTGTGGATGAGCTTGGATGATTTTCTCATCCTTCCTCTGAAGTGGGTACCAGGCCCCCTGAAGAGAATGTCAACCCTAGGAACTCACAGCTGACGTTTTGATTATTAGGGATATGCACTAGACTTGTGGTTTCAATGTTATAGGGAAATCCCAGATGACAAAACTCCTGTCAGTACAGGCCAGGACCTTCTCTGCTACTTAACATCGGAGAGATGTTGCCTAGAGCACAAGAGATTAACGGATTTGCGTCACCTCTAAATGTCTGATAGGACTTGAACTCAGGACTTTGAGGCCAGCCCTTCGTTCTGCCACAATGACTCCATCGTTAGGGAACAAAAATAGGCGTATGGGAATTCCCTCTGGCCTTGAAGGCATCAGAATAATTTGATCTCCTGATTTAGAAGCCTGGGAAGCAAGAAACCCCACACCCTCCCATCTAATGCTTTCTACCATCAGCAAACCTCCCCAGCTTGGAAAAAAATGACCTTGGAAATACCACTGCCAGTCAGCTCCAGCTAAATTGATTGTCGGTGGTTCAGCTTCTTAAGTCCTATCACGTCTTCATTTAACTCTTGAAGAACCACGGCTTTCCTCCTTTGAATGGAACATTGGCCAGATATATGTGAATAGCCCATTCTCCCAGCACAGGGCCCTGCCTTCCAATTATCTAGGTGAACGTTAGGCTTAGAACAAATGGAGAATAATGGAAGGACCAGAGCTGGAGCTGACCCTAGAGATCATCCCTCAAACATTTTACAGATGAGGAAACTGATGATGTTCACAGAGAGAAGCTGTGGAAGTTTATCCAGGTTCACAGAGATAGTTGAATGGCAGGGCCAGAAAAAGAATCTATGAATTAATGTGTGATATGAGATGATCCCCCAAATATATTTAAGTGACTTTTCAATGAGGAGATTGGAGGGTACAGTGCTTACTGCCCAAGGAATCTGGTCTCCATGGCAGAATTCCAGGCTTTAAAAAAAACAACTAGGTGGCCTTTGTATTCCCTTTAAATCATGGCACATCATGAGCTGCCTCAATCCTACCTCTAGACGAAGCTGTTTCTGGTGCTAGGCTCACAGGAAGGGGTCAGCAAATAATGACTAGTTGTTCCATTGGTTTTGGATGACCTCAGTTACATCTCACAGTGCTCATTCAAGTCATATTCAGTATGTCAGGTATGTAACGGGAGCCTCTTGAAGTTGAAGGGAAATAGAAGAAAAGAAGTATGAAATGTTAGGGAAAGCACTGGAGTCAGAGCCAGAAGGTCTGGGTTCAAGTCTTGACTCTTGGGCAACCTCCTTCCCCTTTACGAGCCTCAGCTTTCCCTTCTGTAAAACAAAAGTGTCAGACTGCATACTCTCTAAGCATCCAGATCAAAAATGCTGTGAGGGGATCAGAGGTCAACCTCCCTGGGATCTGAGTTCATTAGTTTGGGATCTGAAGCACCCTGAAAAGAGTCCGGGGCCTCTTACAGGAGAGCGGCTGCTGAGAGCAGCTCCTGAGAACAGACTTTGGCTGAGTGTCAGCAGTGCTCCCAAACTAAACAATGCCCCTTCTGTGGTCTGACAGTGAATGATCACAATAGAAAGAATCCGACGTCCTATGCTGGCCTAAAATTACTATCTCTCTGAACAGTCTGGAGGATAAAAAGGCTGCTTTCACTGCCAAACATACCTTTGTCTGTGCCCCTTTCCCCCGCTGGACCCAACATCTCCTCTCCTGCATGCCGTGCCTGCTGGCTTAATCCTGAGATATTGGACGTTGCTGGAGTCCTTTTGGCAAGCAACACCTTCCTTCCTAGCTGTACAGGGATGCCTCGGGGGACACATGGTATCTGGGTCACTCCAAAGGAGCGTATCACCATGTACCCCATGGGAACAACCATAATGGGCCCCCACTATTGGACGTAGACAAGAACTGTCTTTTTCAATGGTCAGAATACCCAAGGCCACATGTAGCCTTGAGGCTGAAGGTTCCCTACTCCACATCATCAGTGCTTCCTGGGAATCATGTTCCCTCAACTAGGACATTGATTCTCATCTGACTTAGAGTCTAAAGATGGTAGAGACCATACTGTGGCATAATGAGAAAAACATGGATTTGGAATTAGGAAAACTGAGCTGAAATTCCCGTTTTGTTAATTCCTAGCTGTATATCATTTATCTTCTCTTGGTCCTCAATTTCCTCATCTTTAAAATGAGAGATTTGGACTAGATGGCCTCCAATGTCCTTCTAGATTAAAATCCTGGGTATTCCATGAGTCTATGAACTTTCTGTTTCCGAGGGCAAGCTCTGTACTTTGGATCCCTCTGTTCCCAATAAAACAGAAATAAATAACATCTGCCCCTTCCTTGCTTCAAGTAGCCCTTGAAAGAGTCACTGGGAGAAAATATTTTAAGTGTTTATTAGAGAATGATGATCTAAAAATACAGCATCTCATTTTCCTCATTTCTCTAACATTCTTACTCTTTGTTGAGATGACTCTATTCTGAACATAGACTAAAACAGAGTCAGCACAGAGTATGGGGAAACATGGTGTACTTGAAGTCAGACGTGGGACCACCTCTAACACAGGCAGTGAACCCACTCCTCTGAGCCGCTCCCCTCCTCCTCCTCTTTCTCCTCAGTAAAGTAAGGACAAGAAAGAACCCCTATAATACCTACCTCCTGTGTTTGCCATAAGACTCAATAGAGATAATGACTGTAAAGTACTTTGTAAACGTCCAAGTTGCCGAAGTAAATGATAGCTGTTATTGACATCAGTGACAGTATCAATCTGTCAAAAACAAACCCTTATGTTTGGATAGCACTTTATAAGTTGAAATTGTTTTCACATACATTATCTTATCGGATCTTTACAACAACCCTGTGAGGCAACCCATAGGCACTTTTATCCCTCTTTTACAGGTGAAGAAATCAAGGCTCACAGAGGTCTAAGGAATTGTCCAAGACCATTCAGCTTTTTGGCAGCGGGTCTTGACTCTAGGTTTTCTTACTACAATGCAGTGCTCCTTTTACTAGACCACCCTGCTGGGAACTTGGGTGGGGTAGGCTGAGAAAGCCAAGGATGGCTAGGTTTACAGAGAACTGGGCCTGGAGTCAGGAAGACTTGAGTTCGAATCTAGGCTCAGACACTTACTAGTTGTGTAACCCTGAGCAAATCACTTAACCTCTATCTACTTCAGTTTCCTTAACTGTAAAATGGGGACAATGAGAAGGATTGTTGAGAGGATCAAATGTGATAATATTGATAAAGCGCTAAGCCCAGTGTTCAGCGCATTTTTGTCATTCAGTTGTGTCCAGCTGTAACCCCATGCACAATATTGTCTTTCTTGGCAGATATTGGAGTGATTTGCCATTTCCTTCTCCAGAAGATTAAGGCAAACAGAGGTGGAGTGACTTGCCCAAGGTCGTACAACCAGTAAGTGTTTGAGGCTCCATTTGAACTCAGGTCTTCCTGACTCCAGACTTGGTGCTCTATTCACTTAGCCATCTAACTGCTTGGGCTTATAGTTTGGACATAGTAGGTGCTTAATAAATGTTTGTTTC
Organism: Phalanger gymnotis; assembly: GCA_028646595.1. NCBI lineage: Eukaryota > Metazoa > Chordata > Mammalia > Diprotodontia > Phalangeridae > Phalanger > Phalanger gymnotis. The sequence continues at coordinate 129,029,935 of CM053625.1, read as the reverse complement.
CTTCCTTCCTACTGGGTACCCAGACCTGTACTAAATATTTTGAGGAAGGCAGTGGAAGATTTAATGAGGATATACAACGAAGTCAAGCCTATGGCTCTGTGGGGCACTATAATTGTGTTATAAGCATTAACATTAATTGAGGAGTATAGTATATATGACTTGGAGTTAGGAAAACCTGGGTTCAAATTCTGCCTCAGACAACAGCTATGGGACTCTAGGGAAGTCATTTAATCTCTCCTGGTCTTAATTTCCTCTGTAAAATAAAGAGGTTAAACTCTATGATCTCAATGATTTCTTTCAGCTCTAAAGCTATTAAAAATATGACTCATAAAATTAGAAGTAGAAGACTTCAGAAAATTAATTTTTAACAGTGAAATTTTATCATGGCCATGTAGGCATAGTAGGCTCTCTAGTGATTATATTTGTATATAATATCATATATAAAGTAATATATAGTAAAAATTTAATATATTATGTGTGTTACATATATAATCTCAGGAATGTCAATGGGAAAGTTGGGGTTAGGAGGAAAAGGGAATGCCTGTAATGGAAAATTATAATATCCAAATAACTTCTGAGAAGAAATTCTTTGCTTTGACACACCCATCTCGAAAATCAGTCTGCAGGGTATACAGTAAGGGGAAAGTCCACTTTCATGAGACATCTGTAGTCATGACCGAGAAAAGGAGACCATTTCTGAGTGCTTCTTCCATACTCCGTCCAGATAGTTCAAGCTATGGGCTTAGGCTTTGGAGGTATCTGGACAGGGATTACACAGAAAGCTCTAGTCAAATTTTACAAAGAACTAACAGCTTTCTTTTTTAAGACATTGTCCCAAAATATATCTTTTAAAAATATATCAGTAAAAATAATTTTTTAAAAATCAAGTTGCCAAAAGCTTCTCCAGAAGAAAGTAAATGCTCTCAAAAGATCCCAACCATCTTGGATCCTGGTCAACTGAAAGAGTTTGTTTTCTAGGCAAAAAATACTCCAGTTACCCACAAGAAACTAAATATAAAATTTGGAAAGAAGTCCCGCTGGCACAAACACACTGGAGACTATAAATATGTATTGTAGGGATGGGTCTGGAAATTAAGTTTGCTCAAAATAACATTTGCTTTCCATTTTATGCCATATTTAGCCATCGGGATACCTTCCCATGGTTCAGAGAAGGACTTGGGGTATATACAAAATCGATGAGTCCAGAGGATTGTGGGGGCTTGGGCTCCAGAAGAATTGGTCTGATAGCAACACTGCCCTGCGGACTCTTTCTCAGGGTAGAGGAAGTTGCAACATTTGAGTGCCTAGATCTTCTCTCCTGGATTCCAGGAACGTCATTCATTCCTGGGTGGGAGAGAAGAAAGAGCTCTGCTGGAGCTAGATGGGGACCTTTGGAAGCATGAATCCCCATCTTCTGAGTAGCAGGACTGGCATTCCTACAGCAGAAGCTTTAAACTTTTAAAAGCCCTTTCTCTTCACAGGCTAACACTATCCTATTAGGTCCTTACCCAGCCTTGGGAGATGTTGCAGGGAAGGACACTGAGAGGCTCAGAAAGAATCAGTAAATTGCCCAAGTTTACACAGTGATTTAGTGGCCAGGACAAGACTAAAATCCAACTTGTCTCTTAACTTACAGGGTAGAGTCCCCAAGTTGACTGGTATCTGAGAGGAAAAGAAGCTGTATTTGAATAGGTTGAAGGACCCATCATCAGACACATCTCAAGTGATCTTTCAACCACTTTCCCCAGGTTCAGGAGATCTCCATGAAACTGTGTGTGTATATACATCTTTCATTCTCCATCTCTGGCAGAGATATAGGATCTCGAACACAGACAGCTGAAAGTCTGTGGGGAAGACCATGGATATCAGGGGCTCAAGCAGAGTGGTCAGGGAGACTAGCCTGTGATGGGAGCGAGGGGGTCCTTAGATCCAAGACTGGACCATGGCCAACAGATGTCTTGACTATGTGGACTTTTCAGGCCATTGCTGGGATATGAGGGAATCTGCTACTGACCATCTCTTGGACATCCTCAACAAATCCATTAACATTAGACTCAGAGTCGGCGTGGTTCTGTGGAAAGAGCCTTGGTCAAGGGTCAGAATACCTAGGTTCTAGCCCTGGCTGTACTACTAATTAATAGTGTAACTTTGGGCAAGTCACCGAGGGGCCCCAGTTTCTCCATGTGCAAAATGAGAGAATTGATTAAGAAATCTTTAATAGTATTTGGATCTGGAAAGGATTTTAGAAGTCATCAATCTAATACCTTCCTCTTCCATTTCACAGATGAGGGAAACCAAGGCCCACAAAGGTGAAGTGACTTGCCTAAGGGTCACAAGGCCAATTAGCATCATAGGTAGGATGTGAACTCCTATCTTCCTGATCCCAAGTCTAGCACTCTCTCTACTACACCATCTCCAGCCCTGATGTTTTATATTTCTAAATTACTTAGTCATCGGCAAATCCTTCAAGGTCTATTGCCATCTGCTTTCTCAGTTCTATTCCCTGTGTGACTCTAAGCAAGTCACTACCCCTCTCTGAAGGGCCTCTTCCCTATTTATTAGTATTAATGAGTCTAGAACAATCTCTGAGATCTCTTACAGCTCTAAAAGTCTATGAATTTATTTATTTGGGTATAGACATCTAATTTCATTGGTGTCGGGATTCCCTGGTAAGGAAACTCCCTTATTACATTAGGTAAGCATCTCCAACTCCTATCTTTACAGACTTGCTAAGGGCACATAGAGGTTTAGTGGCTTGCTCATGGGTGACACAGCTAGTATGTATGAGAGCCAGGACTTAAAACCAGGTCTTTATTATTCCAAGGCTGGTCCTCTATCCACTACTTCAAGATGCTTCTCTAGAACTGAGAGTACTCTGTACATATTGCCCTCAAATACAAGACCTTGGAGCCTAGACTCCTGGGGATGGATGGCCATCTTTGGGGAGAATGTTTGAACCTGGCAGTGACAAGAGAGAACAGAAGACAAGATTGTGTTGGGACAGAGGGAGAGGACACAGATTTCCCCACTGACCCTACTCCCAGGCCCCTTTAAACTTGTGGGGGGAGGTATTCACCCCATTTCTGGGAATGCCAGTGCCCTGTTTCCCCAAGGGCAGTGCTGGCAAAGGGGAAAATGCCAGGAGCTATTGTCTATTCACAGACTTATCTGCGGGGAGGTTCTGATTTCACTAGGGCTGCTTCCAGCAATCCCAGGCACATCCAGGAGAGAGAACTATTATCGGCTCTTTTCGAATCTGCACTTTTCTTCTGGCTTTTTTTTGTTGTTGTTGGTGGGGGAGGAGGGGGGAGCCGAATGCTCTGAGTGCAGCACGGCTTCTCACCACGGGCTAAGAGATAAGGGGCTGGACTCAAAGCGTTATTGTTTGGTCCAACAAAAGGACATTTCTGTAACTTTTCTGTGAGCTGGGCCAGGCTCCCTCAGCGGGGCAGTCTTGTAGTGTGGCCCTCTGTGGACAGGCAGAGGGGGCTGATCAGAGCCACAGCCTGGCCTGCTGGTGGGGACAGGGGAAACCCTAACCGACATTGGCTTGGGGGAGAGAGCTGGGGGAGGGGCCTGATTCCTGCTTCCCAGGACCTCTGGATCACAGCAGGTTTTTCCTTTCTGATCCCCTCCATCTTTTCTCTGGTCTTTGGAGGGGGTCAGGACTTTCTGGGGGTTTTACTCGAGAAACCCCCAAGCAGTCATAACAACGTGTCATCCTTCACACACAAAGACAGCCCTCCTGACCAGAGCTAAAGGTGGTATTTCCAGCAGTGAAGAGGGTTATCCACTCTCAGGTTTTCAGCTCCACCCAGTCCAGGGATCATTCCATGACATCACCCTGCCTCACCTAGCCTGTTAAAGCTATGTCCTCTTAGTCTGCTTTCTGCCTTCTCTCGCCCCCATTCTCTGCCTTTGGAAGAGCTCTTTGGGTCCCTGGCTCCATTCCAACTGGGCTTCCTTCCCCCTCCACCCTGCAACTCTACTACTCAGGTCACAATACTGGCTCTCCTGGCAGAGTGTGACTGTTCCATCAGTCCCTACCTCCTGCTCCCAGCCAGACCTGGAGCCAGGCTTCCTTCCTAGGTCCCCACTGTTGTTTCCCACGATGCATGCCCAAAACTCCTTCATGTGCCTCTTCCCACCCAGCAAGGCTGCAAAGAACTCTGGGGGAGGAAACGCTCTTTAGAGATCCAACCAAGGCTTTGGAGCGTTATAAAGAACCCTAGTCTGGGAGTCAGGAAATTGGGGTCATATTTCTATCTCTGCCCCTATTCGTCGTGTGACCTTGGGCAAACGGCTTCCCCTGCGAAATGAAGGGAGAGATATAGGTGTTTTCTAGGGTACCTTCTAGTTCTCACAATATATGATTTACAAACCCTGTGTTCAGGGATATAAAGTAGGAAGATATATTTCTTCCCTTTAGGATTTTGTTGTATAGTTGGGGTGATGACACTCATACACAGGGTGCTTCAAAAATTTTATTTTAAACTTTAATAGCTTAAAAAATGCACTAACACTTTTGGGACACCCCATATAGGAAGCAGGTAGAGAGGAGAACAGATCATGTAGCATCAAAGGCCAAATCACACAGTTTGGACTTTGCTAAGAGCCTCTGAGTCATCCTTGTAGGATGTAAAGGGAACCCTGGGTTCTCCAAGATCCTGTCCATGGAGCACCAACTTTGATAGGTCCTACCAAAATGAAAATGCTTCAAGAAATGTTTCCTCTGTTAGGCTTTTAAATGCCTTCATAGCCTGGCTCCAACGGACTTGTCCAGCCTCCTTGCACATTCCATCCTTCCAGGGCCCCATGATCCGGCCAATTTGAGCTTCTCTCCGCTCTTCACACATGACCTTTCTTCTCTCATCTCTGTTTCTTTGCACCGGCCACTCTCCACGACTGAGGTGCATTCCTTCCTGACCTCTGCCTCCTACTGTCCCTCTCTTCGAGAAGCAGCTCACGTGCCATCTCCGAGGTATGCTGGAGTCAGTTCTTACTGGCAAGACAGCTGGTCATCAAATTTTCAGTGTGAATTTTTACACCTCCCAAATCAGCAAGTACTACAAATTAGGGTTCAACTCACTGTTTTGTTGGTCGTTTAGACTTCAGAAAACATGGAGAAAATGTTAATAATGAAGATTAAACTTAAAAATGTGTCACGAATGCCTTTCTCTTCAGAGGTCTTGTTGTTAAACGTTTCTTAGCATAACCCATCAGTCTTCTGAAGTCTTTCTTGATCTCAACTACTAGTACCCTTCTTCTCAAACTGCCTAGCTGTTTTGCATTTATGTTGTATATCATTTTCCATGTACTCGCGTTCTTCCCCATTAGAATATAAGCTCCTGTGAGCAGGGGTTATTTCATTCATTATATTTGCATTCCTAGCACCCTTCATAGTGCCTGGAACAGATTAAGCCCTGAAGAAATGCTTATTGACTGACTGACTGATCGATGGTGGGGACACTCTTATCAACAAAATCATAGTTCTTCAGAGCTGAGCTTGAAGCATTGCTTTGGAATGTGACTGGCGAAGGACCTCAGAGACTGGGGAGATAAGCGTTCACTTTAGCAATCAGGGAGGGCTTCATGGAAGAGTTGGGACAAGGGGTGGATAGTGAAGTAGAGTAAGAATTCGAACAGGCAGGAAGAGGAACCGGGGAGGTAGGAGGAAATCATAAGCAAAAACATGAACGATCGAGGTACATCCTGGTACCTTGAGGAACCTGATTTGTCCAGAGTGGAGGGCATATGTTGGAATGGAACCTGATTTGTCCAGAGTGGAGGACACATGTTGGAATGGAACCTGATTTGTCCAGAGTGGAGGGCATATGTTGGAATGGAAAATTTGGAAAAAAGCACCATTCAATCAGAAGGGCTGAACCTGCCCAAGAAACCCTCACAGGGTTTAGGGGTTCATGGAGGCCCCTAGAGAGGGCATTTCTGTCCACAAGAGGCTAAAAAACCTTTTGTAATGTCTCCCTCCTGGATCTGGGAAATATACTTGCGCCCCAGGGTTTACTAACTTTGTAGCTCTCCAGATTCAAGTCCGGTGCATCCATTCTTTTCCTTCTCAGCCTCTGGCACTTAGCTCTTGGCCTTGACCACATTTGCCACACCCTTGGCACAGCCCTGTCCCTGTTGAGTTTGGCTCCAAAAGCCAAAAATATGCCAAATTCTCTTCCCCTATCTACCCCTCTACAAAGACTCTATAAACTAGATTGCACAGAAAACTCTCAACTTCTACCATGAATCTCCTTGCTCTAGGATGCTATGAAACAACCTCCACCTCCCCCCGCCCCCATCACCCAGACCACATGGCCCAGACGTGGTTTGTTCACATCCCAGTCTGGTGTGGGGGCTTGGGCTGTGGAGCCAAAATAGCTTTTACCCAAACATCCCCATAAACCCGAACTGCTGCCCTATGGCTCTCCAGAGACTCGACACCAGCACATTCCCATAACCTCTTCCTCAGCTCAGCTCATGTCAGACCTTGGGAGAGAAGAGCTAACAGGGAACAGTGAGCTGACACAGATTGTGTCTCTGGACTGCTGGGCCCTCACTGCCTCCTTCCCTTCCCTCCCTCCCCCTACACATAGTCTCAAGGCAATTTTCCTTTACATCCAGGCAAAATACCCTCCTCCCCCAACCTCAGTTTGGCAAGAAGAAAACCTGCACACAGAAAGACCTTAGAGGAGTTGAATAGGATCTGGGCCAAGCAGGAAATATTCAATAAATGTTTATCCTGTAACACAATAGTAGGGTTTTCAGAGCCCCAAGTGGCATTTAATGCTATGGGAGACACAAGTGTCCCATGCCTGAAGGCCTGAGGCCAGGAGGGGAGGGCAGGGGACTAGCAGGATTCCTCTGAAGGAGGCAGGATAAACCATCAATGGTGCAACCAATAAACCTTTATTGAGAACCTATGTGCAAGGGCCTGGAGATGGAAAGATGGAAAAGACACAGTTCCTGCCCTCACGGAGTTTCCAGTCTATACAGGGATTTTTACTTTGGAAACAATCAGAGAAAGATTAAGTAGTGAATACCGCGCTGTTTCGGTATGGCATAGAGAACGAGACAGTGCTGTAGATATTCAGAGGAGTAGTCTTCCCTGGGGGGAGGCAGGATCTGAAGGACAGGTAGAATTTGGAGAGGTGGTGGATAGAGAAAGAACACTGAATTTGGCCTCAGGAGACCCGGATTCAGACCTCGGTTCTACTTCTTAGTACTTGTATGACGCTGAATAAGAAATTTCACCTCTCTAGGCCTCAATTTCCTCTTCAGTAAGATTTGAGTTGGATGTTCTCTAAGGTCCCTTTCCACTCTGAACCCAATGAGCCAATAATATGTATAATTTAATAACTGTCAATGTCCTCTGTTTGTGGATTGTTTTTCGAGTTCAAGGAGTCTTTCCTATAGCACGAGTGTTTCATTCTCAGCTAGACAGTGTGGGGGAAACAGGAGAAGAAACTTTCTCTCCACTTTGGCAACTCATGATTTGGTTGAGTGCCAGAGAGAGGTGCTCATCAGAGGATATCTTAAAAATCTTGTTTTTATTGAACTCCTCCCTTAATCTAGTAAACTCCACTTCTTCTAATAATCTTTTTTTTTTAAAAAAACAAGAGAAAAAAAGCAATTCAGCAAGACCAACCAACAGATCAATTGTGTCTGACAATATATGCCATGTGAGACACCTGTAATTCCCCACCTTTGCAAAGAAGGGAGGGAGGCACATTTTCTTAACTCTTCTTTAGGGACCAATGTTAGATGTTATGATTATATAACATGCAATTTTATTTTATTTTTTAAAATTTTCATTGCTGCAGTCACTGTGTATACTATTTTCCTGGTTCTACTTACTTGACTTGGTATCAGTTCACATAAATCTTCCATATGCTTCTTGTGAAATGGTGCAATCAAATGACCATAGACTGAGAGCTGGAAAAAACCTAAGGTCGACCTCCTCATTCTACAGATGAGGAAACAGGCACAGAGAAACTAAGTGACTTGTCCAGGGTCACACATCTAATAGGAATTCAAGAAAGGATTTTAACCCAGGTCTTTCAGATTTCAGATTCCAAGTCCAGAGTCCTTTCCCCATGGCCATCCTGCCTCTGGTATATGGCTACAAGATGCATGGGCTGGAGCTAGATTGTCTGTTCTGTGTATATGGAGCTGAATCTTAGCCTGTTTGGGGCACATAGTTGAGTGATGTTTAGAGACCAAGAAGCTATAAATATCATAGCCCCTGGCTGAAATAGAAGATGAGGTACAAAACCTAGCCCAATGCTTACTAGAACCTTTGACTCCAACTACCCCAAACCAATCAGCTTTATGATGGAGGGAGACTAGAAAGAGCTTATTTCAGTTGTGAGACCAGCAAAATAACCCTGGATTGGATGATGTGGGTTCTAGTTCTGGGTCTGCCATAACTCACTAGGTGACTTTGGGTAGTTTCTTCATTTCTCTACTCCTCAACTTCCACATCTGTAAAATGAGGCAAAAGTGGGAAGAGGGGAGGTTTCACCTCTAAGATCCCTTTGAGCTGCAAACCTTATTAACCAAGCTATTTGACTTAAAACTGAGCCATTAACTCCAGACAATAACAAGAGTACTGAAACTTGGAGTGTGGGATCCTTTTAGGGGGTTGGGTCTTTCCTACCTGTAATAACTGAGGTCAGGCTGTTCCCAGAGCTGCCCCCGCAGCTGGGCAGGCCCCCACAGTGACAAGCCTAATTCCCTGGATTCAGAAAGACTTCCCCCTCAACCTCCCCTGCCAATGCGTCCTTCCAAGAGCAGACTTCTCTTCCTCCCTGGAGAAGATGAGAAGGAGTAAATACATCTGGTTGAAGTTTCCAGCGAGACTGAGGCAGGGAGCCAAGAAGAGAATGAATGTATGCAAGAGGCAAGTGTGGGAGAATCAGCAAAGTCTATGAGATGCACTCCAGATCCAGCTTCTCTCAGCTCTCTGGGGGAGTGGTGGGGTGGGAGGCTTGGGGGGGGGGTGGAGAGGGCTGGGCAGGGAGCTAGGAAAGCTCATTGGGGAAGAGATGGTCCTTAAGAAGAAAGTGCCTTCCTACCTGGCATCACCCTCCTGGGGGCAGGGAGGGTGTTGCTTTCCGAAGAGAGTATAATGTCTGCGCTCTTACCTTGGTTCTGGAGGGGAGAAGGGGCAAGGAAAAGAATCCCAGACAACTAATCGGGAAACCTGGGTCCCAGTCCCATCATGGTCCAGCAAGCACACTCTATTTGGCCTTGGGCAAACCAACTCCCCCCTCCCCTTCCCTGCCCCCCTCAAATTCCTCCACTGTAAGATGCCACAGTTGAACTAAATGGGTTTTGGAATTGAGCTTTGAATTTGAGTTTCCGAATAGATAGAATGTTGAGCTTAGATCAGGAAGACTCGAGTTCCTATTCTCCCTTAGACATTTACCAGCTGTGTGACCCATGACAGATAATTTCACCTGGCTCAGCCCCAGGAAACTAGGGTTAATAATAGCACCTGCCTCCCAGGGTTATTGTGAGGATGCAATGAGATAATATACACAAAGCACCTTGCAAACCTCTAAGTACGACAGGTATTAGATCTTTTATGACTACCTTTCATCATTTAAGAATCTAGTATTTTACAAAAATATCACATGGTCCCAAATAGCATATAATGCAATAATCATTTCTAGTTGGTTTTGACACATACCCATAGATATAATACATGTTTATAAATATGCATACACAGACACACATATATTCTTCCCTAAAACCCTCCTTCAATGCTTCATCCTGGCATTTAGATGATCCTGGGTTCTCAAAGGCAGAACACGAACTATGGCAAGCCCTATCAAGCTAGCAAAGCTTTGATTATCAGCCCGATGATAGACTTTGTGTCTGTATCCTGAGGACTGGCCTGGCTAAATTCAAAGAAGCTCATCTTCAGGTTGGCTGAAGGGTGATGAATTTTTTGGCCATGTTACCTGTCAAGGACCATTGACTGTTATGGAGAATTTGTCATCTGGATCCTAGGATTGTAGATTTTGAGCTGGGAAAAACTTTAGATGAGGAAACTGAAGACAAAAACAGTGAAGCAATTAGCCCAAAGCACAGAGGTAGCCAGGAAGTGGCAAATGTGGGATCTGAACATTCACCAGGTCTTCTGATGCCAGATTCAGTGTTTATTTTTTAATTACATTTTTTTCAGTTAATGAGCATTGGTTTTCTCTTTCATCATTCTCTTCCACCAATCCATTGGAAAAAAGAAAAAGAAAACCCTTTTGACAAATATTCATAGTCAAGCATAGACAAATAGGTACTCTTTCTAATGACTAGATGGAGTATCCACATGAAGGATGTCACAAACCCTTCAAGGAAGCATACAGGTTCACTTATCAACCCTATGCAAGGGTGCCAACGATTTCTATATCAATATATCCAGTCCTACTTTCTCCTAAGCTCCAGTCTTACATCACCAACCACCTTTTGGACATATAGAACTAGATGTCCTGCAGACATCTTAAACTCAACACGTCCAAAACAATTCATTATCTTTTCCCCACCAACACTCCCTTCTTCCAAACTTCTCTAAGGACACCACCATCCTCCCTAGATTTGGTGTCATCTTCCACTCCTCGCTCACACTCACCCCATCTATCCAATCTATTGCTATGTTTTGCCGTTTCTACCTTTGAAATGTTTCTTGTATAAGGACTCATTTCTCCAGTCTTATAGCCTCCACCATGATGCAGGCTTTCATCTCCTCAGCACCAGACTATTTCAATGGTCTGCTGCTTGGTTTCCTTGCCTCAAATCTCTCTCTAATCTATCTTCCACTCAGCTGTCAAATCAATTTTTCCCAAAGCATAGGTCTGACCATGTCGCACCTCTCTCCCCCACCTTATTAAATTCCATTAACTCCTTGTTACCTCCAAGATCAGATTTGAAGTGCTCTATTTGTCATTTAAACCTCTTTATAACTTGTTCCCTCCCTACTCTTCCATTCTTCTTACACGTGACTCCCTCTATGCATTCTGGGATCCAGCCCTCTTACTGTTCCTCATACATGGTACCTCATGTCCCAACTCACTCTATGCCTTTATCTTTGCACTGGCCTATCCCCCGTACCTGGAATACTATCCCTCTTTGCCTCTGCCTCTTAGCTTTTCCTGGCTTCTTTTAAGATATCTCATCTTGCACCTTCTTCAGGTGACTGACCTTTTTTGGTCCTTTCAGCTGCTAGTGTCCTCCCTTTGTAGATTATTTCCAAGTTATCCTATATATTTCATTTGTACATAGCTGTTTGCAAGTTATCTCCCCCATTAAAATGTGAGGGCCCCTTGAGGGCAGGGACAGGTTTTTGGCTTTCTTTGCATCTCCAGAATTTAGTGTGGTGCCTGGCACATAGTAAGCATTTAATAAATGTTTGCCGACTATCTACCTGACATGCACTTCCTTTAATATCGAAAGGATCCATAATTTCCTGGATATGAGTACAACTTCTATTGACCATGGTCACAAACACTTCATATTTTGTTAGCTAATGGTCTTCATGAATGGCTGAAGTAAGTCATAGTCTGGTGGCCAACCTTGGTGATAAACCGGCCTATAAGTCTGGAGCTAGACTAGTCCTTGGATGACAAACACACAGCAGTCCATCACTTGGCTCATATTCAAAACTTTTCCAGCTTAGTAGAATCTGCTAGAATTTGTGCTCAGCTGCAAACCCAGGGTCACCTTCACACCCATGATGAGGCACTGGGCTTTAATTCATGATGGAAATGTGTGTGTGTGTGTGTGTGTGTGTGTGTGTGTGTGAATACAACATCTCTGAAATATTTGCTTTGGATCATCTAGGTATATATAATTAAGAAGAAATACTATTATAACTGACATTTACATAGTAAGGCTTGAAAAGTGCTTTGCATAAATATAAAGAAATACATCTAAGAAATTATAGAGATATAATCCAATTTGACCCTTAAAACAATCCTGAGAAGTGCTACAGAGAGCTCCATTAGTGACTCACTTGCCCAGGGTTATACAGCTAGCTAGTCAGTGTCTGAAGCAGCATTAGAATCTTAGGGTTCCTGACTCCAGAACCTGTCTCTGTGCGCTTTTCTTTGCTGCCTTCCATATTACTTAGGAGAGAATAGAGCCCCTGTGAGTGTTCTCTGGGCCTAGTTCATTTGTGATGAGTTGATGGGGAAAAGTCAGGACAGGGAGAACAACAGGTGGACAAAAGAACACCAAAACTGTCTTCACAAAATGCCAACCTCCTGCCCCACCAGCTCCACTGCCATCTCCCTCCCACTGGCCCCAGTGTTTCTCGAGGCTGGCTTCCTACCATCCGAATTTGGGAGAGCCACCCAAATTTCATTCTCCCTAGTCCTTTCCCCTCAGGAACCCACCAGGACTCAATTTCTTCTACAAAGTTCCTCCTCATCCCCTCCCCCAACCCCTAGGCTCCTAGCCCTGGTTTATAGGGGACCAGGGAGGGCCCAGTTTCCTGGTTCTCAGACTTCACATGCCAATGAACTTTATTTATTGCTGATGGTTTGTTTTTGTTTTGTTTTATTTTTTTCTTCTTTCTCCTCAATCCAGCCTGGCTCCCATCAGGAAAAGAGATCGTTCCGCTCTCCCCTCCCCTCCCCTTCTCATTGCCCTTCCCCCACCCCACCCCTTGCCTCTGCAATTTAAACAGCCCCATGCTGGGAAAAATGAAGGAAGCAGGACAATGAATCCAGATGAGAAAGAGTTAACAGTCCAGGACTGGGGAGGCCATCTCCATCCTCCACAACACAATTAACCAGGAAATAAACAAGAACTGGGTTTGTTTCATTTCACCACCAAAAAATAAAAGGATTTCCTTCAGCTTCCAGCACTTAGGCGCCCCTGCACCCCCACTCCACGGCCCCCACTGAGCTCTACTCCTAACCCCCTACCCTGGGGACAGGACTGTTTCCTGGGAAGTTTCTTTGTCCTTTCAGGTCCAATCAACACATCACAGATGGAAATATTCCTACACAGGGAAGAAAATCACTAAAATTCAAGATAACAGTCTCTGCGTTTGGAGATTTGCTCTCTTAGCAATAAAGCAAAGGACCTATATACGTGATAATGACAAATGAACTTTAGAGCCAGACAGAAAACCTGGGTTTCTATTCCCAACCTTGTCACAATGACATGATGTGGCATATGACTTTGGATAAATGACTGAACTGTTCTGTGCCTCAGTTTCCTCATCGGTCAAATAGGGATAATACTGCTGGTCTGCTTACTCCTCACAGTTGGTGTGGGTATAAAATGAGTGGCAGATGCAAATGGTCTTAGGTGAGAGATGATGAAGATCTTAAACTGGGGTGGGAGGGAGTACTGCTAGGACTGGAGAGACATCGTAGCCAGCACCCAGCTATTCAGGCCACAGCTTCCTCATCTGTAACACGATGGGAGCTGGATTCAATCAGGGCTCTTCATTTGAGATTCACAGATCCTCAAAGGGTAAGAATAGGGAACTTGAATAGGAAAAAAATTACATCTTTATTTCAATACAATTGGTTTCTTTTGTAATCCTATCTTTTATTTTATGGATTTAAACATTTAAACATGAGAAGAGGTTGATAGGGATCACCAGATTGCCAAACACAAAAAAATGGTGAAGGCCTCAGGACTCAGCAATCTCTAAACTTCCTTCCTGCTCTAAATCATCTGATGATGCTATATCTTGCAGTTAGTATTGACAGAACTTAGCAAATGAAAGGATGGTGGAATATCTAGGGGCATGGGGGATGTTTTGGAGGACCGTGTCCTTCCTGGTAGGGATAAAGTCAGAATACATGGGCCTGGATGAGGCCCCGGATAATGGGGCTTATTCTGAATTCCAGTCTACCATCAACGACCACACACTGAATCATCACTTCATCTGAGAGGGAGGAGAGAACTGGGACTCTTTGGGGCCTAGAAGAGAGGCCAAAGATTGAGTTTATTCATGGTCCCCTCCCCCACCTGCTTTCAATATCACACTCATGCATACACACTGGCTATTTTGCAGGGAAAAGCCAGAAACAAGAGGGGGGAAAATAGCTCCCAACATGTGCTTGCCCTCTGGTAACAAAAGTGATTCTGTACTTGACAAAAAGAGCGCGTTATGAACAAACTTCCGGTTACAGTGTTTTCCATTGGGAGGGAAAATGCCAGAGCCTGTTTAGGGCAATCTAAAAAAGCCTTCACAAATGAGGCTTTGTTTTCTCTCTAGGCCTGACAATAGGGACTCAACAAAATTATCTTTTCAGCAGAAGATTAAACTAGGGGCCCAAACCCAGGCGCAGCTCTGGGGAATTGGGCGAGGAGCCCGACTTCAGATTTCTGAGATGGCTTAATAAGCCGCCACAGCCCCGGACTACAGTCTGTCTGTGGATGTTCCCATCTCCTCATCCTCTGCCCCAACACCCCACTTCTGTAGAACCTCAGTCTTTTTCTCTCTGTCTCCTTCTTTCTGCCTCTTCCTTTCTGGGTCTTACTTTCCCTCTTTCCATCTGTCTCTTGGTGTCTCTCTCTTCCTCTCCCTCCCTCTCTCTCTTTTCTCTCTGTCTCCTTTCTGTCTCCCCCTTTCTGGGTGTTACTCTCTCTCTTTCCATCTGTCTCTTGGTGTCTCTCCCTCCTTCTCCCTCCGTGTCTCTCTCTCTCTCTCTCTCTCTCTACCCCTTTCACTCTATCACTCTCTCTGGTCTCTCTCTCTTTTTCTCCTCATGCTCTCCCTTCTCACTCTCTTTCCCCTCACTCCCTTGCTCTCTATCCTTTTCCTTTTCTCCTTCCTTCCTCGACTTAGTCCTCCTTCTCTCCCTCCCCCATAGTAAGATCATTCATTTAGAGCTGGGAGGGACCATTGAGGTCATTTAATCTAACCCACTGATTTTACACATGAGAAAACTGAGTCTCAGAGAAGTTAAGTGACTCTGTCTCTCTATCTCTGACTCTCTCTTTTTTGTCTCTAGGATTATAGATTTAGAGATGGAAGGGACCTTAAAGATCATCCAATTAACTCCTTCATTTAATGGATGAGGAAACTGAGGCACAAAGCACTTAAGTGACTTGCTCCGGGTCAAAGTTTCTGGGGTGAGATTTGGACTCAGGTCTTCTTGGCTTCTCCCTCTGTATTTCCCTCTCCATCAGTCTGTCTCCATCTCTCTCTTCCTTCCCTTCTTCAGCAGTCCATCATTTCACTAGGCATACTCTACACCTTCTTTTCTATCTGTTCTTACTTATGAAAATCGGACCGTACCATGTCTTTTGTGAATACTGGGGAAGGGAGGGTCTCCCTTTCTGTGAATTAGGGGATCAAGCTTGGGCATCACAAAAAAGGATAGGATCGTGTTTTGGGAGCTAGAAGAGACCTCACCTTAGATATCTAATCCAACCTCCTCATTTTTCACCAATGAGAAGACTGACGTCCATCAAGATTCAGCGATTTGCTCTAAAGGAGAGCATTGTTGGAGAAGAGGCCCTACTTCCTAGCCCCAAAGACCACCTTCCCTGTCCAGTCCTAGTAATTCGACAAGATGGAATCATAGGCAGAAAGAATGCTATCAGTCTGCTAAGTGCTTGGCACAGCGAGTCCCAGAGCAAGCATACAGAATATGATTGTACCATCATCCCATAATTACAGTGATTACCTGATGTCCTTACCCAGGATGTATACACTTACACTGCAGTGTTATTAAAACCTGGTGGAAAAAACAACAATCCCATGTACAAACGTTTCACCTGTGAGTGTATTGTGCTTGGCCTGGTACCAACTCTAGACAGAAACTTAGCTGGTTTCATTATCTACTGCTGGGAGGAGAAGGGGGTGGAAGATTGGTGCATGTGTGTGGGGAGGCTGGTAGCTATGCCCAAAACCTAACTCCACGACACTAGGCCAGTTTATGACTTCCCCCTCTCTCCTCTGCAGAAGGTACTCAGGGGAAGCTCTTTATTGGACATTCCCACAGGGATCCAGCAGGACCTGAGTTTGAGTGGGACTTCCGGTTAGAGGATGTGGAGTGAAGAAGGCGGTAAGAAGTGTGTTGTTTCTGGAAAGCTTAAAAAAACTGAATGCTTAGACCTTCCTTCTTCTTACAGTCCCACATGTGTTTGGAGACACTTGAGTAAGTCAGGACATCCAGGTTTGAGTCTCAGTTCTTTGACTATCTGTTACCACCTTTGGTAAGCTACTTTCCTCATCTGAATCCTTAAAAATACAGGGGTTAGACTTGACATCCCATAAAACTCATTCTAGATCTAACCTCCTTGGTTCTCCATAATGGACCCAAAACAAAATAGGGAATAATTGCATCTAAAGTCTTTCATGAAGCACTTGCTTTGTGCCTGGCCCTGTGGTCCTTCCCCAAGGAGCTCGAGTCTAGCTGCAGAAACAAAGACACACACACTGCACACAAGCGAAACAGCTGAATAGTGATACAGGGCAGGACACAGATAACATGCTCGAGTGTGGAGTGTGTGGGGCACATAGTAAGGTTTCAAAGGATGGTGAGATTTTTATTGGTTGGGTGCAAAGGAGAAGACTTCCTAGAAATGGCACACCTTGATAAATGGGTAGAATTTAGACTGGCAGAGGAGAGGGGAGCTTTCAGGGGATCCCAGGCAATGAAGGTAGCCTGAAGCACCACTTACTCTCATTCTATACCCAGTGGGGCCATGGGAGTTGGTAGAGTCATTTATATGCTAGGAGTCTTAGAGGATCAGCTGGAAGCCAAGGCACAGAGACCTTTCCTATTCAAATGAGCTTTCTCTCCCTCCCTCAGGCCTTCACTACAATTCACTCTCTCTCTTTTTCTCTCCTCTGGTCTATTCAGAGTGAAAAAGTGCCCTCCCCTTACATCCTGCATCAATGCCTGCTCTGCCATCCCATGCGTTCCAAAATGTGCCAATTCTGGGCTGGGGTGGATGCTGGCTACAGAAACCATCAGCCTGGAGAAACAATACAGCCCTCCTCAGAGCTGGGACTCTCCTCCAGCGGGTGCCCAAAGGACTGGATTTTGAGGATGACACAGAGCATGTGGACTTGGCCCCTGTGGACCTTAGCTCCCACAGGGGCTTAAGAATAACCAGATATAGCCTTCTCTCCACCCCCATCTTGTCATGCCTACTGATATTTCTATCTTTGTCTCAAGGTTTCTCCCTTATCCCCAGACAGACTTTCCATTGGTTTATACAATTACAGAATAGCTTTGCCTGCAAAGCCCTAGCTTCTGGCCACAGAGAAGTTCTGGGAACTTTTGATGGTCAGGCTTTCAGGGTCATGTGACAAGAGGCTAGTACATGATTGGACCCCTGGAGCTGAATCCTTAACTATTCAAGAGTGGGTCAGGGGGTCCTTTCTGCTCCCTAACAATCTCATCCCTAACACTCACTCCCACCCCCTTGTTCCATTCCACTGGGGCCAATAAATCAAGCCCAGCAGATGCTCCCTAAATTCCTTCAAACCAGCACAGCCTTCTGGGGAAAATACTTCTGCTCCTCCGTGCTAACCTTGGGCTCAAAGTTCTTAGAAGGCTCTTTCTGTGCAGGATCTTATGGGGTGTGAGGGAATGCAGGAGTCATACCTTCTTTCTCTTCATCAGTGCCCACATTCAACTCACAATGTCATCCAGTTTGTACACAGAAACCATTCTTTAGACTAATCTTTTCTGCATCATTTTAATCCCCTGCTCAAAAAACCTTCAATGGCCCCCCATTGACACAGAATGAAGAACAACCTTCTTCCTATGGTCCTGGCTTCACCCTGTCCCTAGAGCCTTATTCCTCATTATTCACCTCTATGAATCCTTTGTCCTAGCCAGGTTGGCCTCCTCATCATACCTTGTCCATGCCTTCTTCTGTGTTTTCTCTCATACTGTTTCCACTATCTGCAATGTTCTCCCTTTCCCGCCTGACCTATGTGACTCACACATTCTTCAAAACCCATTTTTCTCTATGAAATTTCCTCTAATTCCTCCCTCTTCCCTCCCCCTCACCATTACAGCACTCTCTGGTCTTCTTTGAATTTCATTAGCATTTGTTGACATATAAAGCTAGTTAACTGTTTAGAGACCCAAGTTCAAATGTGACTTCAGGTGCTTACTTAGCTGTGTCACCCTGGGCAAGTCACTTAACCTCTGTTTGCCTCAGTTTCCTCAACTGTAAAGTAGCAATAATAACACTACCTACCTGTCAGGGTTGTTGTGAGAACAAATGATATAATACTTGTAAAGTGCTTATCACAGTGTCTGGCACTTTGTAGGCATTATATAAATGTTTATTCCCTTGCCCTTCCTCTTTTCTCCCCAATCACAATGTGATCTCCTTAAGGGCAAGAGCTCAGTCTTACATCTCTTTGAAGTCTCCATGGCACTGAGCACAGAGTGAGGTAAATAGTGGATATTCAGTAAATATACCTCCATTAGCCAGCTATGTGGGAATTTCACACATATACTACTTGCGAGAGAA
>CM053625.1:128980546-129000959 GCA_028646595.1 Phalanger gymnotis | reverse complement strand
CGGGGTATGACTGCTTGTAGACTAAAGAGTTCTATGTTCCATGCTTGGGGGGATGTGCCCGCTCTGCCTCACCAGCACTCCTCCTTCCCCAAGAACCCCCAACCTGGACTGGACTTAGGTCTTCAGCAGGCTCTTCATTCCTGTTCTGATCACCCACTTAATTCCTCCCACCAAGTGGGCCTGGGGCCAGAAGCAACTGCAGCTGTAGTTCTGTAGCTGCCCTACCTCCACTGCCCCTAGGGCAGTGGCTGAACCCAAAACTCTATCCTAGTCCCCAGCAGCTTTTCCCGCTAACCTACTCTGTTGTCTTTGGTGTTTGTGGGTTGAGAAGTCTGGTAACTGCTGCAGCTCACTGATTCAGGGTGCTAGGGCCTGTTCCTCCCAGCTCCTGGTCTCATTGGTCCATGCCGCCCATGCTGGGCTCTGCTCCCAGCTCCGTGCGGGATAGACCTTACCCAGAGACTATCCAGGCTGTCCTGGGCTAGCTCTCTGCTTCTCTCTGCTACCCTGTGGGTTGTGCAGTTCTAGAATTGGTTCAAAGCCATTTTTATAGGTTTTTGGAGGGACTTGGTGTGGAGCTCACGCTAGTCCCTGCTTTCCAGGCGCCATCTTGGCTCTGCCACCCCCCCCCCATTCACTTCTTAATCAACAAACATTTATTTAGAACCTACTAAGTTCTAGGCTATATTAGGTACTGGGGATACAAAGGTGAATATTAAATAGTCCCCATCTTCAAGGAGCCTACATGCTATCAGGAGAGACAACATGGATTCATATAAGTATGTACAGAAAAAAAAAGCAAAGTAACATATGGGTGGGGGGGGGAGGCGCTATCAGCAAAGAGGTTGAGGAAAGGTTTCATGTATGTGATAGTGCTTAAGCTAAGTGAGGAAGGAAACTAGGGGTTGTAAGAATTAAAGGGGAGGAAGGAATGGGGGACAGGCAGGCTGTCTAAATTCATGGAGAAAAGAGAGGGAGGGCTGTGTGCAAGAAATAGCAGGAAGCCCAGTTTGGCTAGAATATTATACTTATTGTCTAGATCCATCCATTGGGCCTTAGTGACTGTCTCCATCTGTGGGTCTGCAAAGGGGAAACTTATTTTGGTTTCTAGGAGTAACCCTGTTGACATTTATCCTCCTAAAACAGTATCTCACAGGCCCCAATTTGGGTACTTCTCCTTAATAGTCAATTAACTTTTAGAAAAGATATCATTTCTACCCATTGAGCATCATTTCAGGAGTCAGGGGACCTAGGTTCAAATCCCACTCATTTTACTCGCTGTGTGACCTTGGATAAGTGACTTGATCTCTCTAGATCTCAGCTTCCTTATCTGTAAAATCAATGGTTTGGCTCTGATAGCTGAGATCCGGGGTAGTATAGTGGTTGTGGCACTGGGCATAGAAAACTGAAGACTGGGGTTTAGATCTCACCTTAGGCAATCAGCTGTGTGACTCATGGCAAGTCACTTAACTTCTTCAGTCTTGGTTTCCTCATCCATAAAATGGGGGACTTAATGGTCCCTAAGATTCCTTCTAACTCTAAATCTATGATCCTATGAAACAATGATCCCATGTTTAGGTGGTCTCTGAGTTTCCTTTCAACTGTAGATCTATGATCCTAATCATTATTCAGTCATTTCTGACTCTTTGTGAGCCCATTTGGGGTTTTCTTGGCAAAGGTGCTGGAGTGATTTGCCATTTTCTCCTCCAGCTTATCTTACAAATGAGAATACTGAAGCATACATGGTTAAGTGATTTGCCCAGGGTCACACAGCTAGTAAGTGCCTGCGGCTGGATTTGAACCCAAGTCTTCCTGGCTCCAGACCTGGTACTCTATCCACCGCACCACCTAACTGCTCCATGATCCTAATACAAGGGGGTATTTAGTTGAGTGCCTGGATAAATGGAAGCTGAATAACTACTTCTTAAGGCTGCAGTGGAAGTGATTCCTGCTGAAGTATAGGTTGCTTTAGATCAGAAATGTCAAATACACAGTCTGTGGTGGAATTGTGGCCCACAACACTCTCATATGTGGTCAGAATCAGCTTAAAATATAATTGAGAAATACTTAACAAAATAAATAGAAATACAGCAGAACATAGATAATGTTACTATGTGGTTTCTAAGTCAAAATGCACTCCCAGGGATCCTTACCTATGGTTTAGTGGCTCCCCTTTCTAATGAATTTGACCTGACAATTCAAGATGTCCTCCGAGGTGCCCTTGTGATTCTATGACTTTCTCCTGTAGGTAATGAGAGACCATTGAAGGTTTCTGAATAAGAGATTTACATGAGCAAAAATATCCTTTAGAATAGTCTGACAGTATATGCAAGATGGATTGGAGGGATAGGGACCAGAGGCAGAGAGACCCATTGAGAGTTTATAATAATAGTCCAGGTGAGAGCTAAGGAGGGTATCTTCTACCAATCTAGACGGGCAGATTGCTCCCTCTTTTAGCTCACTTCATAGTGCTGTGAAGCCTGCAGCCTGATGGATTGCTTCACATTTTAATAAATACTCCAATTTGTGTGACTCATGCCAGCAATCTGCCCAGGCCAACCAATCCAAGTGGCAAAGTTGTGCATTTGAATCGATAACGGCTCTGGGAATAAATACGCTGCCAGGATTCTTGAGCTCAAGAAGGCATTTGAGATGCAGGAAATAGAGCAAAGAAAGACCAGCAGGCAATGGAGCAAATCCCTGTCTCGTGGGGAGGCCCTATGCTGCCCTGGAGGGGGAGTGGGGGTGACGAATGGCTTTGGGGTTTCAACAGCCTTTTCCAATGCCTATAGTGTTCCTCCCCTGGCTCTGTGGGATTCCCAACCCTGTCCTCCCGCCCCTAAGACAGCCTCTAATTGCTAGCCAGATTTGATTGAAGACTCCATTAGAATTCTTCCCAGGTCATTGGCATTTTGCATTGGCCATGAGGGAGGAGCCAGTACTCAAAGTATTCAGTGAGTGCTTCCTTAACTGAGTGGGAGACATGGTCCCTACCACCCAGGAGGCTCCAGGCTTAGATGACAGGATTTAAGAGATCATAGGAAATATCTTAGAGATCTATAGGAATCCTAAAGATAATTTAATCTAACCCCTTAGTTTCACAGAGGAAGAAACTGAGTACCTTTGTAATAGACTTAGCATTTGAACCTACATCCTTTGAACCCAAATCCAGAGCTCCCTTTTACAACATACTGGTTGGCCCCATCAGGTCCATCTGTTTCAGTCATAGAAAGTCAAACCTAGAAGAATTCTTAAAATTTTCTAGTCTAAGCCTTGATCTTATAGGTAGGGAAAATGAGCCAAAGATAGGAAATAGTCTGCTCAAGTTCAGACAGTGAACTAACTGATCACAGAACTCAAGCCAGTCCAGTGTCCTTTCCAGTATGCCACATTTCTTGCCTTTTCTCTTGCAATTATGAGATCAGTGTGAACTGGGCTGGTGAAAGAAGACTTCAGGTGAGACTTGATCAAGGCCTTGAAAGATGGGCAGAATTTAGACAAGCAGAGAGGAAAGCGAAGGGCACTCTGGGGGGTAGAACTGCCCAAACAAAATCTAGGGCTTGGAAAACAATTGGGACACATTTGGGGGGATTTGCTAGGTCTGGATGGTAAAGTGCCCTTTGGGAAGGAGTGAAAGCGAAGCTAGGCTGGGATCAAAGCCTTCGGCCTTGACAGGCAGAGGAGTTTGGTCTTTATCTACAGTAAGAGAGAGTAGTCATATTGTGATCTCGAGGAGAGGATGAGTAGTGGGTACTCTGTGGGACACAGGATCAAGAAAATGACTTAGCGCCCTGAGATGGGAGAATAACTCTTTTTTTTGGTTTGTTTTTAAGCAGTTCCCACTCACAGAGCTATTCCTGTGAGGACCCAGGACTTTTTCTTGGGGAGGGACCCATTGAGCACCAGACCCTCATGTGAAAGCTTCCGTGTGGCAGGATCTGAAAAAAGAGTCCAGTGGGGGTAGATATGGGGGCCCTGTCTCTATCATATCCAAAACCGCCAGCCAGCAGCATATGCTAATCGAAGCCATTGTCCCCTCTGCTGCCTCCCGCCACGACCCCCCTTCAGAAAAGGGAAAAAAAAATCTAAGCAGGCCGTTGGTATGTGGTGTGAAGAACAGCTCCAGTGAGTTTCATTCAGCTCTGCTAACCTTGGCAGGCAGACCCAGGCACAGACACAAAGAAGCCATTGTCCTGGACAATTTTGCCCTCAATTGGTCTCTCCATCAGCTTTCAGGGCCACGCAGTCCCTCTGTGATTCCTCCATGACTAACAGTGTTAAACCCAGCTCCAACCACCTCCCCCTACCAGCAGGCCCAGAAAGTCCCCAGCTTTTTGTTTTTTGTTTTGTTTTATTTTGTTTTTGGGGGGTGAGTGGGTGGGAGTGGTTTGAATAATAACAGCATGTCCATTTTGAAATTGGCCATAGTATCCTCCTGCCCTCATCCAAGGTGGGGGGGGGGGGTGGACCAAAGAGCCCAGCCTCCAGATTCAATGGAATGAATGCTCTCTTTTCCACACCCTATACCACTCTTCTGTCGATGGGGTGACTGGGTTTCTCAGGCTAGGAGGAGGGATGAGAGAGTAGGGCTGTGGAGGATTCTGAGGAAGGGGAGAGGGGCAGTAAGGATGAGAAGATGACTAAGATTAGTCTGGGGAGGGGGTGGCCATTGTGGTGAATGGCCTGCCCTCCATCTACTTGTCTCTCCCCTGCCCACTTCCTGGGGTGGCCCCATTGCCTTTCTTGTGGCTAAGGCCCAAGGTTGATCAGGTGGTCCTTGTTCCCATCATCCCTACTACATATACACTGGGTAGAACCTGAGTGGGGCCCAGCCTTCTCCCTGAGAGCATTGATGATATACATTTATTAAATACCTATTGTATTCAAGGGCCCACAGTTGGTGTAAGGGATATAAAGATTAAATATAAAAATGGTCTGCTCTCAAGAAGCCTTTCCACAAGGATAGAGCCAGGAGGCTGCTAGACTTGATCCAAGGACTAGAATTAAAAGGAGATACTGAATAGAACGAGGAAGCCGTGGCTTGGGGTTGGGAGCAAATGATGTAGGGGACCCAGCCTACTTGGGGGGGGGTTCCTTCATCCATTTTCATTTTTATTTTGAGACTGGACCTGATGCCCTTGAGCAGAATGGCACCATTCCTTCTTCTCTTTCTGGTTTGGCTTGGGGAAAATATGCTGGAGGGAGGGCTGAAGGGAGTGGGGAGGAAAGGTGGGATAGAGGAGAAAGAAGGAATAAAGTATGTAAGGGCTGCCAGGGAGATAGGAGAAATTTCCATAAGCTACAAAGACTGGCCAATGATAGGTAAGGACACCCACGACCACTTATACAGACAGCCTTAGGATACAAGGGGAGGGAGAAAGGGGTATATGGAAAGGGTGGAGGTCTTGAGTTGCAAGATGTGGGGAAAAGTACAGAGGTCAAAGAGACCAGAACTACAGAAGTCTGAACAGCTGTTTAGTGGTGGCATCAAATTGTGGTTTGCATGAATAAAGTAAGTCTCCCCTTTCTCAAATCCCTTTTAGATTTACTGCCAAGAGGGAAAAAACAACGGTAGGGCGTGTGTGTGTGTGTGTGTGTGTGTGTGTGTGTGTGTGTATGTGTGTGTGTGTGTGTGTGTGTGTATGTGTATGAAAGAGAGAGCGCGCAAGAGACAGACACAGAAACTCAGAGACAGACAAGCAGACAGACAGACACCAGGGAGAGGGGATGGGTAGAAAGAGCTCTAGCTCTGCTGTTAGAGGACCTAGGTTCAAATCCTAGTCTGATGCTTTTTGCTTGTGTGATCTTGGGCGAGTCATTTACCTTCTTAGGGCTTCTATTTCCTTGTCTATAAAAGGAAGGCATTGAACAAGATAAAGTTTCTTTGAGCTCTAGATCTATAATTTTATGATCCCAAGAAGAAGGAAATCAAGCAAACAAGCATTTTTAAAATGCCTACTATGTGCCAGGCACTATGCTAAATGCTACAGATAATATAAAAATCAAGATAGTTCCCGATCTCAATTAATTCACACAATACATAAAAGTAGGTTCAGCTTGAGAGTGAGTGGAAAGGACCAGAAATCCCAAGGATGCAGTGACAGGGACAGGTGACAAGGTCTTGGGATCTTTAAAAGCTACATCAGCAGCTTTAGATGACAGTGCTAGAGGTCAACAGAGCATAGAAGTAGGGCAAATGGGAAGACTCAGTGGCCATCCATTTCACTGGAAGAAGAGAACAGGTGCCTCCCATCTCTAGACAGGAGAGAGGGTAAGGGAGGGGGAAGACAAAGGGGAAAGGGTGCTTCCCATGGTAGAGCCACATATGTTAATGTATGTATACACACACACACACACACACACACAAATTGTTGTTGTTCAGTCATTTCAGTCATGTCTGACTCTTTGTGACCTGAGTTGGGTTTTTCTTGGCAAAGATACTGGAGTGGTTTGCCATTTCTTTCTCCAGCTCATTTTACAGATGAGGAAACTGAGGCAAACTGGATTAAGTGACTTGCCCAGGGTCACACAGTGTCTGAGGCTAGATTCGAACTACATCTTCCTGATTTCAGGGCCAGTGCTCTATCCACTGCACCATCTAGCTGCCCCATCTGCAAAATAAATATAGGCAATTTTTTTGGAGGAGAGGCACTAGAGGAGAGCAGTCATGGGTAGGGGGCAGGGATGAGAGAAGGACTCATATTTTTTGTATTTATATTCCTAGAGCCCAGTACAATGCCTGGAACACAGGAGGCACTTTATGAATGATTGTTGAATGAATTGAGTTATGGTAGGAGCCGGTGTAAGGCTGAGCTTTGAAGGAAGCCAGGTGGATGTGAGGAGGGAGTATGGCTTTGCTGATACCAAAGTAATAGCAGCTAATATCTATATGTCAATTAAATACTGATAAGGTATTTTATAATATATTATCTCATTTAAGGCTCACAACAACTCCTGTGAATTAGGTGCAGGGTCACATAGCTATGAAGTGTCTGGGGCAGGATCTGAACTCGCTCTTCCTCATTCTGGGTCCATCTGGTACACCTCTCCCCACGCCCATGCCTGCCCTCCATTAGTGTCTCCCCAACAAAAAAGAAACCTGTATTTATTTTGTATACATTAATATATGTGCCTACCATGAGAATCACCCTTCTCCCTATCCACTACACCCTTGACTGCCCTCCAAAGTTGCTAAAAGGCCCAGGGCCCAGGGTCTAGGCTTCTGGTCATAGCTGTGGCAACTTCTTCCTCTGGAGAAAAACGCCACAGTTGTCTTTCTGTTTGGGAATCTAAGTTAGAGAGCACATCATCCTTCTCTTACTCTCTTGGTAATACCTCTGAAGGTATTCAATGTACTTTGATCATGAAAAGAGATTGTGGCAATACCTTCCCTCTGCCAGGGATAGGTCAGGTCTGAGGCCTTAACCCTCCCTTGTTGCGCACAATTCACTGTAACCCAGTCAACGATATCACCCTGATATTCTGTGTCTTTCTCTAGACCAAACCTTCCTCAGAATGGGAGTTTTCTGTATTCCACAGAATGACACGGAGTAGTAGGGCATTGTTGATTTGGCTACAGTAAATTCTGAGCAACAAAAGACTAGAAACAAGGGCTTTCTCAGCTTTCCAAGTACAAAACACTCTTCGTACCTAGTTGTAGGAGGGAAGAAGTTAGTCTGACTCTTACTCCTTCTAGTCTTAGCCCTAAGCCTACTCTTAGAGGAGCCTGGTGGGGAGTGGAGAGTATTTTGTGATTCCCTAGTCTGCCAAGCTCAGAACTTGGCACTGGAGGGCAACAGAAAAGATGGTACCCTGTTATTAAAGGGTTAGTCAAATCTAGTGGGGAAAGAAAACTTAAAATACATGAAAAAACATGTAAGAATGCAGTGGGAAAATGATGCAATGGTAACATTACAGAGAAAAAACATCTTAGAAAAACTCTAGAATGTTGATCAATGTAATAATAAGCTGTAAGTTGAAGCAGAAGCAGAAGCAGAAGGAGGAGGAGGAGGAGGAGGAGGAGGAGGAGGAGGAGGAGGAGGAGGAGAAGAGACACACCACTCATCTCCCGATAGAGAGAGAGGTGATGAACTGAACTTAGGATGCAGAGAGATGACATTTTCTGACATGGCTAATGCGAGAATTTTTTTTTTTTGCCAAACTAGGTAGATATGGATTAGGAGATGTGGGGTTTTTTGTTTTTAAATTTTTAATTTGTTCATTGACAGAGGGGTAGAGGTAGTAGGACAGATCAATTTTTTAAAAATTACTTACTACTTGAGAAATTAAAAATACAATACGACCTGTAGGTAAAGAAGGAAGGGAAGAAATGAAAGAGGGAGGGAGTGTTGTACCAGTAATAAATGCCAGCTACAGGAATCCAAGAGGAAACTAGATAGGTCAGTGGATAGAGTGCTGGGCCTGGAGTTAGGAAGATCTTTCAAATATGCCCTCAGACACTTACTGGCTGTGTGATCCGGGGCAAGTCATTTAACCCCTGTTTGCCTTAATCCATTGGAGAAGGAAGTGGCAAACCTCTCCAGCCAGCATCTTTGCCAAGAAAACTCCATGGACAGTATGGTTCATGGGGTCATGAAAACTGAATGACTGAACAACAATGACAGTAGGAATCCAAAGGAAGGAGGGACTCATGAGACCAGGACTAATCAGAGAAGCCTTCCAGAAGGAGGTGGAGCTTAAGCTGGGCCTTGAATGACGAGTAGAACTTGAAAAGGTAGAGAGGAAGGGGAAGGATATTCTAGGTAGAGAAAGAGCAGAAACAAGGTGCAGAAGCCAGAATGAACCATTGCAAAGCCAGTCTGGCTGTAGGGAAGGATTTCTGGAGGAAAACAAAAGAAGATGAATTTGAATGGATGTGTAAGACTAGCTTGGGTGAAGATGGAGATAGAAGAAGGCTTTTTTTTTTTTAGGCTAAGATGTCTGGGTTTTGTCCTGTGGCTAACAGGGAGCCATTGCATACTTCTGACCAGGAAAATTATATGCTTCAAGTCAAGTTTGGGAAAGATGAGTCTGGGCAAAATGCATAAGATGGACCATGAAGAAAGCCCAGAGATAGGGAGACCATTTAGACCACTCGTTAATTCAGCTGTTCGCTGATGGGACCTGACTAGGGTGGTTTGAAAGTGACCCTAAGCTGCAGTATCTCTGGCAGGGGGATTTGTGTAAGACTGCGCGCCTAATTAATTCAGGAAACATTTATTAAGTATCTTCTATGTGTAAGATGCTGGGTCAAATTCATCCAGGCAGGAGCCGTGTGTCGCTGTTTCAGGGTCCCAGCACCCCAAACCTCAACACCATGCCTGATGGGACAGACTAATTCTTGAGGGAGAATGTCTTTCCCTTGCACCCCAGTATCCAGCCTTCTCTTTGTGGTCCTCTCCCTGTCAGCCAAGGATCCCGGCCAGGGAGCTCTGGGTGTGTTGCCCGGGCATATGCCTGCCTCCCCTAAGCTCAGAGATCCCTGCCAGGAGGAAGTTCAGCCCAGCCAGCTGCACCTGGTTGCAATTGGATTTCTACCATGGCCCTCTTAGTGTGTCCTCCCGTCCCCCCCCTTCGCCCCCACCCTTACCCCAGCCAGGACTCTGAACACAAAAAGTCAGCAATAGCTTGCTCTGGAGACAACCTGGATATCATCGTTTCTGGCTGCTTATAGACACCCTCCAGTAAAAATTATACAGTTACCTCCTAGGATCCTAGGGCTGCAAGTGGCCTTAGAATGTTGAATGCTCTAAACACAGAACATAGAACATCACAACTGGGAGAAATCAGAGAGACCATCTAGGTCGACCTCATCATTTTCTACACGAGGAGACTGAGGTTTAGAGGAGGAAAATGACTTGTAGGAGGTCACACAGTGAACTGCTAGCAGAGCTGGACCTAGAGCCCAGGTTTCCTAGCTCTAGGGATGTTTTAAGCCCGGAAGGAAACCTATAGTATGACAAATCAGTTGGTTTACGCTGGTGCCCAGGTGGAAGGAGGTCTGGCCCATAAACCCATCCATCTGATACCCTGGCTGGCCTCTTTCAGTGTTTGAGAGATAGTGAGGGGCAGGGGGAGCTACAGGAGAGAGAGGATGAGGCAGGATAAAATGGATTCCTCAGTCTGCCATGATTTGCTGTTCGATCTTGAACAAGTGACTTCACCTCTCTGGGCCTCAGTTTACTTGCCTATAAAATTCAAATATTGATCAGGGGAAATTTGAATCTCCTTTTTTTGGGAGTATCTGACTACAGGGAGAATGCTAGGTACGCCTCCCCTAATGGGTAAAGGTGGAGGATAATCTAGAGGTTGCCTACCCTTTTGATCCTTTGCCAAGTAGTTTTGGGGCAACAGTGGTCTGAGTCTCACAGTCTAGCCTAGTCTAATAATAACAATTATTAATTACCATTATAATATTAATATGATAATTACCAATAATTAGTTATTAAATCAAATCCCCTTGCCAGAGACTACATTAGGATCTATATTAGGGTTATTCTCAAAGCACCCTAGTCAGGGCCCAATCAACTCATACCTGGATAATTACTAAAACTAATTACCATTGTTGTTAATAATATAATAATAACAACACATTAATCTAATGCCTTGAGATTTATAAATATGCTTGTTCTTCGCAACCATGGGAGGTAGGTAATGCCCAGGTTATCATTTTCATTTTATAGATGAAGAAATAGCAATTCAGACACTTTAAGAAACTGGCCTGAAGTCGCTCAGCCAATTAGGGTTGCAGCTGGAGCTTTTTCTAACCAGTGTGAACCTTACATTTTTACTCTCCATTCCCACCCTCATCTTCCCAGAGCTGATAGGGTTGTCCATCCATCTGTGCCTGCCTTCCTTCCTTCCTTCCTTCCTTCCTTCCTTCCTTCCTTCCTTCCTTCCTTCCTTCCTTCCTTCCTTCCTTCCTTCCTTCCTTCTTCTAGAGTCTAGTCCTTATAATTAACTTTAGATTAATCTCTGGGAAACTGCCTTACCTGGGGTCGAGGGTAGGGGGTCTTCCCTATTCACAGTCCTGAAATCACCTTCTCTACATTCACTGGCGGGGCAGTAGAAAAGATATTTCCTTTCTTTTTAAAATTCATTTTTTCAATGAAATCTTTTTTCTCTTCCTCCCATCTTTACCCAACACAACTGAAAAAAAGAAAAAGAAAATTCTTGTAACAAATAAGTCAAACAAAATAAATTTCCCCATTAGTGGTGTTAAAAAAATGCCTCCTATACCTCTCAGTCAGGAGGTGGACAGCATGCTTCATCATGAGTCTTGTGGAATTGTGGTTGGTCACTATGCTAATCAGAGTTCCTAAATCTTTCACAGCTGTTGGTCTTTATAGCATCTTTGTCATTATATAAATTGTTCTCCTGTTTCTTCTCACCTCACTCTGCATCAGGTTGTAAAGACTTCCAAAGTTTCTCTAAAACTACCCCTTTCATAATTCCTTACAGCACAATGGCATTCCATTAAATTCATATACCATAATTTGTACAACCATTTCTCAATTGATGAATGCTCCTTTAATTGCCGGTTCTTTGCCGCTACAAAAGAGATAATGTGTATATTTTTGTACATGACGTATTTCTTTTCACAAGCACTCAATAAGCACCTATTATCTGCCTAGCCCAATGGATGTACTGAAAGACATGATGAGGTCCCTACAATTCCATGTGGCCTCGATCCCTTCTGCTTCTCTAGCCAAACAGGCTGACGTTATCAAGTCTTGGGCTGAATCTTTTCCCCAAGGCAGTTAATTTTGGATATTAGCTAAGGAATGGGGAGCCTCAGCCAATCCAGGAGCCCAAAGAGAAAGTATCTCGCTCTTGCTGCTCTGTTAAGCATTTTATTTCCTGTCAGAGTTGTGTTTACACTGATGAGAAAGGTGGAAGTGAGAGAAGTGGGAACATGGGGTGGGGAATAAGAGCATAGCTTTATAGAGGACTTGGAAAACTGAAAATCTCAGGGTTGTGGGTAATTCCCAAGTTGGTTCTGCATTTGAGAGGTTCCAAATAGCACCATAGGGAAAAGAGTCATAAGGTCATAGAAGTTAGAGCTGAAAGAGATCTTGGGGGGATCCATCTTGTCCTACCTCCCTCTACTGTAGAAATCTCCTCTCCAGTCCCTGAAGGGGCATAGTAGAGTAGAAAGGACCCTGGATTTGAAGTCAGAAGACATGGATTCACATTCGGACTTTCCTTTACTACCTATGTGACAAGGGACAAAATTGCTTCTCCTTTCTGACCCCCAGTTCTCTCATCTATAAACTAGAGTGAGGGTTCTTTTATTCTTCTCTGTATTCAAACAATTATAGCCTCATTTTATTTCAGAATAGTCTTGAAAAATGATCTCTACTATAAAGCCACAACATTATACATAGAGACAAAACCTGGTTAGCAAAACCTTGTTACAAGAGCAGTGGTAGTTAGAGTACTGTATGGATATCTAAGATATTTTAAAGATGGAGGGGCAGCTACGTGGCACAGTGAGTAGAGCACTGGCCCTGGAGTCAGGAGGATCCAAGTTTAAATCTGTCCTCAGACACTTGACACACTTACTAGCTGTGTGACCTTGGGCAAGTCACTTAACCCCAAATGCCCTGCCCTTCCCCCTCCAAAAAAAAGATGGAAAACAATGTACCCTGATATGTGTGTGTGTGTATATATATATATGTATACATACACATGCATGTATATGTGTGTGTATATGCACACATTCTCATTACTAGCATTCTCATTACTATAAGCATGTCACTGAGATTTCATCATTGCAAAGTATTATGATATGTGTAGGTTGGAGTTCTTAATCTGGGGTCCATGGCTTATTGTAGCAATAGATTTTAAGGAGCTTATGAACTTGGATGGAAAAAAAATTTACATCTTCATTTTCACTAACCTCTAACTGAATTTTAACATTTTCTTCAATTATTTAAAAACTTTATTTGCAAAGGAGGTTTCACCAGACTGCTGGAGGGGTCCATGACACAAAAGAGATTAAGAAGCCCTGGTCCTGATGATATCTGAGGTCCCTTCCAACTCTCAATCCTATGATACTCTGACATGGCCTCAAATGGAGCAATGTACTGGCAGTGTTACTCCTCTCCCTCCCAATGCAGCCTGTTCCGTTGGTGGACAGCTCTAGTGGTAAGAAATTCTTTTTTTATTAGGTTGGGCTTTCCTGGGCCTCCCAGGAAGGAGGTTGCTGGGGTGCTTGTGTTGGCTGTGCTGGTGTCCCTTCTCCTGGGACCAATGGAGGCCCAGCATAGATCCTGCAGCTTAGCATATGGAGGCCAGAGAGACTAAACCCCAAACAAAATGCACTGCCAGGCCCAGTACAAAGGATACATGGCAGAGGGGAGGGGGAAGGCAAGGAACTCCTGGGGGCTGGGGGAAGGGGATAGGGGGTGGGCCATGATGTAATGTGTACCCAGTTCCCATGGTAACACAGGCTTAAGGGATTTTTGACTGAAAGCAGTGGAACTTTCCAGTATAAGACCTCTTGGAGGATCTGGTGTGATGCAGTGGAAAGTATATTGGCTCTGGGTTCAGAAGCACAGAAGTACAGAAGACCTGGTGCATCCCACTTGTATGTCTTTTAGTGAGCCACTTGACCCCTTTGGGCCTTAGTTCCTCATTTGTAAAATGAAGAAATCAGACAAAGCGGCCTCTGAAGTCCATTCCAGCTGTGCATCTATAACCCAATAATCACAACCTGTTTATGAATCCAGGAGACAAGGATGAAATCAGGATATATGGAAGAGGCAGAAGATTAGAGAGGGAGATCACATATTCAGATTAGAGTTGGAATGTAGAGAGGCTATTGAGACCAACACTCCTATTTTATAGAGAAGGGAAACTGAGGCACAGATTAAGTGACTTGCCCAGAGTGACACAATTGTTTAGTGTCTGAGGCAGGGTTAGAATCCAGATCCTCCAGACTGTAAGTCTAGTGAGATGGAACATTGATATGGAAAGTTTAACCTGGAGGGAGCCAGTGATGTGGAACTTCAGTTCAAGCAGGTAATTAGAGCTAGATGCATAGATTTGGGAGTCATCTGCTTCAAGATGATCATTGAATCCATGGTCACAGTTGAAATTTTCCAAAGAGAGTAAGAGGGCCCAAAGCAGAGCTTAGGAGGGACCCCTACACTTAGGAGATGGGAGATGGATAATGGAGAATAGAAGATGAATGGAAAAGGAGGATAAGGAATGGTCAGACAGGAGGAAAGCCAGTAGAGAGCCGCAGCTTGGAAGTCCAAGAATTAGAGTGTATACAGGGAGAAGGGGAAGAAAGCTGTCACAGATCCCTGGCTGGACACATCAACACGTTACGATTGCTCCACTTTACCCAATTTGTGTAGGAGGTACCTAGGAAGAGGGGTAGTTAACGGTGTGAAGAACTGCAAAGATGGCAATGATTCAGAGGAATGAGGAAAGTCCATTAAAAAAAAAGAAACACTTGTTAGGCTACTGCTATGCCTAATGCCCTGGTATCTATGTTGGAGATATAAACAGGGAAAAAGAGTCCCTACCCTCAAGAAGCTTCCAGTTTACTAGAGGTGGTTACCCAAATAAATGTGATACCAGGTAGAATGTGATGGGGGAAAAGGAGGGATCCATGGGGCAATCTTTCTCTGATAAACAAATATATACCCTTTGAGCATTAGGCCTAGGGAAAGAACAGATTGGTTCTCTCTCCTTCCCTGCCCCCACACCCATAATCAGGACCAGGTCCCTGGAATGAACGCTGGCCTAGCGCTAAGGAAATTTGGTTTCTAGTCCTCATTCTTTCACAATGTGATCCTAGACAAGTTACTTCCCTTCGACAGGTCTCAGTTTCCCCCACTGGAGAAGTGGCTTAATACAATAGAAAGAGCCCTAGATTTGCAGTCTGATCCTGTTTCTAGCACTTTCTGTGTGACTTTGATCAAGGTACCTTACTTCTCTAATTTCCTCATTTGTTAAATTAGGGGGTTGAGTCAGATAAATCCAGAGTTTCGGTTCTAGCTTCATCATTCAATATCTTTGGGTAAATCTCTTATTTCTTTTCTCTAGGTCTCAGTTTCCTCATTTGCAAAATGAAAATAGTAATTCCATGAGTAATAGGTTTGACAGATATCAAGCATAATGTCACTATTGCTGCCATTTGAGGATAACCATTTTGGAAAATCCTTTCCTCGGTCCAGTTGGTAGATAGCACTGGGACTCGACCACCATTCCAGGGCATTTATCTTCGCTGCCTCTGTGGACACTGATCTCGGCAGTCTAGCTTGGGGTTTCCCTGAGGGATCTGGCTATCCCATAGCAGCATCAGTGACCAAGGAGCAGATTGGGGTTGAGAGTTCCCTGAGCAGGAAATCTGTTTCACAGCTGGGGCAGATAGCCACAGAGAAGGGCCTGGTCTCTATCACCAGCCCTGCTGGAGACTCCCCAAATGGCCTCTGGGGAATGGAAAGGGCATAATTTCCAAGGAAGGGGAGTCTGGGAGGAGCAGGAAAGTCTGATAGTCTGTGACACCACAGGGACTCTAAGAAAGGAGATAAATCTTCTTGAGTAGTCTTCCATCATACTGCCTTCCTCAACAAAGTTCAATGGCTCCTCTTGATTTGCAGGAAAAAACCCCAAATCCTCAGTTTGGCATTCACAGCTCTCCACAATTTGACCCTCACCTAAAGATCATACTATCCTAGCATCATAGATTTAGAGCTGGAAATAATCTTGAAGGCCATCTTCTCTACTTTCTCCTCCCACCTTATTTTGCATATAAAAGAAACCGAGGGCCAAAGGTTAGCTAACTTGCCCTAAATCACAGGAAGCAAGTGGTAGAGTCAGGATTTGAACCTGGGTCCTCTGACTCTAAATCCAGCATTTTCCCCATTTCACCACATGACTTCCCAACACGTCTTCCAGTTCTAAAATTCTTTGATGCTGTAACTCTACATTTCCAACCGCATATCCCACAGTTCTCTTCACTCGCCCCTTCCAACTGATCTCATTTCCCTCTCCCTTTCCAAACATGCTTTGCACTGTTCCCACTATCTTCCCTCCCTGAATGCCCTCCTCTCACTGCCCACCTAGTATATCCATCCATTCTTTAAGACTATATTGAGATTCCACTTTCAAGAACCCTTCTCTGACCACTCCAACCAACAGAAATCTTCTTCCTTCTGAAGATTTCTGTAACATTTACTTTCTGTAACACTGATTTTACAAATTATTAAGCTAGGCATTATTTCTCTCATTTAATAAATGAAGAAACGGAGGCCCAAAGAGGAGGAAATGCCTTGCTCAGAGTCACATATTTAGTCAGTGGCAAAATGAGGGATTCTCCTTCAAGATCTCTTTCCACTGGATCAGGCTCTCTTACTTCTAGAACAGCAGTCAATCCCACCCTTTCTTGCTATATAAGTATATTCCAGCTGTCCTGGCCCTGCCTTGGGCTGCCCGGAGCCTGGGTCTCCTATCTCAATTCCTGGGATACCTGGCATGCCACATGGCTCACCATCCTGCCAGAGAGTAAGAAGAGCTGTCCCCTCCTGATCCCCAACGTGACTTTTCCTAGGCTGGCCTGAGGGCTGTGGCCGCAAGATGCCTCTGATCTCTGTTGCCCCACAGCTTTGTCCTTACTCCCTGTGGTTCAGAACCCTAGGCACCGCATTCTTGCCACAGCTGATGGGCCTATCACTTTCTTCCTAGATCTCCCAGCTGGAGCAGGCCATGTTTTTAGGAATAGCAAGGCTATCACTATAGAAGCAGCTGCTGCAGGAAAGGAGTCCCTGCCCTGAAAAGTCACTGACTTTTCCCTCCAATTTAGAGGAGACAAGACCCTCCCCTCCCTCGACCCCAAGTAGAACTCAGGGGTCTGGAAATATAAGGGGGCCCCAGGACTTTGCCAAACCTCCCATGACCATTGATGGAAAAGAATTCTCTGAGGTTACAGGAAATAGTGTATTTATATCCAGTCTCCACTGCAAGGAAGTCCTCTAAAAACCTGGGAGGAGGAAACATGCTGGGTTATGATCTGTTCCTTAATCTGTTGGAGGTCCGTTTTCTGAAAGCACTAATCTTATTGGTGAAAAAAAGCCAATGGCAGTGCAGAATGGATGCAAGTCTGAGCATAGGAGAAACCTTTTGCTTATCAGCTCTCTGTCCTTTGTCCAAGGGAGCAGCTACTGGGGGAATGGGAAACAGGATATGGAGTCACTTGGCTTGAGAAATAGAAAGTTTATGTGTGTTGTGGGTAGCTATACAGTGATGAGGAGAGCTCTTTCCCCTCCAGCCCCACCTACCCTGCCTGGCTGGTTCCCTTTGCATAATTGGTGCATTACCTACTATGATTTAGCATCCCCAGTGAGCTCATGCTATGTTCTGGGGTGGAGAGCACCCCTGGAATGCCATTGTCACTGTGAGATTGGTGGACCTGGACAGAGTGGACCATTCTCAGAAGGTGTAGGGGCTGGAACAGGCTGCAAGTTACTAATGGCTGTGGAATCTGGCCCATCATCTGGAATTCAGGAGACTAAAGACGAGATTACTGGGCCTTTTCGTGGAAGGGGCCTTGACTGACAGATTTCCATTCTCCCACTTTAGGAAGGGTATGGAGTCAATCCTGATAATGGGTGTGGTTGGAAGGATGGTATGATTGTGGGCTTTAGAAGTGGAAAGTAGCAACCTTAGAGACCATTGAGTCCAGTTGCTTCATTTGACCATTGAAGTAATAGGCCCAAAGAGTCTGTGACTTCCCCAAGGGGATAAGTAGCAGAAGTAGGATTTTAAACCGAGTCCCCTCACTCCAAATGAATCTTGGTACAATAGAGATAATCCTGGAGCCTGATTCTAGTCCAAGCCACTTGACTTTGAGCAAGTAATTTAATTTCTATCAGCCTCAGTTTCCTCATCTGTCAAAGGAACACTATAATCCTTATTGGTTCCCTGTTGGGAGAGTGAAATGGAAAGGAAAGATGGAAGAGTAAGAAGGTCTTATATAAATGCAAGATGTTTTCAGTATTCAACTCTGCTGACAGCAAATTGTTCTAATTAACATATAAGACACAGCTTGATTATTTCTCACACTCCATTTAAAGTCAATTAAGCCATCTTGCTGCCTGGCACAAGAAGTTGCTTCGTACATGGGTACTGAGTGAAAGAATGAAAGTTGTCATCTCAGAGAAATTCGGTAACAACGTAGATGAAGGACATTTCGATTGGCACACTGACACCCACAGCTCGGAAGGCCGCAGCTTACACATCCTTCCCAGAAGCCAGGCTAAAAGCAGAGCTTCGGGAAGTGAGCTTTGGCTGACCTAGATGTTGCAGCCTTTTCGGAAGTGCTCTGTCTCCAGGCAGGGAGGCAGGGGACTGGTGGAGATGGGGAGGTTCCCACTCAGGCAGAGAGGAGGGAGGAGGACACGGAGAAGCTCAGGGGTGGCTCCTTACCGGACACCTGCTGAGCGAGGAAGGGTGTCTCCAGGGTCCTTAAACTGAGGAGGCTGGGTGGACTTGCATCTCATAAAGGGCAAGAGACTCCAGTAATCTAAACGAATAGTTTGCAAAGATATCCCCTAGGGACACACTGGGTGGACATGGAGGACATGCAAAGCCAAGTCTTTGCAACCAGAAGCAAAGCTTTGTGGGAACAAGTCAGCTGTTTGAAAAGAACTCTCTGTCCTGACTCTCCAATGATTCTTTTAACTCAGTGACAGATTGACATGAGCCCTGAACTGTGTCTCCAGCAGCAAGGAAAGAATGCATTGACCCAACAGTGCTTTCTTCTCTGGCCCAATTGGGATCAGTGACACATGTCTATGAGAAGGCAAGATGGGGCAGAGGGCAGGCTGTGGTTGGATAAAGAGGCTGTGGCCAGGGGTTTGGAGGCAGCATACAACTGGACTAGGAGCCAGGGAACCTGGGTTCCGGTCACTGACTCATTGTGAGCTTTTGGATGAGCAACCTTATATCCAGACTCTCACACTCACTAGCAGTGTGACCTTGGCTAATTTACTTCTTCTATCTGAGCTGCAGTATCCTCACCTGTTAAATGGGCATTGCTATATATGCCCCATCTCCCTCACAGTGTTTTTGTGACATTTATATGAGATAATTTCAGGAAGGCATTTTGCAAATAGTAAATGCTATACAGGTGTAATGTATTATGAAACCTATTATGAAAATCTTCTCTTACCTCCCCCACAGCATCTAGCCTAGAAATGGGTATGTAGTAAATTATCAGTACTCTTGGAATTGATTTTTATGGGTCATCATGAATTGTGAGGGCTGCTTTGATGAAAGTTACACCTAGAAATGTGAGCCAGGGCCCTTGGCCCTGTTCCTTCATGTCCTTGCTCAGGGCATTAGTTTTGAGTAGGACAGATGAAGAGCTCTGATCAGCTTAGGGGATGAGGACTGGCTGACTGAGCCCACTGTGTTCCTTCCTCCTCCCCTTCCTCCCTCAGCTCCACTCTTTAGACTATTATTCGTTTCCTGATTTTGGGGGGGAGTGAAGGGGGAAATGATATCATTGCATTATACATCACACTTCCTCTCTTAATGCCAAATCTCTCTACTCCCTGGTTGGGCATTCAAGAATCCAGAGCCTTCCTTTGTCTCATAAGCAGTAGCTGAATTGAAGGAAAGCCAGAGGAAAATTAGTAAGAAGTTAGTTTAGAAACTGAAGGAGTAAGTCGGGAGTTGAGGAATGAATCGATGACCCACCCTCACCTCAGAGAGGACTCTGAGTTGTGTCACCAGCAGTGAGCGTACGCTGCATGAGGTAGCTACGTTCTTTCTTTCACGTAGATCTCCCTGCAATAAAGGGCATGCATTTATGAAATCCTCATCTCCACACAGATGATTCCCAGATCTGTATATCCCACCAACCCTCTTCTTTCCCTGAGCTCCAGTCTCACATCACTGACTGCCTTTTGGACTTCTCAAACTGGATGTCTCACAGGCATTGCATGCTCAACATATCTAAAACACAACTCATTATCTTCTTTCTCTAAACTCTTCCCTCTTCAGAGTTTACCTGTTACCGTTTAGGGTTTCGCCATTTTTCCAGTCTCCTAGGCTCACAACTTCAGCATCACTCTCAACTCCTCACTCTCACTTGCCCTATATATACAATCCATTGAAAAATCTTGCTCTTTTCTCTCCTATATGCCCCTTCCTCTCTACTCATATAGCTACCACCTTGATATAGACTCTTAGCATCTGGATATAAGCCCTTTCATGTGGATTCACCAGTCTTCAACAGATTCTTCTCCTCCTCTTCCTCTTCCTCCTCCTCCTCTTTCTCCTCCTCCTCCTCCTCTTCCTCCTCCTCCTCCTCTTCCTCCTCCTCCTCCTCTTCTTCCTCCTCCTCCTCTTCTTCCTCCTCCTCCTCTTCCTCCTCCTCCTCCTTCTCCTCTTC
>CM053625.1:128944395-128980046 GCA_028646595.1 Phalanger gymnotis | reverse complement strand
TCTCTTCCTTCTATAAACTCAACAATCCAGCAACACTGGTTTACATGAGGCTCCTGGGTCATGAAACACTAATCTCCAATCTCTAAGCTTTTGCACTAGCTATTCATCGTGCCCTCCTCACCTCCTTCCTAGTTTCCTTTAAGACAGCTCAAATCCTTCAGCAAGAGTCCTTTCCTGGTCCTGCCCACCCTCCCATCACCCCTCCCTACTAGCTGCCACTGCCTTCCCTGAGATGACCTTCCATCTATTTTATGTATACTTACATGTACCTAATTTTTTGTGTGGTTCTTCCTTTTTTAAAAAACAGTATTTTATTTTTTCCAGTTACATGTAAAGACAATTTTAAAAGTTCATTTTAAAAAATTTTAGAGTTCTAAAATTTTCTCTCTCCCTCCCTCCTCCCCTGCTTAAAACAGAAGCAATTTGATATAGATTAGGTATGTGCAATCATGTAAAACATATTTCCATATTAGTCATGCTGTGAAAGAAACAGATCAAAAGGGGGAAAACATGAAAAAAATAAAGAGAAAATAGCATGCTTTGATCCGCATTCAGACTCCATAGTTCTTTCTCTGGATGTGGATAGCATTTTCCGTCATGAGTCCTTTGGAATCATCTTGGATCATTGTATTGCTGAGAAGAGCTAAGTCATTCATAGATGATCATCAAACAATATTGCTATTACTGTTGTGTGTAGTTATCTTCATGTTGCCTCTCCTGTTAGAATATGGGCTCCCTGAAGGCAGGGATAATGCCCTTCTTTGTATTCTAGTACTTAGCACAGTGCCTAGCCCTTAGTAAGTGTTTAATACGTTTGTTGACTAACTGAAGTGACAGGAGAGGATCAGTGCTTAGTCTGCAGTTGAGGTTAGGGCTCAGGCTATGGTCTAGGATGTGGGTCAGATTATGGCCAGGGTTATAGGTCAATCTATAAACTAGGTGAAGGGGTTAATTCATTTATTCACTCAATGAATAGTGCCTACTATGTGCAAAGCCCTGTGTACCATGAGGAGAGTGAGACAAGTCTAGTAGAAAAGATAAGATGGGAAAAGGTATGTATCACTATGCGTAGCAGAGAGTACTGAGGGCCATTCATCAGAAAGGTGCTGCCAGAATACAGTGGGAGCACAGATGAGGGAGCCATCACTTCCTTTGGGATGGTAGGAGAGACACCAGGCAAGATTTGGTGGAAGAGAAGGTGGAACTTGAACTAGACCCTGAAGAATGAGTAGAATTGGATAGGTAGAGGGGACACCTTGAAAAAGGAATATGGAGCTGGGAAAGTTCAGAGTAAGTCTAGAACCCACAAATAGTCAAACGCGGTAGAATGTGAAGTAGATGAAAAGTATTCTGCCCACCTTCTGTCAGAGATGTCATAAGATCCTAGCTCTAGAGCTGCGAGGGGCCTCAGAGACCACTCAATCTAACCCCCTCCTTTTACAACTGAGTACACTGGGGCCTAAAGAGACTAAGTGATGTGCCCATGATTACATAGATGTGTCACAGATGGGATCTGAACCCAGGTCCTGTGACTCCCAAGCCAATCTTTTTACGTGGTACAACACAGCAGGAGATAGGGTTGGAATATCCTATGGTGAGGCCAAATAGTATAGGGTCTTAAATGTTGGGCTAAAGAGTCTGGCTTTTAGCCATCAAGGAGTAAGAAGCATTGTCAGGAATAGCTGAAAATAAGCAAGGTAGACAGGTGCCTAGGGCACAAGATAAAGGGGACACAATGAGAAAATCCATAACATTCCACCTCCTCTGGCCCTTTTTTTTTTTTAAACAAAAAGACAAAAAACGTCTCAACAAGCTGGCACCCTGGGATAAATCTAAGGAGATAGAATTTAATAAGGATAAATGTAAGGTCCTACATCTGGGTTTAAAAAATTAATGACACAATCAGTCATTCAATCAACAAGTACTTATGCTTACTATGTACCAGGAATTGGCTTAGATCTTAGGGATGCAAAGGCAAAAATGAAATAGTATCTGCCTTCAAAGAGCTTACATTTATCAGGGGAGACAGAAAATACATATATTATTAAAGGATCTTGGGGGCTTAGTAGACTCTGAACTCAAGATAGAACAAAAATGAGACACCGTAACTAAAAAAATGCTAATATAGCCTCAGGCCACGTTAAGAAAGTCAGAATGTTCAGAGTGAAGTGAAGGTCAATCAATTATTCAATCCATGAATCCATAAACGCTGATTAAGCTTGCTGCATGCCAGGCGCTGTGCTAGATGTTGAGGTTACAAATACAAAACAATTTCTACTCATGGAAGAGTGTACATTCTAATGGAGAAGACTTTAATCTTGCCATACTTTGTCCTGGTCAGAGCACATCTGAAGTAACTGTGTTAAGTTCTGAATATTTTAGGGAGAGGGCTGAGGAGTACAACCAGGATAGTGAAGGGATTATAGACCTTGTCATATGGATTTGTTGAAAAGCCAAGGAATGTTTAGCCTGAAGAAAAGCAGACTTTGGGAGGTACAGTGGATAGAGTGCAGGGCCTGAAGTCAGGAAGACCTGAGTTCAAATCTCAGACACTTAACTGTGTGACCTTGGGTAAGTCACTTAACCGGTTTGCCACGGTTTCCTCATCTGTTAAATGGGAATAGTAATAGCAACTACCCCCCAGTACTGTTGTGAGGAACAAATGAGATCCTATTTACAAAGCATTCAGTTCAGTGCCTGGAATATCGTAAGCCCTGTATAAATAATGTTGGCTATTTGAAGTGCTGTCTTAGAGGAAAAGGATTAGATTTATTCTGATCTGCCACAGAAACCAGAAGTTGGAGCAACATCTGGAAACTACAGAGAGACAGGTTTCACTAAGATATAATGAAAAGGTTCCTGGCAAGTTGAGCAATGGCAGAGTGGAGTGAGCTGCCCTGGAAAGCAGTGGGTTTGCTTCTTGCCCTGGAGGTTTTCAAGTAGAAGGTAAAGAAACATTTGTTAGGGATGTCAGAGAAGGGATGTATTCTTGTGTGGACTGATCTAGATGACCTCTGAGGCGTCTTCTAACTCTGAGGTTCAGTGATTCTGTGAATACACATTTTTAAACCTGATTTTATTTATTTTTTAAATTAAATTTTATTTTCATAACTGCATTCTCTCTTTCCCACCCACTCCCTATGTGAGAAAGCAAGAAAAACAAAATGCCTATTACAAACACGTATACTCAAGCAAAACAAAGTAGACGTTGGCCATGTCTGGGGGAAAAAATATGTCTCAGTTTATGCTCCGAGAGTCTATCACATCTGTATCAGGAAGTGGGTGACATGTTTCATTTTGAGTTCTCTGGAATTGTGGTTGGTTGTTGAAAAAGACCTATTATGAATGCCAGAGAATTCTACTCTCCAACGCAGATAGGCATTTATTCTGCACTTGGGCCTGTATATGAAGAACTTGACTTTGCTGTCCTGCTTTTCCTGTCATACCTCTAAATGGAAGTAAATGGCTATCAGAAGAACGAATTTGGTGCTTGTGCTTTCTTTGATAGAACCGTTGAAGGTTTAGGGGGAAGGGGGGGAGGAGGTACCATGTGCAGATCTGGGTTTTAGGAATATTGGAAGCAATATGGATTTGACTTGAGACCAAGAGACCCAAGTCTTAAAGAAATAAATTAAGGTTAAGTTCTTCCCTTTGTAGAATCAATCTTTCCCAAAGGATAAGAGCTTAGAGATCATTAGACCAAAGAGCTTAGAGATCATTAGACCAATTCTCTAATTTTGTAGATGGGTAAAACAAAGCCCAGTGAAGGGAAGTAATGGAACCAAGGTCAACTAGGTAGTTCATTGTAAGCTGCAAAGTTGGAATTTGAACCCATACTTCCTTCCTTAAGTGGATCTTATTCCTCAATTAACTCATTCTGAGAAATGGGCATATCTCTGTCATACAGAGGACAAGGTCTATGTAGCCTGAGTTGCCAGAATTGTATTTCTGTCCTTCTTCCTCTCCTTAGGAAGCTATGGGAAGAAGTCCCAGCTAGTTGGTTGGGTCCTTGGAGATAATGGGACTGTTCAGAGGGACACAGAGGCATCTGGCCCATGTCAGGAAGTGGCCTAGATCTGCTATGGCCCTTGGATGAGCTGGAAAATTACTGTTTATTAAGGGAATAGGTTATGTTTATCTAGGAACACCCTGGGTCCCTTAGGCAGCCCAATTCATCTGGAGAGGGTCAGATGGACCTTTAATGAGGAAAGCTTGTGTGTGTATTTTGTGTGTGTAATTATCTATTATATATGTGTGTTATTTTATAGCTAGTATATGTTATATCCATTGTGAATGTATATTGTGTATCATTTCTGTTATCCTGTGTATCTCTTGCAGGTATGTATTACGGCTGCCTTGTATATGTATTGTGTTGGATTCTATCTATCTATCTATCTATCTATCTATCTATCTATCTATCTATCTATCTATCTATCTATCTATCCATCTATCTATCTATCTATCTATCTATCTATCTATCTATCTATCTATCTATCTATCTATCTATCTATCTATCTACCTATCTGTGGGGGAGTATTTGGGGGACTTTTAGAGCACAGACAAGTAGAGGTGGGATTCTCAATTTTCTTCCTCAGACTGCTCAGGGGGAGAGTATTTTAGACATGAATGGTGAGAGCAAAGGAATGGAAACAGGAGAGTACAAGAGATATTCAGGAAGGAAGAGTACCCCAGTTTGCCTGGGGCATCGAGTTCATAAAGGGGGTAGTAGGAGATGAGGCTGGGAAGGTACTGTTTGTTGTGGGTCTTCCTTCAGTTTTTAAAGAGGACCAATGACATCGTGGGGTGATAGCTCGACCTTTGCTTCATTTGGATCTAAGAGAGGCAGAGCTGCATAAAGTTGGCAGATTCATTCTCTCTTTGAGTCATTTAAGTCCAGTGGTGGGACACAAGTCAGGACAACTGGCTATGGCCCAGGATGCAGTGTTTAACTTTGGCATCTGACCAAGTTCTGTGCCCGCTTCAGCCGCCTTTATGGCTACTGGAACAAATTGTTCTT
Organism: Phalanger gymnotis; assembly: GCA_028646595.1. Lineage (NCBI taxonomy): Eukaryota > Metazoa > Chordata > Mammalia > Diprotodontia > Phalangeridae > Phalanger > Phalanger gymnotis. Next base: position 128,975,029 of record CM053625.1, on the reverse strand, counting down.
ATCCACCCATTCCAACAGGGGGAAGTCTTCACAGGCTATCCTTGTCCAGGGTAGACATCCCCCTAACTCACTGACGAGGCCTGTCAGTGACCTTCAACCTGGCCCATCTGCTGAGATGGTTTACTGGGGTATGGCTGCTGCATGTGCTACAGCTTTTTGTAACCACAGGTGAGAGCTGAGTGCCTGGTGGACACCAAAGGTAGATGAGCAGCCCTGAAAAGGGCTCAGCAAGGCCTCACACCAGAGTTCCTCCTGAACACTGCATACACCCAGGAAGGTAGGTAGATGCCACATTAAGGGGGACCTTGAATAACAGGCTAAGGAATCACAGAATCACAAAATTTGAGAGTTGGAAAGGATCTCAGTGGGCATTTAGTCCAGTCCATCCATGAAGGGAATCCTCACTATACCACATTTGACAAGGGATTGTGTAGCCTCTTGCGAAGCCTTTGAAGAGGAGGAATCTACCACCTCTCAGAGCTGCCCATTGGGCCTACGTTGGGGTAGCGCTAATTGTTAAGCAGTTTTTCTCAACTCAGTTTGCCTCTTTACAACTTTGCCTCCCTCATTGCTCTGAGTTCTGCTCTCTGGGGACAAATAGAACAAGTCTCATCCCTTTTCCACATGACAGCCCTTCAAATACTTCAGTCAATCATTCAATCAAAAAGCATTTATTGAGCTCTTATTATGTGTCAGGAACCATCTTGAGTGACGTGGGTACAAAGAAAACACTATTATATTCCCCTCTCTTAAGTCTCCTCTTCTCCAGGATAACTATGCCCTGGCCCTTTAGTCAATCCTCATAGGACACAAGCTCAAGGCCTTCACCATGGACACTGCCCAGCTTTCCAGTGTTTTCCTTAAACTGTAATCCCCAGAAATATATACAATACTCCAGGTGAGCTCTGAGGAAGGCAGAGTACCCACAGTGACATAATCACCTTCCCCGCTGCTGCTGGAAGCTATGTTCACCCCCTCCACTGCAGCCCAAGATCATATTAATTTTCTTGCCTCTTGCATCACCCCGATAATTCAGCTTAGGATCCACAAAAACTCACAGATCTTTTTCAGAACAACTGCTGTCTAACTCATCTGATGAAGTTGATTTTTTATTCTGATGTGCAAGACTGTATGTATCTCCTTTGAATTTTATGTGATTTGGTTCGGCATAATGCTGAAAGATGATGTGAAGATTCTTTAGGGTCCTCGCTCTGTTATCCGGTGTGTTAACCATCCCTAACATTTGGCTATAGGCTGTGGGGAGCTGGGGCTGGGGAACAGGAGAGCGGAGTGATCAGAGGTATTCATTAAGATGGATGACCACTCTGGAAGTGAGCTCAGGATAGGTTTGGTAGGGGTGGCAAGGGTTGGAGAGGATGGAGGAAATTGGAGAAGAGGGGATAAGAGGGAGATCTTGAGAGCAAAATCAGCTTTTAAAAGGGGAGCCAGATTTGGATAGCCTTTCATTGTGGGCCCCCCAATCCTTTACTCTCTGCCCCGCTCAGAAAGAATGTATTTTCCTTGGGGAAAGAGGCATGTGTGGGGGAGCTACAAGGCTGTGGGTGCATCCATGTGTGTACATGCTTGCTCGGCTAATTACACCCCCAGCCCATGTCCTCATCCAGCCCTCCCCAGCTTTCGCCACATCAAAGGCTCAGTGTCTCATAAGCCCAGAGAGAAAGTTTCAGAGCCTTGGGCCATTGGGCTTGGGAGGAAAATTGAGAAAAGCCAGGAGCTCAGAGCTGGGCACTGAGGAGTTCAACTCTCCCCGTGCGGCATAATAAAAGACAAACAAACAAACCCCACTGAATTTAGGGTCAGAGAATTTGTGTTTGGCTCCAGCTCCACTAAGAAGCCTGTGTGATCTTTAGCAAGTCACTCAATCTTTCTGTGCCTCAGTTTCCTCATCTGTAAAATGAGGGGCTTGAACTCAGCCTCTGAGGTCCCTTATAGCTCTAAATCTATGATCTCCATATCCTTTTTTTTTTTAAATTTGATGTCTAAAGCTTCCTAGCACCAGCCCATCTCCCACCTGTGACAACTCTTCAGTATCCTCTACTTTATTCTCCTTTCAGGACCTTCTATCCCTCTCATGTCTCTAAAATCCTCCTCTACACAACCCCTTTGGTTCTGTTTAATTTACCTCCAAAGCTATGTCTGTCTGTCCTTGCTTCTATTTCCCAGGAGGCCAGGCTTAGAAGATCATAGATTTAGAAGTGGAAGGAACTCCTGAGGCTCATCTAGGAAATAGGGGCAATATCCAGAAACTTAGATCCCTTCTTCTCACTTTGTGTCTCCTCCCCCTCCTCCAGAGTCCAACAGAGCAGGGTCCCCACTTCGGCCCCAGAGTCTTTCCCTGGGAGTACTGTCCTGCCCTCCCTCCTGAGAGCACAGAAACTTCAGGCACCTGGGGTGCCTTTTGATGTCAGACCAAGAGCCAGCCCTTTGCAAAACTGTGAAGACTTTGAAGTACCTTGCCTGGCCCTGGTTCCTCCCTGTCAGGAAGGAAAGGCCAGCTCTTAAAGTTACATTAAACCTTTTAGGACTGAATATGTCCTCTTCCCAGAATGGGGTTGCATTTTTAAAAAGAAACTGGAAGAAAGCAAGGTTTAACCCAAAGGAATCAATCCCAATAACACAGGAGAGTGTCGGCAGGTAAATCTTAAATCTTAACCCTTAAAGCAGAGTCATCCATGAGCATTTCTAGTGTATCAAGAGCCCTGTAGCAGGAATTTGGGAAATGGGGTGAGGGGTGGAACATAAATGAAGCAGAAGACATGGACCCTGTCCTTCCCAGGCTTGCAATCTAAGGGACAATGTGACAGTGAAAACCTTAAAGGGAGGTTTAGATCAGGAATCAAAGAGACTTGAATTCTAGTGTAGACTCTTGTTCTGGGAGCTAAGGACAGTAATTTCCTCTCTCTGAATTTCAGTTTCCCCATGTGTAAGATGAGGAAGTTGACCTAGGTGATCCCTAAAGGTCCTTTTCTAGCTCTAACACTATATTTTAAAACTTCTTCCATTGTTGTAATTCTTCAGGAAAGACTGGATATATGCATATGAGTCAGGCTTGGAGACAGTTGGGGCAAGTGGAGTCCAGAGCACAATAATAACACCAAAGAAGCTATGATATAAGGCAGCCTGCTCCAGTAAAAAGGGTACTGTAATTGGGGCTTGAGGATCTGAGTTTGAATCCTGCCTTACCACTTACCTTGGGCCAAGTCCCTTAACTTCTCTGGATATCTGCAAAATTAAGTTTGGACTAGATGGTCTCTGAGGTCCCTTCTGGGCCAAGATTTATGATCCTATCAACTAAATCAGTCTGTGCTGACTGGTTCTTTCGGTAAAAAGGGCATCAGAATGGGGTGGGGGGCGGTTCCTTGTGGAAAGCTTCTTGGAGGAGATGAATTTTGAGCTAGCTGTGGTCAAAGGTAAGGCTTGGTTTAGTAGAGATAGCACTGATACAGGAAAGACTAAATCACGTTCAAAGGTGATAGAGAATAGGCTAGTTTTGCCAGAAGAGAGAGGCTTGGTGAAGAAGGAACAAGAAGTGAGATTAGTGTGATCTAGGCTGGGGTGATGGGCCACAGGAGATGAGGAAGTATCCTGATAGCCCTGGGTCTTCTCAGCTGTAGGAGCATTGGGCATCATACCGAACTAAAGACACAGAGAAGGTTAGGACTAAGTATTAGATTCCCACAGTCTCTGGAAAGCTGGAGAAGGACCAAGTGCCTTCAGCCACCTGAAAGGTGTTGGCTTTCTCTCCTTGGAGGCTGGGAGGCCCATTGTACCTGGCATCCAGCTTGCAGAAAAGCCTGCCTTTGGTTAAGGGGAGTCTCTGGCCACCCAGAACCTCTGTCTACAGGGGAGGGCCCAAGCTCCAGTCCCAGGGGGAAGGGACTCTGGAGTAAACTCTCAGCCTGAGATCAAAGGCATCGGAATCCAGCTCTGTTTAATTACAGAGCAGAACAAATGAAAGCAAGGAGAGGCCATCTGTTTCTCTAACAGTGACAGCACTGGGCAGCTTGACTTTCCCAGTTAGGAAAGGGGTGTGACCCAGTCACACCCAAGGCTACAGTCCCTTCCCCAGCACAGAAATGCCCTTCTCCGAGGACCCACTATTGGAGAGAAGTTCCCACAGGAAAGGCTGAGAACACCTTTATGACCCTGAAGACCCTTTCACTTAAACAGGCTCTTTTCTCTCTCTCTCTCTGCCTCCAACTGAACCAAGTCCTCCTGGGAATACCGATATTCCTCCTTAACTCCCTGGCTCCAGTCTATGTGTTAAAAAGCCCTTAATTAAACTAAAGAAGGGTCAGCCAGGGTTAACCAAAGACCCTGAGGCCTTTTTGAACTTGACAGACTTTAGTATGGGTAAATTATTATGCTTTATTCTCTTTCCCCTACCCTGATTTCTTGGTAAAGCTTTTTTATTTTATTTTTTTAAAACCCAGATCAGTCTTTGCTGAATTAAAGGAAGGAAGATAGACCCCGAATCAGGGGGAAACTGAAGAATCCCCTGAGGTGTGGCTGATGAAGATGATGATGGGTTAAGAAGAATAAATTCTTTGGGGAAGAATCTTTGGATTACTGGAAGCTATAACCAGACATGGGGCAGTATTTCTTCACAATTCAATCAGAACATTTACTAACCTCCTACTACATACACTAGAGTCAGCCCAGGGAATACATAAGCTGAAAAATGACATACTTCCTGCCTTCAAGAAGGTCGTAGTCTAATATGAGGGATACATAGAGAAGTATGCTATAAGGTAGAGTGTACTTTAATCAGAGAGAAAGAGAGACCCAGAAAAAGTTCTCTAGGAAAATTTGAGATGGCAAAGAGAACTTTCTTTTGGGAATTGGGGCTAGTTCCAGGGCCATGATGGGGGATAAGGACCTGTGAGATATGGTAGAATAGAGCCTGAAACTGTGGGTATGTCAAGACTGGTATTGGGAAGAAATTTTGGTTGGGGTCTTTATGGAGCCAATGCCAAAGGGTGACCGTCCTGAGATTAGGCAACAGGACCCCAGCTGGGACTTCTAGAGCATAAAAGTTCATTTTGGGATCTGTTTATCCTTCCTTCTTGGCTGTAAATACACCAGCCAGAGCTAGGCCAAATATAATGGAAGCTGTGTATTTATTTTGTAGTTCTAAGGCCTGATCTGGAGCCAGGAGATTTGGCCTTAAAGAGTCAGTCTTCTTCCCCATCCCCAACCTGCCTGTCATTTCCCATGTCCCTCATCTCCCCCAAATACGAGGAAGTTAGGTTTTCCCAGATGACTCACCCTGCCACCCCTCTCTTGTTTTAGGGGTGACTCCTCTGTGAACAGTCCTTACCAGAGGACCCTCAATCACTGAATAATAGAATGGATTTTGTAGTCAAAGAATCATTTTCTCCCTTTTCTTTAGTTTTCTACCTATCCCCACTGTGATCACACTCTCTCTCATATTCTTTTCCAACCCCAAACCTTCCCTGATAACATTCTCCCTCCCTGAATATCTGTGCAAATTTTGTCCTTCCTTCAGAGTTTCTTTTCAGAGGCTGGTCCCTTCCTGAGTTCAACAGTTGAGCCATAATAATAACAAACAAGTAGGACTTTAGTCAATCAATAAGCATTTACTATGTGCTGGCTGCTGGGAATACAAGCACAAACGATGAAATAATACCTGCTCAAAAGAGAATATGTTCTAATAGGAAGGGAAAACAAGCACATACATAGGCACATATACCATACAAATATAGACAAGGTAGCTTCAGAGGCAGAGTATGGCTTCATTCAGAAGTTGTTGCTTGAGGTGCATCTTAAAGGAAGAAAGTAACTCTATGAGGCTAAAGTGAGGAGGGAGTACATTCTGGGCCTAAAGAAAAACCAGTGCCAAGGCCCTGCAAGGTTTACAAAGCACTTTCCACCCAACAGCCCTAGAGGAAGGGAATATAAATGTCATTTCCATTTTACTGATAAAGAAGCTGAGGTCCAGAGAAGTGTAATGGGGGATTGACATGCTCTTGGGAGCTACACTCTTGTTGGCTAGTCCCTCATTAAAGAGGTAATATGACTTGTCCAGGTTCAAATAGTTATAAAGGTCAAGGAGGGTTCTCAGGCTCAGGCCTACTGACTATAAGGCTAGAACTCTTTCAGGTTTGGAGAGTTTATCTTTCTCTTCTAACTCCTCGGTCTCCACTGGAGCATCCTTAGGATTCTGGTTTTTCTGGAAAGGACTGGCCCTCTCCCCAAGTTTGGGATTCCCCATCAGTTTCTTCAACATACGCAGTACCTCTCTTGCTTTCCTTCCAGGCGCCCAGGCAATGTGGCTGCCCTCTGGGACAATCAGAAGGATGTTATGACTCGTCTAACCTCAGAGCCAGAAGAAGCTTTAGTTCTGCTGAGGCCAAGGGAGCTCTACCCACTGCCTGATCAGGCTGTTTCAGGGTTTGGAAGGGAGTTCAGAACTACAGACACCGTCTTCCAAGAGGTCAAGGGGATAATAAAGAAGTAAAGGTGCAGAAGGTGCTGCCAGCATTGGCACTTTGATGCCTAATCTCATGTATAATAGTTGCTGGCCAGGGATACTGCAACAGCACACTCAATGCTCTGGTTTTCCCTGCAGTGGTTATTGGACAATACAAGGCCCCAGGACTCCTTTCCTCTGGCTGCATCAGTTCGTTTTGCAATCCTGATCTGGACTCTCTCCAGAAGGAATCTTTGCCCAGCTGAAGCACTCCATGAGGCATGCCATCTGCCTACCAAATTCTATCAGTACCAATTGTTAGAATTGCCCCCCAAAAGGCCAATGGATCCTAGAATTCCAAGATCTTGGTTCTCCAGAGAACTGTAGAATGTAAAATGTTAAAACATAAAACGGCAGAGCTAGAAGCAACTCTAGAGCCCACTTAATCCAATCCCCTCTCTTGACAGATGAGGAAAATGAGTCCCAGAAATGGTTATGACTCCCCCAGGGTCATGCAAGTGGTGGCAGAGGCACCTGATTCCCAGTCTAGGCCTCTTTTTTTTTTCTCTACCATGCTATGTCAGGGTGGCATTCCTTAGCTCCTCACCTCACTGCTTCCTTTTAGTCTCACTCAAGATAGAGGAAATGCAGTGTTGGAGAAAGACCTAGTCAAGGGAGGGAAATCTGTATTTGGGTACACCACACAAGGCTCAAAATCCAGCTTTGCTACCCAAGTAACCTTGCTGAAGGTACTAAAGAAAAACGGGGAGGTGGAGTGTTGAACTACATGACACCCCAAGTCCTTTCTATCACGAAATGTACGATCCTAGGACCAGAGTGATCTGAGAGGTCAGTTGACCCAGGATTGTGCTTATGAGGAAAACATTTCCATGTTCCCTAAATATGATTTTGTAGTCAATATTTTATTTTCTCTTTTTAGTAAAGGCCTTTAAGCCGCACCCCCCCCCATGTGTACCAATCAAGCGTCCGTATAGTTAATTCTGTTTTAATCCTGCAGGGGAGCATTGTTCCCTCTTGTTCAAGATGTTTCAGTGTTCCAGCATACGTTAAGTGCCTTCCACCCTGGAAACAAAGATGATGGGCCACTTCTTCCTATTGCCCTAATCAACTAGACAGCATCAGCAAGGGAGCCGGTCTAAAGAGAGAAGACTCTGCCCAAAGTACTTTCCAGGTGTATCTTTTGACGTAGGTGTGACCTTTGAAGTGGGTCCCCTGGAGAGTCTCATTGATGCTATTGTCCTGGACTTAGGTGGCATCTGCACACTCTGTGACTGCTACTTCTTTAAAGAGCTGAACATTGAAGCCGCAAAGCTTGATGCCTCATCCCTTGTTCAAATAAGACTTCCAGGCATTTGATCCTGGTTTCAAAGGAGCATTAGTAGGCCTTTGTCACAGTTGGGTGAGGCCTGTGCCTACAAGAAGCTGGGTTGGATTATCTACTGGTTTTGAATATTCCACACCCCTCTATTAGTGTGGATGATGGTTCTAGAGGCCCCTACGTCCTCTCTAGAATACAGGCATTCGGTTCACTCAGGGATGGGGCTACTCAAGAAACTGCCATCGGTAGGTCTCACTTGAGTCCCTCAATACATTCCCTACCCCAGGAAATAAAGGTTCTAAGAATTCCCAGATATTTTAGGTTTATTTACAGAAGTCCTCTGTGCTGAATTAGCAGAATTTGCAAAAAGGTGGGTTGGGGGTGGAAAGCAGAGGCAGCTCTAAGAGTTGACCCACCTCCTTTCTCCCCCTCTTCTGGGACGGGCCACTCCAGGTATCTGACTAACATTCCCCCTGAACTGATTTCTTCAGATAGGGGCCATAAAGTTTTACAAGGTGGATATTTCCCTTCTCAACCACATGCTGGCCAGAAGCAGGGAGGAGAGACAGGTGTTGTAAAAGTTCTCACAGACCGCCTTTGGGTTTGTTATCAGCTCCGTGTTTATTAACACCCCAACTGTGCCTAGCTATCTCTGAGCAGGGGGCACAGAGGGCCTGTGTATCTTGGCAGGAACTGGGCTTCCTTATTGGCATAATAGCCAGTCCTTCAGGGACACATTTTGGGACATCTCAGAATTGGGCTGGGGTCGTGGGGCTTTACCAAAGCTTAAATGAATAGGATAGTTCAAAGTATGTTTAGTGACTGGATAATTTATGCCCTGCAGTGTGGCAGTTACTGTGGGGGATTATAGGATCATTGGATTAGGAAAGAAACTGAGACATAAATGGGTGAACGATTTAAAAAGCATTTATTAAGTGCTTACTATGTGCAAGGCACTGTGGTAAGTGCTGGGGATACAAACAGAAAAAACCCAGACAGTTCCTGCTCTCAAGGAACTCACACTGTGGGGGAAACAACACCTACATGGAAGTTCAGCTGTCAGGCAGAGCCTGGTTCCTAAGGCTCTGGGTGGGTGGCAAGGTCTAGGGGTCCTGGCAGCTCTTGGAGGTCTGGAAGTCAGAATGGCAGAGCCGATGAAAAGGCCTCATGGAATCCCATCCTACCAGTCAGATTGTAGGAGGTGACTGATGCCCATTTCAGGTGGTGAGTTCAAATCTGCTCTCTGACACGTAGTAGCTGTGTGACTCTGGGCGAGTCACTTAACCTTGTTTGTCTCAGTTTCTTCATCTGTAAAATGAGTTAGAGAAGGAAATGGCAAACTGCTCCAGTATCTTTGCCAAGAAAACCCCAAATAGGGTCACAAAGCGTTGGACGGGACTTCACAATAACAACACTGAGGGTGAAACCGTTACCTCACAAGGGGATCCTTCCCACCTCTGGGCACGTCTAATTGTTATTAGGGTAGCTAGGTGGCAAAGTGGATAGATCACTGGGCTTGGAATCAGGAAGACCCATCTTTATGAGTTCAAATCCAGCCTTAGACACTTGCTAGCCGTGTGACCCTGATCAAATCTCTTATCTCCAATTGCTCTTTCCTCTTCAAAAATGATTTACCTTACTCTGAGCTTCATCTGCCCCAAATCCTGTCTCCTTGTTTTATGCTCAGGAGCCAAGCAGAACACATCTAATTCTTCTTCCATATGACATCTGGTCCAATGCTCTCATTTTTCAGTTGAGGAAACTTTGGCCCAGAGAGATCAGTGATTTGTCTAAGGCCATATAGATATTAAGTAGGGGAGTGGAGACTTAGGTCCTTTGACACCAGATTCAGAACTCTTTCCCACACACAATACTACCTCCAAACCTCCAATGCATGACCATCTCTTCCCATCCCTCCAGCCTTCTGGCCCGGCCTGTGCACTGCAGCCAGGAGACCCCAGCCTTCCACAGTCTGATCCGTGTGGAAGCTGAGGAGGCAGCTAAAGGAGGGGGAAGCCGCTTGTTCTGGACTCATCACCCCATTTTCCATTCTCCTTTCCCTTTGGTCCCAGGGGAGCCTCCCAGAAGCAGACGCAGCTGCTGAACTCAAGTGGAACTTTCTGCTCAGCGGGTGAGGAGGGTGTCCATAATTCATCAGCTTCAAACCCAGCCTGGCTATTGTTCTAAGAAGGGAGAGGGCCGGGTCCTAGCTTTTGACTCTTGATAGCTTTTTTCCCTCCCCACCCCCAAACCTCCAGGGAGTCAGCTCTTGAAGTGGGTACCAACTTCCTGCCATCCACAACAAAATGAACCTTCTACCTTCCTCCTGGTCAGTTTTGCCAAGACCCCAATCAAGCAATTTGCTCACTTTCAGAGCAAATCTTATTTTCCCTAAGGCTTCTGAGTTTAGTTACAGGGTCTGTGGGAAGGCACAATAAATCTCATAGAATCATAGAATATTAGAGCTGGAAGCAATGTCCTCTGGTTCAACTCACTCCTCTCACTTTGCAGATAGGGAAAAGGAGAGAGGTTGTGACTTGCTCAGCATCACATAACAAATTAGTGGCAGAGCAGGGACTCAAGACCAGGTTTCCTGACTCCCAGGCCAGTGCTCTTTTCCCTTCCTCTTGTCCTAGGACTTTAAAATCATTTCCTTCCCACAACAATCAGGGGCTCTCTGACTCCCTCTTCAAGAAGTTCATTGTCGGCAGGGCAAATGGAACAGTCTAAGATCCTCTCAGCAGGCCTGGGTTAATACAGTCAGCCAAGGAGAAATGGGGCTCTGGTTTCCCATACTCATTAATACGAGCGGGTGTCAGTGTCCCATGAAACATCAGATGGGATAGAGAGAGGCAGGGAAGAAACTGGAATCTCCCAGCCCCAGACTGTCCCTGGTTGAATCAAACCCCACTCCACCAGCACAATGATTCATGAATTGCTTCTGAAAGCCTTTGTATCGTTAACCTTACCAGGCTCTTTTCTCATGTCCTATGGGGGTAGAGGCTGGAAGTCATGAAGGGAGGGCTGAGGGACTCTGGGGTTCCCCAGGACTCCCCCTGCTAGGTGGTGCAATGAACTCCATGAATCTGGGAGGACAGGCCACTGAGCAATGCCTAGGGGCGCAGACGACCACTTGTTGTCCCTTTTGAGGGAAGGTGTCAAAGAACAGAGAATTCTCTGTGTACTTCTCAATTTAGTGTCAGACAGTGTCAGAGCTGGGAGGGACCCTGGCAATCACTCTATCCAGGGGTTCTTAACTTGAGGTTTGTGAACTGCTTTTTGGAAATATTTTTATAAACATATATGTACATATATAATTATATATAAATTGTATATGTATAAATATAATTATATACCTGTTTCCTTCGTAATCCTGTATACTTTATTTTATGCATTTGAAAACACTATTTTGAGGAATCTGTAAGCTTCACCAGTCTCCCAAAGCAGTCTATGACACAAAAAAGCTTAAAAATCCATGACCTAGTCTAATCTCTAATTTTATATATAGATGGGGAGACTGAAGCTCAATCAAGGGCAGGGCTGGAATTATATTCCAGATCTCCTGACCCCTGGTCCTGGGTCCTCTGCAGTGCATCAGAATGTTCTCCCATCCACCACTTCCATCCCCATCCCCATCCCCATCCCCATCACTAGCATTTTGATTTGAAATACCCTGGAAGAAGGGGGTGGGATGGAGAGTAGGGAGACTGGAGGGAAGCCGAGACAGGAAGCAGCAAGTCCATAGTGTTAACTGGGAGCACTTCAATTAATTTCAACAAATAAGTATTTATGAAGCCCCTACTCAACTCAAGGCATGCACTTACTGCCTGGGGCCTGGCAGTTGTCATATGTTTAACCTTCTCCCTTGGGCAGTCCACACAAGAGCGCAGGGAGTTTAATAATAAAAATATTTGTGACCTCAGGGAACAAAATTAATAAGGGAGGGATAGAGAGAAGATTTTTACATATGTATATATGTGTGTATATATATATATATGTGTGTGTTTGTGTATACATTTAAAATATATCAATTTAATAAATGTATCATATATAGAATAGCTCACCTTCATGTAGTGTCTACTATGTGCCAGGCACTGTGCTAAGAGCTTTATAATTTGATCTTCACAACAATGCCAGGAGGTAGGTGCTGTTATTATCCCCATTTTTTCAGATGAGGAAGCTGAGGCATGCAGAGGTTAAATGACTTCCCCAAGATTACACAGCTGTTATATGTCTGAGGCCAAATTTAAGTCAGATGGTCCTGACTCCAGGCCCAGTACTCTGTCAGCTGTGCCACTTTATTACCTTCTCTCTCTCTCTCTCCTGTCCATATCATATCCATATCTATATCTGTATCCATATCCGTATCCATATATGTGCAACTAGGTGGCTCTGTGGCTAGAATGCTGGACCTGGAGCCAAGAAGTTGTGGTTCAATCATTTTTTCAGTCATGTCTGACTCTTCATGACCCCATTTCAGGGTTTTCCTTGGCAAAGACACTAGAGTGGTTTACCATTTCCTTCTCCACTTCATTTTACAGATGAGGACACACGGAGACAAACAGGGTTAAGTGACTTGCCCAGAATCACACAGCTAGCAAGTGTCTGAGGCCGGATTTGAACTCAGGTCCTCCTGACCCCAGGCCTGGTTCTCTATCCACTTCACCACCTAGCTGCCTGGTAATGACTAAAACAACTGAACAACAACAAAACACACATACACGCATGTATGTATAGATATACCTACACATAAAATTCTCCCGCTGTAGCTGAGATGACCAGTTTGGGGGACTTTTGGACAGTTGAGAAACTTTAGCTCAGCCGAAGGAGCAGGGTGGGTGTCAGAAGAAAAGCTCTCTCTTGGGCCACAGAAAGGATGTTTTCTCACCGCACTGTGTTGGGTAAGAATTGTGGCCTGTAGCTTTTGAGCCCTGAGGTTTCCACAGAGGACAGGATGAGGTGGAGGCTGTCCAGAAAACTCTGGGTGTGAAACTACTGGGAATAGGGGAGGAAGATTTGCACAGGATGAAGAGCTACTGAGAGGAAGCAGCAGAAAGAACCAAGCCACTGTTGGGCTGTGGCCTGGGCATTCCTTCACCTCTCTTCTCATAAAAAGTCCAGCGTCAGAAGGAATCTAACTCGGAGAGCAAGAGAGAAAAATTGCAGAGGAAGCAGTTTCTTGATGCTTAGGTGTGGTAGGAAGGTAGGAGGTTAGTAGGGCTTATTCTAAGGGATAAGAGAATTCTCTGGGATGGGGAAGGGAGACAGTGGCTAAGAAGGGCAGAGCCCTCAAGTAGCTCTGTGAAAGGCCCCAAGAAACCTTCTCAAACTTTTGCTGTTGTGATGTCCAATATGGTTCTACACTTTAGTCATAGGTGTGTTTTAGTGTTTTAGTGTCAACACAGAGCCTAGAGAGAGAGAATTGTAGAGGCACAGAAATACGGAAAAGGAATGCCTCTTAGGGACCATTTTGTCCAATGGTCTCATTTTATAGGTTGAAAAAACCTGAGGTTCAGAGAAGGGAGACAAAGCGCCCATATTGGCACAATGAATGAGTGACAGAGAAAGGATGAGAATTCATGTTTCCTGATTCCCCAGACTTGTGTTCTTTTGAGAAATTCGTGGGATGGACTTTTTTTTAAATCCCAAATGTTTTCATTGCTTGAGGAAAAACCACTGTCCTGTAGTGAGTGGGCGGAGCAGCTGCTGAGCCAAATGGCCTTCACAGAGGACAGCAGTGACTTATGTCTGTTTTCTTTGGTAGAATAGCTTGTTTATTCAGCAGTCCGCTAGCCTTGCCCCCTCATCCCGAAACACACACACCCTCCCCATCCCATCCCCACTTCCAAAAGGGATGTTTACTGCAGGGGACTTGCTGAATGAATGGCATTTTGCTCCAACCCCAGGAGGGGACAGGATGGCCTGGATCCCTCATTTCTAACTGTCTTGCTTCCTCCGCAATAGAGAGAGACTGGTGGGAACAGGCTGTTTGGCCTGACTTGGCTCTCCATTCGGAAACCATACCCTGCTCCCCGAGAGAGGGAAGGTGATTGAACTCTAACAGATGTGGAACTCCCAGTGGAAGGTAATTACATGCTCTGTCCATCAAGCCACAGAGACAGACAACATTTTTTAATATGGGCTTTTCCCAAGTCCTTTTCAAAGAAACTGTATGTTGTGCTGCTCAACTGTGTCCACCAGGAAATAAGGGGCATGTTCTTCTCAGGAACTTGGAAAGGAGTCCTATCAACAGATTTATTTATTTTTCTATCTCTCTCTGGAGCTTACCTCCCTTTCTTTAGTCTCTTAATTATAACCATATTTCCAAGCTACACTTTGGTTATCGCTCTGGCTCTGGGATTTTCTCTTCCTCAAGTCTAGGTGGAACATTCTGGGAAATCATGAGGTGAATCCTTATAAGGGTAACACCACCTTGCCTTGTCAACCCAACTGTTTTATATTTCACAAAACACCTTCCCATACTTTGTCTCATTTGAGTCTCACTTTCAGCAGGGGATGTGATATTTAATTAAGGGAGACCGACCAAAAGGTTACCCGTCCAGCCATATCTCAGTGTTCTTGTCATTCTCCTAATCAATAAGCTTTGGTGACTCTCTCTGCGTAAGCCCATATCTCCTAGCCTGGCATTCAAAGCTCTCCACAGTTCAGAGAATCCTTCCAAATATTCTCTCACTATTTCCTTCCATGTACCTTTGGTACCATCCAGGTGATCTTCTTGCTGTCTCCTGACTATACTCTATCCATTCTTGTCTCTCTTTCCCCATGCAGATACTTCAGTAATTACTCAGAAAGTCCTACCTCCAATTTTCTGCTTAATCAGGGCCTCTCTAGGCCTCATTTTCCTCATCTCTAAAATGAGAGTAATAATTACACTTACCTCACCAGATAGTTAGAAGATCAAATGAATTTACATATGTAAAGTGCTTCGACTTTTATCATTCCAATTTTTTGCATGAAATGTTCTCTTGATAGCTCTAACTTTCTTGAAAAGATCTCTCTTCTTTCCCATTTTATTGTTTTATTTCTTTGCATTGCTCATTAAAGAAAACTTTCTTATCTCTCTTTGCTGTTCTCTGGAATCATGCATCATGTTGGGCATATCTTCCCCTTTCTCTTTCCCCTTTTGCTTTCCTTCTTTCCTCATCTACTTCAAAGCCTCATTAGACAGCCACTTTGCTTTCTTGCTCTTCTTTTTCTTTGGATTTTTTTTCCTTGTTGCTGCCTCCTGCACAATATTACAAACCTCTGTCCATAGTTCTTCAGGCACTCTATCTACCAGATCTAATCCCTTAAATCTAGTCTTCACTTCCACTTCATATGCATGAGATGCTATTTAAGTCATACCTATATGGTCTGATGATTTTCCCTACTTTTTTCAATTTAAGTCTAAATTTTGCAAAAAGAAGCTCATGATCTGAGCCATGGTTGACTTCTTCAAGAAAATTAGAGATATCAGAGGAATGTTTCATGCAAAAACGGGCACGTTAAAAGACAAAAATGGTAGGGACTTAACAGAAGAAGAGATTAAGAAAGAGGTGGCAAGAATACACAAAAGAAATATACAAGAAGGATCTTAACATCACCCATAACCACCACGGTGTGGTTACTGATCTAAAGCCAGACGTTAGGAAGGATTGCTAACAATAAGACTCGTGGAGTGATGGAATTCCAGCTAAGCTATTTAAAATCCTAAAAGATGATGCTGTTAAATTGATGCTCTCAATATGCCAGCAAATTTAGAAAACTCAATAGTGGCCACCGGATTGGAAAAGATCATTTTACATCATAATTCTAAAGAAGGGCAATGCCAAGGAATGTTCAAATTACTGGACAATTGTGCTCATTTCACACTCCAGCAAGGTTATACTTAAGGTTCTACAAGCTAAGCTTCAGCAATATGTGAACTGAGAATTACCAGAAGAGCAGGCTGGTTTTCGAAGAGGCAGAGGAACTAGAGACCAAATTGTAACATTTGTTGGAGGAGAAAGCAAAAGAGTTCCAGAAAAAAATCTACTTCTACTTCGTTGACTACAATAAAGTCTTTGACTGTGGATCACAACAAAATATGGCAAGTTCTCAGAGATGGAAGTACCAGATCATCTCACTTGTCTTCTGAGGCACCTGTATGTATCCAGTTAGAACTGAACAGAGAGTAACTGGTTGACTTAAGATTGGAAAAGGAGTACAACAAGGCTATTATATATTGTCACCTTATTTATTTAACTTATATGCAGAGTATATCGTGCAAAATGCTAGGTTGGATGAATCAAAGGCTGGAATTAAGGTTATCAGGAGAAATATTAACAATCTCAGATACACAGATGATACCATTCTAATGGCAGAAAGTGAAGAGGAACTAAGAAGACTCTTGATGAGGGTGAAAGAGGACAGTGTAGAAGTTGTCTTGAAGCTTAATATAAAAAAAATCTCTAAGATCTTGGCAACTGGTCACATCACTTTCTGGCAAATAGAGGGAGGAGAAATGGAAGCAGTGTCAGATTTTATATTCTTGGGCTCAAAGATCACTGCAAATGGTGACTATAGTCATGGAAGGAAATCTATGGCAAATCTGGACAGCATACAAAAAGCAGAGACATCACCTTGCCAACAAAGATCCACATAGTTAAAGCTGTGTTTTTTTCAGAAGTAATGTATGACTATAAGAGTTGGACTATAATGAAAGCTGAATTCTACAGAATTGACACTTTCAAATTCTGGTGCTGAAGAAGGCTTTTGAGAGCTACTTGGTGGTGGTGGTGAGTGCAGGAGAGGGCAGAGCCAAGATGGCAGAGAAAATGTAGGGACCTGCCTGAGTTTTCCCAAAAACCCCTCCAAAAACTTTAAATAATGCCTCAAAACAAATTCTGGAGCAGCAGAACCCACAAAATGATGGGGTGAAACAATTTCCAACCCAAGACAACTTAAAAGATTGGCAGGAAAGAACTGTTGCACCAGGGTGAGAGTGGATCCCAGTCCAGTGCAGGCCAGACCACAGCAAATCAGCAATAGGCCTCTGGAGGTGACTGAATCAGTGGCAACAGTGGCAGTTTCTGGACCTCTCAGCCCACAGATGGTAATGGGGTCAGACAACTTGTCAGAAGGAAATTATAAGGATCCCTTTGTGAGCGCTAGGGGCAAGACTCTGTTGCATCATCCCTATTTGGATCTGGGTGGCAGCCCTGGGTCTCAGTTCTAGGGCGAAGAAGAGCACTAGCACATCAGAGTTTGCAGCCACAGGGGAGCTGGGACCCTGGTCATAGTTCTAGGGCAGAAAAGAGTGCTTGTGGTCACTTATAGACCAGAGCGCAGGTCAGGAGAGTAGTAAATACAACTCTCCTTAGATTATAACACCTCGGAAAAACTGAAAACATATAGATCCCCAGAATTATCTCTGAACGCTTGGCAAAAAATCTAAAGCTTAGGACAGTGCCCCCTCCACTCCCGAAGCAGAGCCCCGCTTTGCCATAGAGTTAAAGTCAAGAAATGGGCTGGGAAAATGAGCAAATAGCAGAAAAAATCCTGGCTATAGAAACTTACTATGGTGACAGGGAAGATCAAAACACAAACTCTGAAGACGACAATGTCAAAACTGCTATATCCAAAGCCTCAAAGAAAAATATGAATTGGTCTCAGGCCATAGAAGAACACAAAAAGGATTTTTTAAAATCAAGTAAGCGAGGTAGAAGAAAAATTGGGAAGAGAAATGAGAGTGATACAAAAAAAATAATGAAAAAAAGAGTCAATAACTTGGTAAAGAAAGCACAAAAAAAAATACTGAAGAAAACAACTTAAAAACCAGAATAGGCCAAATGGTAAAAGAGGCACAAAAATCCAATGAAGAGAAGAATGCCTTGAAAAGCAGAATTTGCCAAATGGAAAAAGATATACAAAAATTCACTGAGAACTCTTCAAAAAGTGGAATTAGCCAAATGGAAAAGGAGGATCAAAAGCTTAATGAAGAAAATAATTCCTTAATTCAGCAAGTGGATTGAGGGAGTAGAAGCTAATGACTTTCTGAGACATCGAGAAACAATAAAACAAAATCCTTGGAAAGCAAGGAGATCAAATTAGTCAATACTTGAAGAAATTAATTCAGGCTATATTCACTGAAAGGTCGAATACTGAAACTGAAGCTTAAATACTTTGCCATATAATAAGAAGATGGGACTCATTGGAAAAGACCCTGATGTTGGGAAAGGTTAAAGGCAAAAGGAAAAGGGGACCAAAGAGGATGAGAAGAACAAATAGTATCATGGAAGCAACAAACATGAACTTGGACAGATTTCTAGAGACAGTAGAGGATAGAAGGGCCTGACGTGTTGTGGTCCATGGTGGTCACAAAGAGTCAGACATGACTCAACAACAACAACAAGGACTTCTTAAACCTTAAAGCTCTATAGCTGTGCTAGCTATTATTAAAATTATACTAGTCCTCCCTCGTGGAAAGTTAGGCTCATTAATACACTTTTGTGGCTGGAGCTATGATTGGTCCAACTGTGCTAGGTGACAATTTGGAATTATGACGGCAAAGTCACTGAATTATTCATACCTTTTGGCCTAGGCACTCCACTACAGGTCATATGCCCCAAGGGGGTCAAAGACAGAAAGGTCCCATTTGTGAAATATTCATAGCAGCACTCTTTAAGGATGAAAAATAGAAACAACTTGGGTGTCCATTGATTGGGAAATGGCTGAACCCACAGTGGTAGATGGATATAATAGCATATTATTGCATTGTAAGAAGGGAACATGACGAGTTCCAAGAAACTTGTCAAGACTTGTGTGAACCAGAGCAACATAAGCAGAACCATAAAAATACTATATACAATTACCAAAATAATGTGAAGGAAAACCACACTGAAAGACTTCTGAACTCAGATTAATTCAATGAAACTAGCCTCCGGAGGACTGAAAAGTAACACTGCTCCATCCTCTCAATAAAGAGGTGGTGGGCAACAGGTAGGGAAAGAAATAGCTGCTTCTATCAGTTAGACATAGTCAAATGTGTCTGTTTTAGTTACCTCTACTTCTCTGTTTCATGTTGAGTTCTATTAGTGTAAGGAAGAGTGGATATTAGCAAATGATAGCAATGTGAGGAGAAGCATCAATAAAACATAACAAAAAATTCTACCCATCATGCAAACTCAAGTTCCTCTTCCCCAGGAAGCCTTGTTTGGCACTCCAATACTGATCTCTCCTTACTCTGAGCTCTTCAAGCCACTATAGGTTGTACCATACAGTTTGCTAGTCAATTAGAGATTATTTTCTTTGTTTCATGAATCTGAATTTTGCCTCCTCAAATAGCCTTCTAATTGGTCTCCCTGACTCCTCTCTCCCCATTTTCCACTCAGCTGCCTAAGTGATTTTCGTAAAGTTCTGGTTTGTGTCACCCGGCCCTCCTCCCCTACTCAATGAACTTCAGCCACTCTGTCACCTAGAGTATTAAGTTCAATGTTTGCCATTTAAAGCTCTTCCACAACCTGACCTTTTCTTTCCTTTCTGGTCTTCTTATGCTTCGTTTCCCTTCATGAACTTTATGGCCTCACTACACTGGTCAACTCGCTATTGCTCACACAAGATGCTCCATTGGCTGTCTCGGTACATTTGTCCTGGCTGCCTCCCATTCCTGCAATGCTCTCCTTCTAGACCTTCTGGCAACTAGCTTCCCCGGCTTCCTTCAGGACCTAGCTCACCTCTCCCCTTTCTTCTCCCTCCCCCTGTCCCCATGGGTGGATGAGAATAATTTCTTCCAACTGCCACGAAGATGGCTGAAGTAGATGCTGTGGAGCATTTAGAGCATGGTCAGATATCAAAGCCACCGAGGTTGTCCACTACATCCGGGGCTATCTCCAGTTGCCCCGACTTTTGTCCTGCCACTGCAGTTCTATGACTCTGGAAGAGAGAGTGAGGTGGAGGACTCTGTGCAGCTCTCCCTCACTTAAATCCAGTTTACCTGCAAGTCAAGACATCACTCCATGATGTCATAGGACCTCTCGGAAAAGGAAGAACTAACAACAACAAATCCCACCTTCTGCAGTAGGTTTTCCCAAGTTCCCCTTCCCCCTCCCAGTGCCTTCTCATGGTATGTATCTTGTAAGTCTACACTAACTAGCATTTGTCTCCTCCATTAGAAATTGAGCTCCTTGAGGGCAGAGACCCTGTTTTTGCCTTTGCTCAGCCTTTAATAGGTGTGGACATTTAGTAAGCACTTAAACCACTTAAACATTTGTTGACTAATTGACTCCTCCAGGGCATGTATTGTGTCCTTTTTTCCCCAATACCCTTCTTGGTTCAGGTCTGGGCTGAGCTCCCATGGCCACTGCTCAATCGATTGTTCATCCTTTGAAGAAGGACCAATGACATCTTGGGTGATGTTTTGACTTGCATGAATTGGATTTACATAAGGCTGAGTTGCACAAAGTCATCTGCCTCACTCTCTCTTCCAGAGTCTTGGAAATCCAGTGGCAGGACAAAAATCAGGATGCCTGGTGATGGCCTGGGGTTGCAGTGGATGATTTTGGCAACTTTGATTTCTGTCCAAGCTCAAAGTGCCCCGAAGCTCCTGCTTCAGCTGCCTTCATGGCCATTGGAACAAATTCTTCTCATCTGTCTATTCTGCCAGGGGAAGTCTTCACATGCTTGGGGTAGACATCCCTTTAACTCACTGAAAGATTTGAGGCCTGTAGGTTACCCTCAACCTAGTTCAGCCCATTCGCTGAGATAGTTTTATCAAGGTGCGGCTGCTGCACATGCTACAACTTCTTGGAGCCACAGGTGAGAGTTGGGTGACAGGTAGACACCAAAGGTGGATGAGCAGCCCTGGAAAAGGCTGGGCAGCCCTCACACAGGAAATGTTACTTCTCTCTGAACATGCTCATTGACTAAAGAGCCACTGGGTCTAGATTCAGGAGGAAGATTTTTCTCATCCCAGTTCTACTCTTGATACGTGGTGTGAATTTGGGCAGTGGTTTAAGCTCTCTGTGTCTCTCAGTGGTAGTTATTGCCACTCATTAAAAAACAAGAAAAGGGTGGGGTTTCCCAGGATTGAAGTTCCTGAAACTGCTATCTCACCTTAGAACAGGGCTGAGGCAGCATCTTTTCTACTCTCATTTTGAAACTTAGGCTGAGCCAGGAGCTTAATAGCCAAGCCTGGGATGTAACATAGCAGTAGATAGCCCTTTGCCATCTGCTCCTCAACATTGTTTTTATAGATTTTCTATGAAAAGTTGAGATACAGAAATCAGTCTCACACCCTTAAGAACCTTAGGAAAAGCTGAGCCCCCAGCCCACAGCTAGTCTGTAGGGTAGGCCTCCCCCAGGGATCCAAGTGGGTAATTTGCATCTGTTCCTCCCCTGGTCAAGAATATTTGTGGGGTTCCCATCGCCTATAGGGAAGCTACATAGCATAGTCAGAAAGACACTGGGTTGTTGTTGTTTTTGTTGTAGAGGCAATTGAGAATTAAGTGACTTGCCCAGGGTCACACAGCTAGAAAGTGTCTGATGCCAGATTTGAACTCAGATCTTACTGACTCTCGTGCTCTATTCACTGTACCACCTCACTGCCCCAGGGCACTGGGTTTGGCGGCAGAAGACTTACATTTGAATCCTGGCCCTGGCCTTCTCTATCCTCAGTTTCCTCATCTGAAAATGAGAGGATTGGGTTATATAATCCCTACATTCCTTCCCACCTCTAAAGTCTACGGTCTAGGTCTTTTACCTAGAGGATTCTTCTGCCTGTCATTGAAGACCATTCACAATCATATATTCCATTTCTCTCCATCCAGTCTCCCTTCATTAGGTGAGTTTCCGCCAGAAGGCTGGAGCCTTGTCTGATAGCTCCAGAGCCAAAGGTTAGATCTGAACATCTATGCATTGAAAATATGCAAACACTACAAATCCGGCTCCATTTATTGTTTTGTCGATTGTCTAGATTTAAGGAAGTGATGGAGAAAATGTTGATGATCCAAATTAAATGAAAAGGCCTATCATGTACACAGAGCTGGGGGTTAAATATTTACCAGCAGATCCTTGGTTTCCTCCGTGTTCCACAAACAGGTTCACCTTTCCTCTTCTGGGTCATGGCTAGCACTCTTTTTTCTGAAGAAAATGGATTCCTACCTTATCCTCTCTGCCTATGTCAAACTTATCCGAACTTCAAGACTCCTATCAGGTTCCATTTCCTCTGTGAATCTTCCCTTTAAAATTTGGTGCATCAGACTCAACGCTTCCTTTATGACTCTCACCTATCCTTCCTTAGATCCCAGTGATTTGTGAACAGGTGGCATCTCCCCTTCTAGACCGTGAGCTCCTTGAGATCAGGGAGACTCCCTTATACATCTTTGTACACCCTGCAGTGCCTAATGCCTAGACCGACTCAGGCAATAGGTGGCTTGTAGAATTGAATGAATGAAAAAAGCCCTTGGCTCTCAAGAGACTTGGCTTCGGCTATTGACTATTGTTAACTTTCTGTGTTATATTGGGTCACTTTCCCTTTCAGGGCCTCAGTTTCTATAATTGTAAAATTAAGAGGATGGCCTAGATCAGAGATCGTGCTGCCATAATACTCCCAGGGAATCAGATTAGAATTTAATTGGGAAGTAATTAACAAAATAAAGAAAAAGAAAACACAAATTATGTTAATATGTGGTTTTCCAAATCATTATGAGGCTGCCACAGGGATCCTTATATACTGTTTAGTGGTCTGCATTTCTATTTGAGATGGACGCTATTGGCCTACATGATTTAGCTCCAACAGTCTAGTTTCCAAGGTCCCTTCAAGATCTAACATTCTTTGTTTTAAGGTTCCTAAAAGTTCTCAAAGTCTATGTTGTAGGGACTTGCCTGGCTGTGACATTCTGGTTCTGACTTAGCTCTTCTTATTCCATACCCTTTCCTGACTTCCTATAGCACTTACCTATGAAAGATATTTTTGACCTTTGATTAAAATCAGTTTTAACCCAATCATCAGAGGATAGGTCTTATGGCTAAGTGAAACTAACAGACTATTTGATAAAACCTCCACATTGAACAGATAAGGAATCAGAAGCCCATAGAGCTTTGTGACTCACTCAGTATCATACAACTAATGAACATATTCAGTCTGTTTTCTGTGTGTCTCCTCTCTTCAACCAAATACGAAGTTTTCTCCTGTTTTCCCCACAGCATCTAGCTCAATGCTAGTCACACAGTAGGTACTCAATAAACAGAACAGCAGAACTTAAAGACAATCTAAATCTAGGTTAGCAGTTATCTAGCTTGACTTCTTTTTTTTTCAGAGGACAAAACAGGGCCAGAGAGGGGAAGAGATTAGCCCCAGGTAGCAGCTGATTAGTATCTTGTTGAACTAAAGTTTAAGGGAGGTAGGGAGCAGCAGTCCACAAGCCTCACTTGTGGTCTGACCTCCTACAGATGAGTCCAGTGGGTTCTGGGGCATGTGTTCATCTACCTGTCTCCTGGGAAGCTCTGCCCACCAGCCCTTATCCCTATCTCTTCCTCTCCTTCACCCCACCACCTGGCATGTTCGCTTGATTGCCTGGAGGTGTTCATGGGCAAAGAAACTCTTCTGGTGTTCTATCAGCTGAACAGGTGATTTTGGCAGGGATGTGGTTTGCAGACTTGGCTGGTCTCTGATGATGATTAGAGGAAACTTCAAGATTTAACATGTTACTGGCAATTAAAAACTTATTCTCAGGTTGTGGTAGGGTTTCAGTCCCCTTTGCTCTCTTTCTCTCTGGATCTAGTCTCTTGTCTCCCTCCTCTTTGCCTCCTCAGCTCCTAATCATGCTTCAAAGCCCAGATGAATTCATATCTCTCCTGTGAAACAACACAGAGCTTAGAGTTTAAAGTGACCTCACAGTTTTTTTTCTCTTTTCAAGGGTCTCCAGCAGATAACTTCCCTTATCCAGTCCAAGCACCCAACATATATCTGGACAGAAATCCCCTTAACAGCATCTTCTCAAAGGGATCATTTAGACCTTCTTGAAGACCTCTCAACTACACCCAATTGAATTACTCATCTATCATCTCTCCAAATCCTGTCCATTTTCAGGGCCCAGTTTCACACTCTTCTCCCTCTTGGTAGGAAAGAATATCTAGTAGAGTCACCTACCATAGAAAGTAGGCTAGTTCTTTTCCTTAAAAGGTATTGAAACCATCCTTAAAACTTATTTGGTTCAGTGGATTAAAGGTTCATTGGTGTCACTTCCTGGTCTAATGAGTACAAAAAGGCACAAGTAGCTCCAATTATTCTCTGATGCTTGGCTAGTGGACCACCCTGGGCAACTCAGAGGCAGGGTATCCTTGCTGTATATTCCTTATTCAACATCTTTCCCCTGCTATGTCTAAGCAAATCTTGTTTTGTTGACTCAATTTCAATATTAGATCTAAACTACCAGGGACTGACCAGAGTAAAGTTCAGCCTGTAACATCCATGAGACCTTTCCTGGCAGCCTATGCCAATCTATGCAAAGGCTCTGTCCTGGCTTTCTTATCTTCTTTTTTCACACATTCTCTTGGAGAGAATCATTAGGTTCAAATATAATCTCTGAGTCAGTAGCTCCAAATTCTACATATCCAAGCCCACTTCCATCTCCTGAGCTCTAGACTCATAACTTCAGCGTCTGCTGGACATCTCCACCCGAATATCCCATAGTTATTCCAAACTCACCAAGTCCAAAACAGAACTCATTATATTTTCCACTAAATAGTAGAAGAACTTATAGTCTTCTGGAGAGAGAATGGCATAGATAATTGAGTTATATGTGTGTGTATGTGTGTATATATGTACATGGATAGGTATAGGTATATATATATATATATATATATATATATATATATATATATATATATATATATATATATATATATATAATGTCCTCACTGACTTCCTTATTTTTGTTAAAACCACATTTTCCCAGTCATCCAAATTTGCAACATAGAAATCATCCTCAACTCTTCACCCACTTACAATTGTCTTTTCCCGTCCCCCCATGCATAATCAGCTTCCAAGTCTTGTTGACTTATCCCTACAACATTTCTTATCTATCTATCTATCTATCTATCTATCTATCTATCTATCTATCTATCTATCCATCTATCTATCTATCTGCTCACAGGCAATTAGCCTATTTCAGGCCAGTACCACCATCTTTATCCTAGACTACTGCAATAACCTCCCTGCTTCCAATCTCTTTACCTTTCCAATTCATCTTTCACTAAACTTGTTACTGTTCTTGAGTCATTTTTCAGTCCTGCCTGACTCTTCATGACCCCATTTGGGATTTTCTTGCCAAAAATACTGGAGCAGTTTACCATTTCCTTCTCCAGCCCATTTTACAGATGAGGAAACTGAGGTAAACAGACTTAAGTGACTTGCCCAGGGTTTCACAAGCTAATAAATGCCTGAGGCCAGATCTGAACTCAGGAAGCTGAATCTTCTTGATTCCAGACCTGGCACTCTCTCCTGTCCTCCAGTAAACTACCTAACTGGTATTCCTAAAGCACTAGTCCAACCATGTCTCTTCCCTCCTCATGAAGTTCTAATGACTCCCTATTGCCTTTAGTTTAAAATACAAATCTTCTGTTTGGCATTAAAAAATCTTCATAATCTGGCTCCAGCCTACCTCTCCAGGCTGGTTTCATATTCTTTCCCCTGATGAACTCCATATTCCAGGCTGACTACCTAAATTGCTGATCCTGAATCTATGTCCCTTCAGCTTATCCTACACAGCTGGTGCTCCCTATCTGGAATGTTCTCCATCCTCACCTCTCCCTGGGAACTCCTAGTTTCCTTCAAGGCTCAGGTCAAGTATTGCTTCCTACCCAGAGGCCTTTCCTGACTGCCTGGTTGTTGTTGCTTTCTTTATTTCCTGAAATTACTTTGTGTGTCTGTGTGTCTGTGTGTGTGTGCGCGCCCACGCGCGTGTGTATGTATATATATGTATGTCTGTGTGTGCATGTATGAGTGTATGTGAATATATGTATGTGTGAATATACATATACTTATATACATACATGTGTGTATATACATATACATACACACACGATCTTAATTATCTATGCCGTTCTCTCTCCAGAAGACTATAAATTCTTTAAGGGCTGAGATTTGCCCTTTTCATTTTTGTTTTTGTATCCCCTGGGCCCAGCACAGTATCTTGCACATTGTAGGAGTTTAATAAATACTCACTGAATTAAAATAATTACTCATTCCCTTGTTTTAGGGTCAAATATTTTTAGAGTCCAAAAACTATGTAACTTTAAAACTGAAATGGATTGTTGATACATAGTCTGTTTGTAATTTTATAATCTAATTTTATAAATGGTGAACCTAAGGCCCAGAGAGGGAAAGTAACTTGTTTAAAGTCATGTAATGATTTAATTAGTATCAGAGTTAGGACTAGACCCATTGCTCTCTTTCAAGAATGGGTCAAGTTGAGCTAAGTCAATTTGGCAAATATTTACTTAGCACCTAGCATCAACCAACCAAATACTAAATAAGCTTTAACTAAGCAATTAATAAATTAATAAGCATTTATTAGATACTTATTATCCTCCAGACACTGCTGTAGACACTAAGAATAAAAAGATCTTAGCTTATGTTTTATAGAGATTATATATAATACATATTAACAAAATAAATATGGGTTTTGGAGCTATTCTCCCAGACCTGTATTCTTACTGGCAGGTTGGGTCCCCAGAGCTCAGCTGCTACATCTCGCCCTCAGTTCTAGAGGTCGAAATGTGTCTTTTCTAATATTATAGCTCATGGGTCCCCATTGGTCTGTCTTTACTCTAATTATCAATTAGTCAGCCAGGCACAATTAGCTTTTAGGAAGAAGTATTTACTTAAGTGGTGTAAGAAGTACATTTGGCATAAACAACACCCCCCCCCAAAAGTCTGACATACTTTCCTACAAGCACATAGACTCCAGATGAAAGTGGGCTCAAGTTTAAAACATATGTGGCCCAGGGTTAACACGATCCTTTTCTTCCCTTTGTGAGGTATTTCTGAAATTCCCTTAGGCATGGTATAGCTTTTCTTATAGGTAATTTGTCCTGGGCTTCAGATGCAGATGTTGAAGCCATTTACTGCTGTCCTGGGTACAATGAAAAGTCCAAATCTTCTGGTCTTCCTCCAGCCAAAGGAGCAGAGGAGGAGACTGAGTAGGAGTGTGCTGGAGCTGGCTTGAAAGAACATGTTATGGAAATATGTTTTATATGACTACGCGTGTACAACCTGTGTCAAACTGCTTGCTTTCTCAATGGTGGGAGGGGGAAGGGAGGGAGAGAATTTGAAACTCAAAATTTGAAAAAAGAATGTTAAAATTATTTTTACATATAATTGGGAAAAAACAAAATATTAAAATTTTTAAAAGAGCATGTTAAAATTTCATTTTGAACATTTTCATCTTGGAAATTGGCAAATGCCACAAACTAGGGCTTATTTTGTTGGTTGTTTCTAGACCTAAGAAAGTGATAAAGAAAATGTTAATAATGCAAAGTAAGCTTAAAAGTATGTTATATACACAATTTTTTTTTTAAAGAGCTGGTTGTTAAACATTTACCAGCACACCCCTGAGATTAAGGCTGAGGTGCTCTTCTCACCCTCCCCACCTCTATTTATGCTTTTACAACAACCTGGCTTCCCATTAAACTTTTAGATGCTCAAATTTCTTGATCATAACTAGTTCATTTGTCTCATACCACCCTCACAGGGTGTGTAGTACCTGAGCCAATCCAAACAGACTTCCTGTGTAACATCATTTGAATTCTTCTAATGGCTTTCGAAGATATCTAAATTGATCGAAGACTTATTTTTTTAATTAGTCTAGAAGCTGTCATTGATTTATTAAGTCAATGGGGGTATTGAGGGCTTATTCACACCTAGTAAACAACCAATACAGGTATTGTCATTTTACTTTAAGTAGTGTGGGATAATTGTCTAGGAACCTGTGGCCTTGAGGCCACATGTGGCCCTCTAGGTCCTCAAGCGTGGCCCTTAGACTGAATCTAAACTTCAAAGTTCTGTTTAGATTCAGTCAAAGGGCCATACTTGAGGACCTAGAGGGCCACATGTGGCCTTTGAGGCCACAGGTTCCCCACCCTGGTCTAGGCTAACCCTAGACAACTTAATACAAGGCAACTTAGGGAGGAAAAGACTAATGCTTGGGAAAATAGGAGAAGTTTAGTGTAGGAGGTGGTGTCTACTCCGAGCTCTCAAAGAATCTAGGAAGTCTAGGTGGCTGAAATGCGGAAGGATTATATTCTAGTCATAGGGGACAGCCTGTCCATCAAAGGTGCTGAGGGAGATAGGGGATGGAACATCATGTACTATGAGCAATCTCTGGCCGTTGGTGCTACTCTCTACCTTTTGCCTCAACCTGGACCCTGCCTGTTAGCTCTTGTCCTAGGGGTTCAGGCTTCTAACTGCTGAGAGTTCGCTATATCTAGGTTGCTCCACCCCCAGGCCCATCATACTGCTCTCTGACCATCTTCCTGTCATGCTTCTTTGTGAGCACCCCTCCTGCTTCCTTTCCACTTCTAGCCCTGGGAATTATAATTCAATCAACACTGCTATTCTTTGAGAGGATTGTCAATCAATTGTACTATGACTGCATTTACTATCCCTGAAACTCCAAAAACCAAATCACTCCTCTCTGGCCATGACTCCCTTATGTACATTGTCTTCTTTTAGAACATAAGACCCTTGAGGGAAGGGACTGCCTTGCTTTCGTATGTATCATTAGTGCTCATCACAGTGTCTGGCATATGACTTCCCGGTCATTCATTCATTCACTCATACTATGGAGGGGGTGTGTGTCTCATACAGGAACCTTATTCTGCCTCTAGCATTCTGTGATCCTATGGAGTTTATAAAAGCTTTCTTTTAAAAAAATGTTTTCTTGATGCCTTTTGTCTTTATAAAACTATCATTCGTGTAAGAGGAAAAAACCCTTCCCTTCTCTACAATCCACGTTGAACTCTCCCTTGTGATTAAGAAAAATAACTAGTCCCCAACCTCTGAGAGTGTACGTTTTCTGAAGTCATTTCAGGAACGTGCATATCCTGTTTGGTACAGAGTTAGGCCTTGAAGCCAGATCTTTTGACTCCCAGGGCTGGGGTCTTTCTCTTAACCACACGGACTCTATCCTGGTCCTCAACACTATCTGGTGACTGGGATTTGCCTCAAGATGAGGGCCCTGATAAGGCTTTTAAAGGAAAAACAATTAAGTTCACAATAGCTGTAGCTGCAAAAGGCAAGTTAAGGAACTTAATGTTGATACCTAAAAGAGGAAGGAGAAGTCACATGCGGCAACCCTTAGGTTTATTTTCTGGTCAGAGTCACCCTTTCTCAGCAAGGTAAGACAAGCCTGCACACTACCAGAGGTCACAAGTTGAAGGGAAAAAAGTGAGGAGAATGAGGTATGATGATTGACCTCCACAAAGGTCAATCTCTCCTTACCCAGATGAGGACTGAACGGCTGTAAGTGAACTCAACAATTTCTGAGTCTCTATTTTAAGATAGTAGAAAGAGCACTCATTATTTAATTGTCTGGTCCTTTCCAGCTCTACTATTTGGTTATTCTACAAGCTTTGGTAAATGCTATTGAGTTGTTTACGGGATTGTGTCTTCTTTTTCTTCCATGTCTCCCCACTATGACTAATAACCTACTGCCCCAGATTATCGTATGGCTGTCTTGAATCTGAAAAAAAAACACCCACATTTACAAAGCATCTGTCCCTTGGGTTTTTCTAGCATTCTTTAAATGAATGACATCTGAACCCAAACAAAGGTCTGAATTCAAGCCCACACTTTTTGCCCAGGAAAGCCAAAAATGGCTCCAGGGAGAGAAAGGGCAAAGGACAAGGAAGGGAGCCCTAAGTTCTCTTGAATGACTCTTCATTTTAAAGTGCTAGTGGAGGCTACAGCATGGAGCAGTGGAAAGAATCCTGGATTCTGAGTTGGTGGATCTGGGTTCAAATCCCTGTCTATTACTTATTACCTCTGTGACCTTGGGAAAGTCACTTTTCTTTCTTCATCTATAAAATGAAGGAGTTGGACTAAATGACTCCTAAAGCCCCTCCAGCTCTAAATCTGTGACCCTATGTCCTGATTAATAACTCCCTCATTTCACCTGCACTAGGCTCAACCTTTGCATAACTTACATTGAAAACTATGCTTGGTACATAACAAAATCCTTTTAATTCTCCCTCCCTCCCATGGAAATAGCTTTGAACAGTGAGAACACTGTCTCTGGCGTCAAGATCTAGGTTCAAATCCTGCCTTTGATGTTGACTACCTTGAGAAAGTCACTTTAATTCCCCTGGGTCTGTGTTGCTAAGCAAAATGGGCTCTTAGCACTCAGTTCAACCAAGTACCCTTGAAGAGTTTGGCCTTTGTTTCCTTGATTAGATTTGGGTGTCTTTGGTGCCTCTTTGCCTGGGGGGGGGGGCCTAGTTTACACATGAGTTTGAGTGACATGTCTGGGACAGCAGAGGCTTTTAGACCACTGTGTTGTTAAGCAAAATTGTCTCATTAGCATGGCCTTTGTTTCTTTTGAGTGGAAGTACTTTCAGCTGTTAAGTGCTAAGCCCCAGGCCCAGGGCCCTGTCAGGTGTGAAACCTGTGTGGGTGTGGATTGGTGACTTAGGAGGGGCCAGCTCAGGAACCAATGATCTCTGGTCATTGAGGTGGGGCTTAGAATGCCAGAAGCTCGGCTGTGAGGAAAGGTGAGCCAAGAGACAGTTTCAGCGGAAGCAGAAGCTGCTGTGGAAGCCGGAAGCTGTGGAGGCAGGAAGCTGCGGAAGCAGGGCTTACCCGT
>CM053625.1:128932130-128943895 GCA_028646595.1 Phalanger gymnotis | reverse complement strand
TTTCTGGGCCTGGAGTCTTTTTGTCAAGATGTTGGAATGGGGAGGCTGGTTCACGGATCAGCTGCGGTGGGGCCTAAATAAATTTCTTGTTGTTTTCTCCTTAGAGAATCTCTCATACCTTGCGATTTCAAACCATTCAAACATATACATGATTATATTTGAGATTATAAATTCGGCCTTCCTACTACAACCACGTGGGTTTAAGTCACCTCTTTGTGATGATTCTAAGTCACGTGTCTGAGTTGCATGTGTGACTCACCCCTGACCCTGAAAAAGATATAAAACCAGGGGTTGGCTTTCTCTTTTTTGGAGCTCTTACCCACAGCAGTGATGGTGCAAGTGACTCTGGGCCAGCCCTCGTTATGAGCTCCCAGGCTGAACTTAGATGTTGGTAACTATGAATCTATATTTGGGTCTGTCTATTGATGTTTGTAATTTGTTTGTATTTTGCTCTAAAGTTCAGGGTGCTGGTCTTTTCACCTGAAGTGAATGGTATTTGTATACTGAATTAAAGTAAGCTTGTCAACCCCTTAATGTTGCTTTCCTTACTAAAGCAGAGCAAAAGAACCTGTGCTTTTGCAGCGTGTTGGCAGCTTTCTGGGTGCTGGTTGTTGGTGGATCTTACACCCCCACAGAAGCTGCTAGCTGGACTGTTGAAACAGGGTCTCACTTTCTTCATCTATAAAATGAGGGGGTTGCGTTCAATGAAATGATGAAAGAGACAATTTCTGAGAAACCTGGGAAGACTTATATGAACTGACGCAAAATAAAGTGAGTAGAAACAGGAGAACAATTTATAAAAGGACACCAACATTGTAAAGACACAAGACTTTGAAGAATTAAGAACTTTGATCACTGCAATGACCAACCATGATGAATGTGCTACCCATCTCTCAACAGAGGAGTTTTAGATTCAGGATGCAGATTGAGATGTCCTTTTTGGACGTAGTTAATGTGGGAATCTATTTTGCCTGACTATACCTATTTGTTATAAAGTTTCTGGTTTTGTTTTCCAATTGGGGAAGGGGAAGGGAGAAGAAACAGTTTTTCTTAATTAAAAAATTAATTAGAATATGTAAAGTATTTTTAAATGGCCTCTGAGGTTCTTTCTAGCTCTAAATATGTGAGTTTTAATTCCCTTGTAAGAGACCTTTTGGTGTTCTTTGGGCATCCCCTACACACCAGCCTCTGTCCCTCCCCAAGGAAACCATTAGTCTGAAAGGGAACTTACCTCCCAGTTTGAGGTGAGTTTTGAAGGAGCCATTTGTTGACCTCTTACAGCTCAACAGATACTCGTGCTCTTACAGAAGATCTCTTGTGAGATGGGTTATATGATGCAATTCCATTCCACTAACTTTTATTAAATGCTGACTGTATGCAAGGCACTATCCTAACTCCCCAAAGACTAAAATGAGAAACAATTCCTGCCTACAAGGCAGGGCAGGGTGGGATGGAGCATGGATCCAAATTAAATCAAGGAAAGATAATCTGAGGAGGGAGAGAGTAAAGGTGTGCTGATAAATCTTTAACAATTGGTTCTCAGAACTAATACATCATTTTCCTAGGTCTAGACAATCAACAAACAACAAATCAAGCCCTGATTTGCAGCCTTTTGCTGATTTCTGAAATGTAACTATTCACACTGAAAAGGTAAGTACCATCCTGGAGAGTCAATATGAGCTGGTTCATGCACATGCCTGGAGAGAACACCAAAAAGTTGGGGGGGTTAGAGGGTAGGAAGAAGAGGTAATTAGAGCAGGCTTCCAAAGGAGGTGGCACCAGAGCCGAAGCTTAAAGGAAGATGAAGATTCTAAGAAGAGATGAGAAGGTCACAGGTTTCAGGCAATAAGGGCGGGATTGTAGGAATTCCAGGAGGCTAGGGATGATGCAATGTTAAGTTCAGGATGCTGATGATAGAATATATGGGCCAATAAATCTATAGATGATAATCTGAGAAGGGAGAACACTGAGAGTTAAGGGGATAAGGAAAGGGCTACCTGAGGAAGCTAGTTATCTTTGCCTTCTATGTCTGGCCCATTGTCCCTTTTTTGGACCCCTCCATCTGTAGCACAGTGAATAGAGCGCTGAGCCTGGAGTCAGGAAGACCTGAGTTCATACACCTACTAGCTCTCCTAGTGACCCTAGACAAGTCACTTAACTGCCTCAGTTTCCTTACCTGTAAAATGAGCTGGAGAAGGAAATGACAAACTACTCCAGTATCTTTGCCAAGAAAACCCCAAATGGGGTCATGAAAAATCAGACATGATTGAAAACAACTCAACAACAAATCTGTGGCCTTTCTTGTCGGGGCTGAGGAGTCAATGCAAGCTCCAGACATTACCCTATCTCCTTTCTCCTCCTTGTCCTAATACCTTACTGGTTTTCTCCAAACCAAAAGACAGTTTTTTTTTTAATAATGGTAAACTTTTCCATTTCAGAGTGCTTTCCTGACCATCATCTCATGTGGGCTCAACGTGGCTGTGAGGTTGGCAGGTCAAGTATTATATCCCTCCCTATGTGACAGATGAGGAACCTGAAGCACATTTCAGTTAAGAGACTTGACCAAGGTCACGTGGCTAGTGGATGGTGGAGTATTACTGCAGCATGCTTTCTGCTGTGTGGCAGTGGAGCAGACAGACAACCCCTATTTTGGCTGCTCAGGAAGCTGCAGAGTTTTTGTCTCAGTATTCTTGGTGACCTATCTTCTAGGGTGCATTTGATCTTGGTTTCAAGTCTGAGGTTTTATTAGGCATGGTGGAGACAGGAAAGTCTGAACTCTAGGTTTCAAGCCCGAAGCCCTGGCTGGGTTTGCCTCTCCCCAGACCTACTGCTAATAGTTACATCTCTTCATTCAGAGAAACCTGTTCCCTACAGGTAGATGTTTCAGGGTGGGCTCAGTCCCATCTGGGAAATGGCCCCAGGGAACATGCAATCAGCAAGGCCTTTTCTCTACCTATCCAGTAGTTGTCTGAGACTCAGAGCCTCATTACCTATTAAAAAGAAAAAGAAAAAGAAAAAAAAAAGGTGTGGTCTGTCTTTCCTTAGAGTAAGTCAATAAATTAAAAGCTGATTCTTCTTGGCTGCATGTTGATTCAGAGACCAAACTGTTTGAACTCCCTAGATTACTGGCATGGTTGGTCCTGCAGACTTCATTGGGGCTGAATTAGTGAAACTGAAGTGGTTTCCCACACACCTTCCACCTCTGGTTATAGCTCTCTCACTCCTTTCTGAGGTCAGCCATTGAGAAAAAGGCTTTCTGCTGGGCTTGGGTTGGAAATGTCAGGGACTAGTGGATCCTGTTCGCTGCCAAGCCAAGAAACCAAACAGTGCCTAAACCCAGGTAGGGACGTGGTACTGCCCAATGGTCAGAGTCCAGGTCTGGAATTAGGATGGGTCTTCCTTTTGGACTGAGAACCAGATAAGTAGTCTTGGCTGACTTTTCCCAGGACCAAATTCAGCAAGTTAAGGGACTTCTTTCCACTAGCTTGACAGGCGTCTATTATCCTAGGAGGATGATAAGAAAATCCCAACTGTTCTTACTAGGAATACTGAGGAGAATCTAGACTATATGTGAAATGGGGTGTTTCCCTCCAACAGGTGAAGTATCTGGGAACAGCTTGTACAAAATAAAGGGGTGACCACGAGTAACATGGGAGAGGAAGAATAATTTGAACTTAGGAACTCTGCTTGAGCTTCTGCCAAAAACCACCTTTCAAAAGGAAGGAAAGGGTGAGGAGGAGAGCTTTGCTCCTTGTGATGAGAACAGTCTCCCCCCTCTTTCCTTCCATCTCCAGGCCAAGAGCTAGGCCCAAAGGGGCCAGGTTCTGGGCTATGTCCAGGGTCTAAGGCCCAATTCTTATAGGACCCCTTCTTCCCCCGTATACCTTCTTCTCTTAGTTGCCACAAATCTTTCCTCCCTCCCTCTACCTTGTGGCTTTACCTAGGTGTGAATTAGGGAAACAGGTTGTAGTGGGGTGTGTCTACAGGGGAGGAAGAACAGAATGGGTCTGGAAACCATTTCTAAGATTCCAGACTGAACTTTAACTCCTCAGTCACAGCCTGAACCCTATAGACTTCTCACTTCCTAACTCCAGTTACAGACTGACTCCCAACCTTAGGCCAGCCATCTCTTAAATATGTATGATCTATGTCAACCATATTCAAAAGAAGATGAAAATAGCTCAGAGGGCTGCTCAGTTTTGAAAAATTGTGACCAGAGTATCATCTTCTGAATGAAGATTTTCCTGATCTTGTTCCATCCCCCTCATATTACCTCCCTCCAGAATACCTTGTGTTTATTATGTGTGTGCTTATATATTCACATATCTTCTCCCCGACAGAATGTGAGTTCCTTGAGGTCAGATACTGTTTTACTTTTGTCTTACCTCAGCACTTAGGCAGTGGCTGGCACACAGTAAATACTTAATAAAAGTTTGTTGTTAGAAGGAGCTAGTGACACAATGGTTAGTGCTATACCCAGAGTCAGGAAGACCTGAGTTAAAATCCAACCTTAGAGACTCATGAGCCGTGTGACCCTGAGCAAGTCACTTAACTTGTTTGCCTCAGTTTCCTCAGCTGGAAAATAGATAGAACATCATCTGCTTTGCAGGGTTGTTGTGAGGATAAAATGAGAAAATATTTGTAAAAAGCCCTAGCATGTTGTTCAGTTATATCTGACTCTTGGTGACCCCATTTGGGGTTTTCTTGGCAAAGATACTGGAGTAGTTTGCCATTTCCTTCTCCAGCTCATTTTACAGATGGGGAAACTGAGGTAAACAGGATTAAGTGACTTGCCCATAGTCATAGAGCTAATAAGTTGTCTGAGGCCTTCTTTGAACTCAGGTCTATCTTGATTCCAGGCCTGGTGCTCTATCCACTGAGCCATCAGCTGCCTCGCCTAGTACATAGTAGGTACTATATAAATGTTTATTCTCTTTCCTTCCACTTGTTAATTGATTGTTTTCCCAACAGCCCCCCCCCCAAATTTCCTACAGTGTCTAGCCCTGGGGTCTGTATATTGGGGTGGCTCAGTTAATGCTGCTGACTGACAGACCAATTATCTGTCTGAATGAATGTAACAGTCCCAGTCATGATGAACTGGATCATAGTCAAAAGTCTCATCTTAAAATCTGTCCACATCTGTCCACTATCAGTTCTTCTCCCCAGAGGGGTTGGGTACAGGGTAGATGGATGTTTTTCTTATATCTTCTTTCTCTTAGGGTTTCGGACTGGCTTATTTGCAAACTAACTAGAGCTTGTAATGGTGATTGTAAAACCCAAACAGTTGCAAAGAATTTATCTCCCCCCGCCACCCCATGCCCCCTGGCCCCCCATCCCCCTTCCAGATCCCCCGGCTCTCATACCCTTACACTACTTTTTAGTCTATTTCCCCAACACCTGGAGGGCTGAGTTGTCTTTCCTAAATCTATTTGTTTTTCTCTGGTTTGGCCTCCCTGAGGTTCCCCCTGAGAAAAGACAATTAAAGATAAAATCCCACTGGTTTCTAGAGTCCAGAGCTCTGCTCCATCCATCCAGCTGTCCAAACACACACTCCAATTGTAGTGCTGGAGGGAAAAGAAAGAGACAGAAAGAGGGAAGGAAGCTGTTTGACTAAACTTTCTACAAACCAGTTCTATCCTTTTCTCCTGCACAATGTAGGAATGGTGGGAAGGGATATATAGGCCTGCCTTGCCCTTCGCACAGCTATCATGCTCCTTCCATATTGACTCCTTGCTTTCTCTCAGGTCCCCCTGCCCCAGCGCCTCCTGTTTCAGAGTTAAAGGACCTGTTCATAGAACCATAGAATATCAGAGCTAGAAGGGACCTTAGAGATCATCTAGTCCAACTCCCAAGATTCCCTCAGATAGGGAAACTGAGGCCCAGAGAGGGGAGGTGGCTTGCTCAGGGTTACACAGCAAACCAGAGGCATATCTACGGCTAGAACCAGGCCTTCTGACTGCTACGTCAGCTCTCTCTTCTCTCTAGACCTTCTTTCGTAGGTGAATAGGAAAAGGGAAAGGAATGGGAGAAGATTCAACTTATGGGGACCAGTCTGGATAGCACAATATTTAACTCAAAAGAAAGAAGCTCTAATGTTGGAATTTCAGGCATGGCATTATACCACAAAAACAATGACTTTAAAGATGATTGAACCTTTGTACACACTCTTCCTTAACTGTCACAAATCATTCCCCCTCCCCTGCCATCCAATTCATCTAAAGCCAATATTTATTAAACAACCTACTGTGTCCAAAGCACTCTGCTAGGCACTAAGGAAGAAATAAGACTCAGTCCTTCACCTTCGTGGAGCTCACAGCCTAGTAGGGAGATATGACAAATACAGCCATCCCTTCTACATCACCGGGGTTAGAGGTGCAGTGCTCCTGCAATCTGGAAAATCCACGTAAAAATTTTTAGCCAGAAAAGAAGTCTGAATTTTTTCTTTTTTTATG
Organism: Phalanger gymnotis; assembly: GCA_028646595.1. NCBI lineage: Eukaryota > Metazoa > Chordata > Mammalia > Diprotodontia > Phalangeridae > Phalanger > Phalanger gymnotis. The sequence goes on along the minus strand of CM053625.1, from coordinate 128,937,443 downwards.
GAGTGTTTACAATACTTTATTGTAAAATATAAGTTATTCGGTCATAAGGTCTGTGTCGTCTGCAGCTTCTGTAAAATTCCCCCCAAATTCTCATTTAATTTCTTATGCCAACCAGCAATATATCAAAACCACCATGGGAAAAGTTGTAATGTGGGAAAGATAGCTATGCAGGGATGACTATATGCAAAATAAGATAATTTTGTTAGACAAGTACAAAGAAAATGCTTTGAGCATATCATAACTTGGAGACAAGAAGTGCCATCCTCTTTCAAAGGGGCAGCCAAAAAAAGTCAAGTAAGAGTCCATGGGTTAAGATCACAAAAGGAGTTGGGAATGATCTGGGAGAAGAGCCTAGAGTCCTTCACCACAGACCAGCCTGCCATTTAGCCTTTCTGTAGGCCTGAGGCCTGATGAGAAAGGATATATCAGAAATACAAACCACAGGTTCAGGTAGTTGCAACATGGCAATCAGTCAGGCTGAGGTCCTAGCATGTACAAGATTCAGCACGATGGCAGGGACTCAGAATAGAAAGGAGACAAAATCATAACCCTTCCCTCAAATTGCTTATGGTCTACATGGAAAAAAGTACATACACACAAAGACAAATAGCAATACTAGATGGTTTATCTACCTGACTTAAAAGCAATTTGCCAGCAAGTCAAGACATCACCTTTGCGATATCATTGGTCATCTTTGAGAATGAAGGGCAACCAACAACGACCCCAATCATCCAATGAGGGGTACAGGTATCTCTAGGAGTTGAGAGAGTTGATTGTGATTAGGGGGAGAAAGAAGGAGGGATTCAGGCTGGGCCTTGAAGAACTGGACAAGATTGTATCTAAAGTAGGATAAATAGAAGGGGTAATTTTCTTCTTCTAAAATGAGAAAACATGGCCAGAGACATGGCAAAGGCCAGCTCCTTAGGAGAGGTATGCTAACCCTATATGGATACCCTCATACAATGTCATGCCCAATCATGCTCTAGAGTGAGAAAAGCAGCAGGTTTATTTATAGAAACTGTTTCAGGGCAATAACATCCTCTCTACCCTCCACCCCCGCCCCTCCCCGAATTAAATTGGGAGAAATGAGATGAGAGAAGTGACATAAGCCCAAAAACAAAGACTTGAGGCTCTCAGCACTCTAGTGAGGTGCTCCTTAGGGCTGTTATTATTCCAATTATAGCCAAGGTCCTCCCCACTCTGCCCAGCCTTCTCCAGATTTATAGCCAAGAGCTGGGCAATTCCCTACGGGCTCCCCTGGACTCTCTTTTTGTAAAGAAAAGAGGGGAAACTTTGAGGCTTGACTGAAAATGGGATGATTTATATTCGTTTTGAGTCTACTTGAGGAATAAGGAAATAGGAGGTTTTATCTCCACTCTAAACAGAGAAATAAGTTCTTTGTATAGTATAGTAGATAATTGTAGTGTCTCTGGGTAATTATAGTCAAACCTCCCTAATCCAAACTAATTGGGGGAGAGGCCCATCTGAATTAGTGATGAGCCTAAATTATACATTAAAAAAAAAGAAATAAACTTTTATTACAAAGAAGGATGAGTCCTTTGTCCTTAGGAATGGTGCAGAGGGGCCCCTAATAAAGTCCTTCTCTGATACTATATTTTGACTCACCTTGAGTTCTCAAAAGCTTTGCCAATGGAGTGTAAATGCTGAAATATCCTAACAAGTTGGAAAAGCTTAGGATCATAGTATTATAGATTTAGAGATGAAAGGGAACTGTGAGGTTATCTAGTCCAATCCCCTCATTTTACAGAAACCAAACTGAAGTTGAGAGGTTAAGTGACCAAGGACATACAGGTGGGAAGTAGCAGAACCAGGCTTTGAACACAGGTCTTTCTGACCCCAAGCTGGTTCCTTCCACCTCCTTGGTGACAATGGGGCAGCCTAGATAAATTTGGGGAGATTGATCATGGGAATATCCAATTGTGGGGATGGGAATAACGAATGATGAAACTGCTTATTAAGGGGCAGAGGGGGTAACCTCCTGGATCTGTTGGACATGTCCCCTTCTCTATACTCTCCGTAGCCCTAGCACAGGCCCTCACCACTTCTTGACTAGACTACGGCAATAATCTTCTAATTGTTCTCTGTCCTTCAAGCCTCTTCACGCTCTGATCTACCCTCCACTCAGGTGTCAGTGATTTTCCTAAAGCAAAGCTCTGACCACGTCACCTTCTCTTCTGCCAGTCTCCATTCCCCCACATTCAAGAAACTCCAATGTTTCTCTACTGCCTCTCTGTTCAGTCGTTTTCCAGTCTGCTCAACTCTTAGGAGGTCACGGGTGGATTCTTTCTCTTTTTACTTTGCCCTCTGGATTTCACAGATCTGGTCAGTTTTCATTTACGATGTCTTGAAACATGGGTGTTGTTCAGTCATTTCCACCACGTTTGACTCTTTGTGACCCCATTCAGGGTTTTCTTGGCAAAGATACTGCAGTGGTTTGCCATATTCTTTTCTAGCTCATTTTATTGATGAGGAAACTGAGGCAAACAAGTGACTTGTCCAAGGTCACATTTCTAATTAGTGTCTGAGATCATATTTGAACTCACGTCTTTCTTCCTCCAGCCCCAACACTCGATCCACCACACCACCAGTAGAGCTGCCCTCTATTACCTCTACTACAATCAAACATAAAGTTTGGCATTTACAGCATTTTACAACCTGGCCCCTTCCTATCTCTCCAGTCTTTTTATATTTTACTTTTCTCCATATACTCCAGGATCCAGCTACACTTGGCCTACTTGATGTTCCTTACCCAGGACACTCCATCTCCTACCTCCATGCATTTGCGTTGGCTGTGCCCCATGCCTGGAATGCTCTCCTCTGTAGGAAACATTTCCTGATCTTCCCTCTTCCCCTCCCCCCACTTCCTTCTTACTTCATAGACCTTGAATGTACATAATTGTTTGAATGTTGTCTCTTCTGTTATAATGAGTATAGGGACAGAGGTTTTGCCTTAGTACAGTGGCTGGCACACAGTAAGGTCTTAACAAATGGCTGTTAATTGTTGTTGGTTGTTGACTGACTGAGAAATGAAATTCATTTAAATTCAATATTTATTAAGTGCCTGTCATGGGTAAAGCCAGATTTCATAGGTGGAGGTGGTGGTCTTACAGTGAGAATGATGGCCCAAATACTGTCATACGTTACCCATGTAATGTTAAAAGAACTAAAGAGAGACCTGGACTGTGGGTGGAGCAGGGGTGGAAGGTTTGTGGGAAGAAATGGATAAAATCACCCAGGATGAAAAGTCATGGATAGATTGATGCCAATGTTGAAGAGGCCCCCACTCTAATGAGATAATGATTGGAATCAAATATTTAATACTTAAAATAAAGGCACAGAGACAAAGATAAATAGTTCCTGCCCACAAGGAACTGACGTTCTATTAAAGGAGGAAAGAGTGAACGTTACAGCTGGGATGGGGGTGAAGAAATCAGTGAAGGATTGAACATCTGAGCTGAACTTTGAAAGAAATTGAGGATTCTGAGAGGAGAGAAAAGGCAAGGAAACAAGTGTGTATTAAGTACCTACTATTTGCCATGCAATACATGGTTTACAAATATTATTGCCTTTAAAAAAAAATGATTTCCTTTGATCCTCACAACAACCCTGGGAGATTGGTGCTACAATCATTCCATTTTACAGCTGAGGAATCTCATGACTTGACCAGGGTCACATAGCTAGTAAGTGTTTAAGGAGGGATTTGAACTTGGGTCTTTGTGATTCCAGGCCCATGGCTTTATCCACTGCACAATGTAGCTTCTTGAAGGCAAGCAAAAAGAAGGGAATGTGTGAAATCATAGATCATTTGGGGTACCTGAGTAAATGATCCAGCTTTTAATACTTAAGGACTTATTGTTCATATTTTATAAATGAGGAAACTGAGGCTCAAGGAGGTTAAGTAATTTACCTGTAGGGCAGATAGGTGGTGAAATGGATAGAGTACCAGGCCTGAAGTCAGGAAGACTCATCTTGAGTTCAAATGCAGCCTCAGACACTTACTAGCTGAGCAAGTCACTTAACCCTGTTTGCCTCAGTTTCCTCATCTGTAAAATGAGCTGGAGAAGGAAATGGCAAATCACTCCAGTATCTTTGCCACAGAAACCACAAATGGGGTCATGAAGAGTCAAACATGACTGGAAAACAACTGAACAACCAACAAAAACAATTTATCGATGGTCTGGATAAACTTAGGAGGCTAAATCTGGCCCCAAACCTCTCCAGACTCTACATCCATCATTCTTTTTAATTATGCTATGCTATCCTGAGATTAGTTTAAATTCTAGCTGGTTGCTCAGGAGCCCTGTCCTTACCTCCCTTACCCCCTCCCCAACTGTCCCCAGCTATAGGGAAACGGTTCCTCTTCCTCTCTTAGCAATATGGCATGGTAGATTGGGAATCAGCAAACCTGGTTTTGAAACCAAGTCCCACCTTGTGACCCACTAGCCTTGTGACCCCTGGCAAGTATTGTGAACACAAGTAATGTGTTTGGTTCTGGGCACCACATTTCAGGAAGGACATCGCCAAGGAGGGTGTGTTCAAAGGAGAGTGATCAGGATAATACGGGGACTCAAAACCACGTCATATGAGGAGAAGTGGAAGGAACTGTGCATGCTCAGCCTGAAGAAGACAGTGGGGAAGAGAACAGAGAGATGGTAGAAAACAAGGTCTCTGTCTTCCAGTATTGGAAGAGGATCATAGATGCAGAGCTGAAAGGGACCTTAGAGATCATTCAGTTCAACCTCCCTTCATTTTGCAGATGAAGAAACTGAGGCTCAGATAAGTGAAGGTCACTTGTCCAGGGTCATGCGGTAAACATCTAAGGTAGGATTTGAACCCAGACTTTCCTGACTCCAAACCCAGCTCCCTGTCCTCCATACCACACTGCTTCTAGACCAGGCTTATAACTCCAGAGGGTAGAACTTTGAGCACTGGGTACATGTTACTAGGGGACAGTGATGGGAGGAGTCTGGCAGATTTCTTGGTTTGTTTATAAGGAAAGGAGCAGCTAAAATGGTGCAGCGAATAAAGTGCAACTGGAAAACGACTGAACAGCGACAAAGCGAAATATAAGGAAAAACTTGCTAACATGAGAACTGTTCAAAAGTGACTCTGCTCAGAGCCTGTATCGGATTGCACACCGTCTTGGGGATGAGGGGAGGGGGAGAAAATTTGGAACTCAAAAGCTCGTGGGGCTGAATGTTGTAAACTAAAAATAAATAAATTAAAAAGCAAACAAAGTGACTCTACTGAGCAGATGGGGGTTTTCTACCAGTGGGGACCTTAAGGCAAGAT